>JAOUZG010000273.1:811142-911878 GCA_026289955.1 Argiope argentata
CACAGTCAAAATAGCTTTTATCTTCAAAATAATGTTCAAAAAGAAAGGAAAAAAGAAAAAAATATATATTTAGAGCAAATTAACGGTTTAGAGATTCGAACCGACGACCATCAAAAAGCTATATTCGGCCAGTCGCTCTGTCGACCATGCTACACATCGCTTACGAAGCGGTGTGGTCTTAGATTCTTAAAACGGCCATAAAATTTTAATTTTTAATGTAGTGATATCCTGGTCTAAAAGCACAATGTAATAAACACAGCAGCGTTTTGTGCATGTGCATGAGCTTGACACAAAAAATTGCGAACAATTCTATGTATTTTTAAAGAAATTCTTAAGTTTTAAAATATAATTTTAATCAATATTTCACAGTCAATATAGCTTTTTCTTTAAAATAATGTTCAAAAAGAAAGGAAAAAAGAAAAAAAATATATTTATAGCAAATTAACGGTTTAGAGATTCGAACCGACGACCATCAAATAGCTATACTCGGCCAGTCGCTCTGTCGGCCACGACACAAATCGCAGAAGAACTGAAGGCGTCTCAGAATCTTAACACGACCATAATTTTTTTCTTTGTAATGTAGTGAAATCCTGGTCTAAAAGCACAATGCTAAGAACACAGAGGCGTTTTGCGCATGTGCATGAACTTGACACAAAAAATTGCAAACAATTCTATGTATTTTCAAAGAAATTCTTAAGTTTTGAAATATATTTTTTAAGGTTATCTCACAGTCAATATAGCTTTGCTCTTTGGAATAATTTTCGATAATAAAGGAAAAATTAAAAAAAAAATATTTCGACCAAATTAGCGGTTTCGAGACTCGAACCGGCGACCATCAAAAAGCTAGAATCGCCCAGTCGCTCTGTCGACCATGCCACACATCGCTTACGAACCGATGGCGTCTTAGAAGCTTAAAACGACCATAAAATTTTTCTTTTTAATGTAGTGAAATCCTGATCTAAAAGCACAATGCTAAGAACACAGAGGCGTTTTGCGCATGTGCATGAACTTGAAACAAAAAATTGCAAAGAATTCTATGTATTTTCAAAGAAATTCTTAAGTTTTAAAAATATCAAATTTGGTATGGTAATTGAAAATGCCGTTTTATCTCATATTGTTCCAAGTATAGAGAAAAATGTATCTAAAACACAAATTCAATTTTTGGATGCTTTTGACGCATCCAAGGATTAATCGTCAAATAACTTTGCCAAGTTTGATTCAATAACAGTGCTAATTCATGCCAAAAGTTAAGTTCTTTTATTAACTAAAATAAAAAATATATATTCAAATTATTTGAATAATCACCTCACTAAGCCTATTTTAAACCGAAAATATTCTATATTTGCAATCATTTAGCAATTAAGAGTCAATAACTTTAAAGTTATTTAATGTGATCGATTGCTTTGTGGTGGAAGCATCATAAGCTAGATAACATCCTCGCGCACGAGGAGTTACTTTTGTTTGGTGGCTATTTTAATCGGCTACAAACCGTAACGCTGCGTGTTCGGTCCTATCGTTTCTAATCATTTACCCACGATGGTGACCCACGACCGTGAATAAGCAGCCTTCGTGTAATTGTTGTGGCGCCCTCGACTGGCAGAAAATTTCGTCAGACGCATTGAATACATCATCAACATCAACACCTCACATACGCTCTAGTATCGTTCTTCTAACCACCGACTCACTGGAGGAAGAGTGTGAGGTGATACTTCTTAAGCCAGATAATAATCCATAGGGTACGAATGCCAATTTTGCCTAGTGGTTAAGTTACTCGGCTACAAACCCTAACTTTGCTAATTCGGTCCTCAAATGCTACCTGTCTCCGCAACTTCTAGGATTCTCCCTAACCTGTTTCTATAGAAGATTAAAAAGGTTAAAAACGAAATATATGCTTTAAATTTTACTTCCATAAATACGTCGAAATTACAGGGGTAAATGTAATAATATCGATTCGTCATCAGTATTTTTATTTATTTTTTTCTCATATTGTGAGACGCATCAGTTATTTGCACTAGTGTGTCAAATCGTATGTATTAAATTCGGGTGCAAAGGGTCAAATGCTGAGTGTTTGATAAAATTTAAAATGCAAAGAATTTTATTACCACGAATGGAAAATAAAAGTTTTGGGCGAATAAAAGGTACCTTTGGTTTTACTAATTTGTAAACGGAGTATATAAAGAGAAAGCGATATAACAATCCAAAATGTTTGAACTCAAGATTTTTTCAAATCTTTACGTTTCAGAATTTTTTGAATTCGAAAAAGAAATTTTTGGAATTATGTTTCTTTGTCTTTGAAAAACTCAAACAAACAATAATTCAAAAACATGCTAAGTTAAACGGAATTAGAAACATGATCTTAAAATTAATTTGTAGATTTCTGTCAAATTTTGACTTTAATTTATTCAGATCTGTTCTTCCTAATAAAGTGAGCACGATAATTACAAAGCATAAATAATTAGAAGAAGAAAAGTTAAGAGCAGCTATTTAACATTCTAAATGTAAATCCATATCAAATTTGTGAGAAATTCACCAAAAAAAAATTTATTGCCTATAATTTCGTATGCATTTAAATGCAATAACTCAAAAACTACCAACCTAGATAAATGAAATTTGGATCACAACTTTGACATTTCAAAACTTGGATTAAATTCGTTAGAGGATCGAGAGTCTGTTGATCCATATTTTTGCATACAAGTATGCGTAAAGATTTTTTAAAATAAAATTTTCCATGTGATCTTACCACTATATTTTAGTTCTGTGTTAAATTTTGATATCAATTGTTGAAAAATATGTTTAGTGCATATTCATTTTTCACTACGATTAACACTTTTACAAATCTCCAGGTTTTAGACTTCCCTGAGCAACATAAATACATTTTTGGAAAATTGCTGCCTGCCTGAGGAAAAAATAACTCAAAAATTCTTCGTGCAAGAGGAATGATATTTGGTGTATGTCTTAGTATCAAATTTGCAGATTTCTTTCAAATTTTGATTAAAATCCTCTAAGAGGTAGTCTCTCTGTCTGTAAATTGAAGTAACACCTTTATTATTTTATTGCGAGAAAGTATCCGGGTAGACCATTTCCATTGATTTAAAGCATATATTTCAAAACTTAAGAAAAAAATTTCTGTGATACTTCTAATTTTTGAATTGGTTAACAGTCACTGCCCATCATCTCTCACATTAATTTATAAGTTTATTTTCAGAAAAAAATATTTTTCTAGACTTAAATCGGAATTGAACAGAATTTTTTTTATTTTTAAATTCAATTAATAATGTATTAGTCTTTCCTTTTTTACATTTAAATCGGGAAAGTTGCCCTTTTCCCATTTTGATATTAAATTACAAATGTAAAATGTTCCTGTTAGAGCAAATACTTTTAAAAAAATAGTGAAAAGCTCCCCAGTAATTAGTTATTTCCCAAATTGTTCCTTCTAAATCGTTTTAACAAATAATGAGGTCTCATTAAAATCGTCATCAGAAAAATATGCAGATTTTTGTTTTGCTCATCTTAACGAGTTATGAGGTTTTCATCTAGCTAAGTTTTTTAAATATATATGTGTTGCTACAAAATAAATGAAAAAAAAAGGGGAGGACAGAGAATATCTTGGTATAAAATTTGGATAACATATATAAATTATTCTTCGATGCGAGAAGAGAAAAAAAAATGCCATAACATTCCTCAAAGCAATAAATATATCTGTTGAATTAGTGATTAATTCTTTATTGGTCAAACCCTCTATATTAATCGAAAAGTCCATCATTTTTCTTAGATACACTATTATAAAAATATAAATTTTCAAGAGATAATTATTAAAATTAGGTTGTTATTGCATCAATCTTATGTAATTGAAGAAATAACACTTGATTCATTTCTTCAAAACCCAGTTCTGGAATATTGCGAAAACTAAATCATGTAAAAGATAAGGATACATTATATCTGACACAGTGTTAAATGTTTCTAAGAATTTTTATATTTTACAAATTTATAATAGTTTCTTGGCTAATAACTTATATAAAATCGCCTGTCTGCAGCCTTAGGCAATTGGTTCATTAAAAATTCCCCAATCTTTTTATTTTTTGAACCAGCTTTTTATTTTTTTAGCTTTATACCAGCTTTTTATTTTTTGAAACATTCAATTTTTAATTAATTATTTTAATCAAAGTATAAATTTACTTTCTGGCTGTTATAAATCCTATGTATGGCAATGTTAAGAAATCAGAGTTATTATTCATATATATGGGATAACAGATGTTTCAGTCTTCTACTCCCTTTCAGAATTCAATACCATTCCATGGTTCAATAAATAAGATAAAGCTTGGGAGACATCATACTAAAAATATGAGTACATAATTGTTCATTTATGTTTATGAAAGGGTTATTTGTGCTTGCCGTCTCCAAATAAATCTTATGCATTAACAATTTTAAAATTTAACATAGAATACATTTTAATTAAGATTTTACAAGATTTTTATGACTCTTTCAATCTTTAGGTTCATTTCTTGATTGAAAGAGAGAGAAACTAACAGATTGTTAAAAAAGAACAAGTAACTATAATAAATAAACTTATTTTCAGCTCCTATAATGTAATTTACTAAATTTTGAAAAAGTAATACATTTTTATTTTAAAAAATTGGAACTAAAATTTTTGAATTTAACACTCTCATTCAATATCTTTTAAAAAGTTTATTGGTACAATTGCTTAAACATCTTTTTACGAATTTAACGCAAGTGTGATAAAAATACTTTCTTTGTTGATATGTAATTAATTGTTTTCATTCTGAGTTCATAGCTGCAACACGGCTTAGTAAAAAATTCTTTTCTTCATCACTAATTTGCCAAGAAATTATATTGGGAAATCAAGGATCATTAAAATCATATTTATATTATTTATAATTTAATAGCATCGCTTCTAACAAACATTCAAATGGCATTGTCCTTTTCTTTTTTTTTTCTAGTATGTTTTCCTTTTCTTATTTCAATTTTTACTATCTGTAGTTCCGTGAAGAAATCTAATCATACAAAAAAAAAATATGTAAAAACATTATTTTCACTATCGTTATTGAAATTTTATTTTTTTAAAAAAATTCATTATATGTCACATGCAACACTTGTAGGTTCTACAATATGAAATAATACATACTAAAAAATTTAACTTGACTAATTAAGATTTCTCTATATTTTTTTATTTTTATGAGTGATAACATCTTTATAATAGAATAAAAAAACATTTTTTTAAATTTTATAAATAGCATCTTTATATTACTAATATATATATTTATGTGATATTTAGCAACAATGCAAATGAAATGCTGCAAATTCAACTGAGATTTTAATAAGCAACAAATTATTAATGATCAAAATTTAAATAAATTACTTTGTTCCTAAAACTGGTAAAAAATCATTAAAAAAAAAAAAAGGTGGGAAGGATGGAAGGTGCGTTCTCCAGCATATGCTCCAGAAACGTGGTTCTTAACTTTGGCCAGGTTAAATAGAATCAAGATAAGGTGGGAAAAGTAGTACATATATATTAAAAAACAAATAAATATAATTTAAAACAACAAAATTAAAAAATAAGAGAATCAAAATCTATAAAATTTGACATTTTATTATTTGAATATGTAAAATTTACAATACATGATAAAACAAAATGCTGTGACTTTTGTAAAAAATAGTACAAGATAGAAAAAAAAAAAACATTTTTATTGAGTGTTTAAACAAAATAATACAAAAATGAAACATGCTATTTTATTTGGTGATGAGCATGGAAATATTTAGACAATTTCCTAGTGAAATAAAAAAAAATTCTTTTGAAAGTTATACTTTATAAAAATTCTTATATGACATAAGTGGTTCCATAGGTCTTCTAACCAGTAATTTCAAAATATTTGACAGGAAAATATCAGCTGAAAAATTTTACATTTCAACAGGATCAGAAGGGAGATCTACAGTCATCTTCTGCGGCATTAAACAAGTATAAAGTTTTGTAACAGCCGTTGTTACCATCTGCTGTAATATTTCATCTTCACATTTAACCTCAAGAGTCCGCACATTAACCTCTGCATTTTTTTTATCAACGATCACAGTTAATTTCTCACCTCGAACAATTTTACTTACTGCATCTTCTCCAAACATTTCTGCCAGTAACTCCATCAAACACTCAGTAAAATGCAACCTATCCACTTTCACAAGTGGTGGAAGTGTCTTGGCTGTCAATTCTGACTTTTCTGCTTTCAGGATGGCAGCAACAACTGCATCCGCATACATATCATTGATAGGGCTGGCAGTCCATTCCATAATAACAGATGTAGTCTCTTGAAAGATTGTTATTGTATCAAATACCAACAATATCATCTTACCACCAAACTTTTTATAATCAGGAATAATCTTAGCATCTCCAGAAATTTGATTAAGGTAGAAGTGAAGCACCTGTAAAGTACCAGAGTATGGTACACTAAGACGCTGACTTACAGTACTCATTACCATATCAGTATATTTAGAAAGATCAGATGGAGCCAATAAATGATAGCTGAAATTTCTCTTTACTAGCACTCCAGATAATGAACGACCAGCAATGGGTGGTTTAATTGCAAGTGACCCCATAACTTTTGTAGTTTTCTCACCTCTAAAATATAATTCAACAGCTTGGGCATTACGTGGATTGTAAACCTCAATATGAGCATCTGGATCATCCTCATATTCTCTAATAATAGCAGCTTTAAGACGTCCCATTTCATTTTGTTCACCATGAACAAGAACTATATGGGGTGGTTTTAAGATTCTAATGAATTCACTGGTTTGCTGGTAATCAGTGTGAGCTGAAAATGATATATAGTCCACAGACATCTTGAGAGGCAGTTTTTGGCCAGTCATAGTAGCAATTTCTTCTGGTTCTGAAAGAATATGTTTTGCCAAGGTTCCTTCAACACAATAACCAGCAATTATAACACCATTTTTTGAGTCAGTGCACCAACTTTCAAAAAGTTCACGAGATAAACCACTCTGCATCATACCTGGGCTAGCCATCACCACACAAGGTCCAATGTCATCAAAATGATCAATGCTTTTCAAATTAGAAATGTGTTTGAACACAAATGGATTATTAATAGCTATCTGTCTACGGATTTTCTCGTTCATAGCATTTATGTATGTTTGATACACTGCCATGCATTTTTTGGCCAGAGAAGATGCATAATAAATAGGAATATCATGTAATTCAGGATGATTTGACCAATATTCATCTAAGATCAGCAATAACTCTTGAGCTCTTCCAAGAGCAAACACAGGGATGAGACATCTTCCTCCACGGTTTACAATATCATGAACAAGGCCAGTAAAACGTGCTTCTCGCTCATCCCTTTTTTCATGAATATGAGTGCCATAAGTAGATTCTATGATAAGAACATCAGGTTGAAGGGTTGGTATTTCTGCTGCCATCAGATGCCGGTCTTCCTGTCTAGAAAAATCTCCAGTATATAAAACTTTCACGCCTGCTATTTCTAGCATAAACATAGCAGCACCAAGTACATGCCCTGCATTATAACACCAAAATCGCACTCCATTAACTTCTTTTTCTTCATGAAAATTAATAGTCTCAATTTTTTCCATACTAGCTTCTAAATCTGTTTCAGTATACAACATTTGTTCTGTACCGATATTGCTAACTTTGATGTAATCCGCTAGCAAGTAACGGTATATAGCTTTGGTAGCATGAGTCATGAAACATCGTCCCTTGAAAGGGGTTTTAAGTAAAAACCATGGCAATGCTCCACAATGATCTAAATGGAAATGGCTTATCAACAGTAAATCGATTTCGTCTGCTTCAATGTTGTCAACGAAAGGTAATGCATCAATACCAGACAAGCCAGGATGGATGCCACAATCTAGCATAATTTTTTTCCCTTTGAATTCTAAAGTTATACATGAACGACCTACTTCTTGACCAGCACCTAGAGGTTTAATAACCAAAAGATCTGTTTCTTCAGGTGGTATTTGGCCATCTATTTTCTTTTTAGCCGCCATTATTAAATTGTTTACACGAGAAAACTGTTATCCGGAGGACGCTTTTAGGGGGGGAAGCATTGGAAGTTTGGGGGGAAAGCTGCTCTGGAGGACGGGAGGACTCAGAGAATGGGGGAGAGGACGCAACTAGATGTATGGTTGCTTGTAGAAAAGCTCTTTTGCGCCAAACAGTGAAAAAATATTTCCACGCCAAAAATGAAGCGCATTTTCAAATGTATTTCTTCATTGTGTGAAGTGTGTTTGACTGTCGGTTAAGGAGTAACGGATTTACAAAGAGAGTAGACCTTAATTATGGACGATCTTTCATAATAAAAGGATAATACCTTGATATGATTTATTTATATTTATTCACAATTACGTTTTATGAATCTAATTTTTGACTAGAGATGAATGTTGACTGTCTGAAAACCATGAGAGCATGGAAAAGCTGAATTTTTCACAGGCGCGATCTATTTACAATTTATTAAATGGTAAAAACTAATGTGTTAACTCAGAATTAAATTTTATCACCCATTAGTTTGTTAAATGAAATTTAATGTTTTCTCTGAGTAATGCAATGAACTTACAAGACTCATTTTAATTCTTAATGGAAACTAAAAATGGCGCTTTATTCGGAAAACAAATTCGATCGATGTTTAAATTTTATTTCTTGCAATTTTGCTGTATTCGTTGTGGAGTATTTAGATTTTTATACAATTAAAAATTAATTGGAATGCTTATAATTTTTTAATGTATAAAGCTAAATTAAAAAAAATAACTGAAAATTAAAAAGGTGATAAATTATCCTCTAATTTTTTACTTTATGTAGTAAATTAGTGTTATAGATAATTTAAAACATTTTTTATAACTTCATTATGTTATTTGCTATCATTTGTATTAGCAAAAAAATATCCATATTTTGTGGTTTAAAAATGGCAATAATAAAAATTTGTTACCTCATGTAATTATTTTTAAAATTTGCATTGTTGAAAAAATACATTAAATGAATCAGGGTTATTTTAAATTATTCTTTTTTTAATGTTAATATTGTGCCATGATAAACACTTAAATATTTGTTTTTAAATTGAATAAATCAAATGTACAAATATATATATTGTTAAAAATGTACATGTATTTGAATTCTTTTTGCTATGTTTTTGGTGAAAAAAAATGGCTTATTCTCTGTTAAGAAAGTTAAGGGTTTATTTCCTCTTAATATCAAATATGTTCAAAGGACTCATCAAACTATTCTATATTTTCTATTTAATAAAAACTAATTTTTGTTTTGTTAAAAAAAGATTTATATTGAATTAAAAAATAATTATGCATAAACTGATTAATATGACATGATTGTAAAAATTGCCTTTTTTAATACATATATTTCCTATTCTAATTATTTATTTATTTTGTTTCTTAAATGCTTAGTAAAAATTTATCTATGTATATCAAAATTTAATTCCTCGATGCACAAAATCAAAATTTTGATAAAAAGTAGCAAAACTAAATCTGAAAAGGTAATATAATCTATTCTATCTAATTATATGGTTGGTGTAATAACTGTTTAAAAGGAAACTTTTCATATATCTTTTCATATAAAAATTCATATATCTTGTATATTTTAACTATTTTCCCTCATATTAATTTGTTCAAAATGTAGAATTTTCTACTTTTGTGATAATGCTCAGAAGTAAAAAAAAATTAAATTCAAGAAAGAAAGGAAGGGGCAATTTCTATGAAGATGTAGAATAAAAAGTTGTAGAAAAATAGAATGGAAAGATATTTTTTTTATCATTTTAGAATAACGGTCACTACAATGGTATAATGAATTTCAACATTTGTTTATATTATGTTGAAAAAATTATTTATTTAGAATCAATAATAAAATTTACTCTTAATCTCTGAATCAAATGATATGCAAATTCATTTGTTCATTAGGCAATTTAATAACTTGGAGAATAGCTTTTTAAAACAACTTCCATTGTACCCATTACAAAAACATGAAGAAATGTTAATTTCCAAAAATAATTTGATATAAGTTCAATTCACCATCAGAAAATTTTTTAAAGCTAATGACAAGTCGTTTGAAACTATCTAAATGGTTTAACTTACGTTTATCAATTGGGTCAGTAAAAGAAAATAGATGGCAATTGACTAAAGACCGATATTATTCATTACAGAAAAACGGACGGACAGAGAATGAGTAAGATCACAAAATATGTTTTTATTAAGGAGTTAGTATGAAACCAGTATTTTTAAAATCAAAGTAATTTTTTACATTTTAGATGCAACTGAAAGAAGTTCCTGTACTAATTAATTTTAAAATCAAAGTATTCATAAAAAAAGAAAAAGAATTCTTTTAGAAAATGAAAGAGTAGTTTAACTTGGATATGTATCATATAATTAAAAACTTCTAAAGAGATAATGAAAATTAAACTTGAACAAAGAGAATGCACATAATTTATTCCCCAAGATATTGTATAAAACCCAGTAATCTAAGCAATTTTTAAGCTAAGATTTTTAGTGGAGTCTGATCTTAACAAAGCATGTACATCATGCATGACATGGCTGGAGCCTAAGATAGACATGTACTCTAATGTTAGCTAAAACTATTTAATATATTAACACAGCATTCATCAAACATTTTTTTTTCCCACATTGAAAATACATTTACGTCATAAGGATGATTATCGTTAAACGTATGATTTGAAAATGAAATTGAAATAATTAAGGTTGTACCAGCCACTTTTGGTGATTGGCTGGTCCTTCTATAATGGATTTAGTATTACTTTTAGCATGCATTTAGTATCAATTTATTATATTGTATTTGCAATAAATATAATTATGTTTAAATCAATGCATGAATTGCAACAAAAGAACAAGTTGTATATAGTTGTAAATTATTATAAGAAATATTTATTTTTTAGCATTTTATGAGAATTGCTGTTTAAGCAAACTATAAAGCATAAGTAATTAACATAACCTTCAAAAAAATTATCTTGCAATTGATGGAAGAATTAGTTAATAATTGAGCTAAGTGAATATATTAAAACTAATAAGAAGTTAATTTTTTAATTTTCTTTTATTCCATGTTAAAAAAATGGTAAAATAAAATAAATCAACTGTTTTTATTTTTAAAAAAGGCCATGTTTCATACTTAATTTTTAATTGTATGTTAATCTAAAATAAATGACATAAAACACAAAATAAATTGAAAAGAAAATAATAAAGCAGATTTGAATCTATGTTCACATTATAGGAAGACAAGGTTGTAGATTTTAAATATTTAGTCTTATATTATCTTTAACAGATTGAAATAATAATAATATGCAAATAAAATTGTATTTAATATCACTGCAATGTGCTCATATAGAAGTATAGTTTACTAAATCAATGAAAAATATGCATAATAATATTTTTACAAATATTAAGATAAAAAAAAATATTAAATGATATTGAAAAAGAGATAACAAAACTAGATTTTAAAAGAGTGCAAATTCATTTTTGTCATTTGATTCGGAATTACAAAAAAAAAAAAAAAATGCTGGAAGTTTGTTTAATTTTTTTAATTAAAATTTTTGAAACACCATTTCTTAATATAACTCTCCAAGAAATAACTGCCTGCCAAATTTAGAAGCTCTCAGTTTAACAATCTGCCTCGAAAGACACAAATCATCAATTACATGCAATCTATTAATTTTATTATATTAAAAGTATGAATAGTTTTATCTCATATTCTTTAACAAAAGAAAATCTTTCAGCTTTGATTGAAGAATGAAAATGATTCCCCTTTCATTTCAATGATAATGTTGAAAAGCAATATTTAAAAATTTGTTGAAATGAAGTAGAAATATCAAGATTTTTTAATTAAAAGGATATATATAAATATATTTTATTTTAATGATGCATTAAACTTTTTTTTATAAACTGTTTTGCAATTTTTTAGTAACAAAAATTGCACGTCCAAAAAATACATCCCACTCTCCAAAGCATATTTATTCTCTTCAGACACACACATATACATAAAAAAGTATTGTATATAGTAAAAAAATTATACAGAGAGTCCTTGCAGTCAAATGTTATTTCAAAGTGTAATAACATAAAAACATTTATTTATTAAATTTTACATTAAAATATTTTTATTTTTCGCAATTGGGGGCATTTTCTTTCAAATAAAAAAAATTATATAATAATAAAATAAATAAAGAGTAATAAATAAATTATTTATATTTTTTGATAATTTATTTAATAAATAATAACTTTTAGTAAATTTCTTTAAAAAATTAAATAAATAAATACATTTTAATAATAATAATTCATTTATTTATATCAAATTTAATTCTAAAAAAAATTATCAGATAAATTATTGAAAGTGTGAAAGAAATAAGCAAAAAGAAAACGAGTAAAGTATTAGAAAGAGTATAAGAAACAAAACTGTTTGATGATTCTAAGTTTTAGTGGAATAAAATAGAAAACAAAACACGCGTTAAAAAAATTAAAAGATTAGATTAATTCGCCAAAAAAATGCTTAAATGCCAAATCTTATAACCCCTATTACAGTTCTTGTTAACGCCTATAGAGGGCTGCAGACTACTAGCGCCATCTACAGGCATTAATTGGAACCTGTATTGATCCCCAATGCGTCCTCCGGATAATCCCAACCTTTACACGACAGATGCCGATAAAATGAGTTGATGCCAATTTCAAATACAGAAGATAAGGAACTATTTTTTGTGACTTGAGCTAAGATAGAAGAGAAATATAAATATCTTTAAACTGAAATTCGGCCTCAATTTGTGTCTTAAAAATGAAAGATAATATTTAAATTCTGATATATTTTTCAAAAATATAATCTCATCCTTTTGATAACTACTTTGTATATAATTATTGCGATTTTCAAACAATCATTGCTATGAAATAAAAGTGCTAACAAATTTTATAAAACGATAGATGATATAATAAAATGGAAATTAATTTTTATGCTCCCTTAAATTGTAAAAATAAAAATTGTGAATTTTAAAAATGTAATCATTTGCGAAGAAGCCGCACTGTAAATTCTATCTTGTTTTGTTTGTTTCACAATTTGAATTGTGCGTGTGTGTGGTGTGTGTGTTTTTTTGTTTATTGACAAGATTTTTTAAATATTAACTTCTGGAAACCGGGGATAAAAGCCTTTGTAGCTATAAATCCCAATACCTTATATCTTTCAAGTTCAAACTTCTCGTAGCATGTTTTGTATTAAATCCTGAAGATATTGTTACTGAAATTTTTTAATATTTCCATAAGCTAGTAAAAACATTCGTGAACTTTAACTTTTAAAGTTTCGTTTATTATTCTACTCAGACCTGACAGCTTTTCTTTGTAATATTAAACGAAATCTCAAAGCATTTTTTTTTAAATGATGATATATTGGAAGCTTTTATTTTTATGTCGATTGCTTCTTGGGAGCTCTTATTTTTATACCGATAAAAATTTAAAATCTTTTTGATGTTTTTTTTAACGAGAAAGAACAGTAGAAGTGGAATCTGATTTTTAAGTAAATATTATTTAAAATTTGGAAGTAAGGATAACGAGTTCATATTTTTTAAAACAAAAGAAAACCATGCTATTACTAAAGTTTTCTAATGATTTACCGTCTTGGAATTTTTCTAAATAAAATTTAATCTCATTTAAAATGATTATGAGATCATTTCTGTACTTATTTTTATAATTGATAGATGACAGTGGAGATGAACTTAACCTAAATTATTTATACATTTTTTTTTTTTTTTTGCATAACATTTCATGTTTATTGTTATTATATATGATTGAAATTTCTTCAATGATATTTTGGTTAATATTTTCTACCAATGCTTTTTATTCTAAGCATATATATATATATATACTGTTGCTTTTGAGCTTAACTTAAATTCAGTAAATATTAATGCATATTTTGAGTTTAATCTCTGAGTAATTTCTTTAGATTATGCACAACCTGTGGTCCAAAACTGGCTTGTGTAAACTTGAATGTTGTTAATAAAATAAGACTGATTTAAAATGAAATGAGAGTTTTTCAAATAAACAGGAAAAAAATCTGATAAAAAATGATTCTACATCAGAATAAATAATTTAAAGTTGTGCATTAAGTTTATTTACTTTTTATTACATGGCTTTTCAGTAATGTCCCTTCATGGCTATCGTGCGAATAGAGTGTTCATGTAGGAGAAACTCACAGGCGTGATTGTGACAATCAGTCTAATAAACAACACAGCGTGGTTTTTCTAGCCGATTGATTATTTTGTAATCACAGCCACAGAACAAGTCAGATATTCTCTTTTGATTTCGCATTTTTAGTTCTGTATCATTTTTTTATATATATAAAGGCATATAGAAATATTTTAGTAAATTGTGAGAGAAAAGGAAAAGAGATTTTTAAAATCATAAATTTCAAGATTCATGGACTGATAAATATTGTTTTATCTAGTACAATGATACTGTCACATACTTAGTATGTACTTCCAAGATTTCAGTTGCAAAAGAGTATAACGTAATGTGGCATTATAAGATGAAGCATAAACATTTTGCATAAGATATGAACAATCTCAAAAAATTGAACAACTCAAAAATTTGGTCAGCAATCAAGTAATTTTTTTTTCAAAAACAGGAAACTGAATTGTATTCATATTTGGAAGTGAGCTTAGGTGTCTCTGAAATTATCGCTAAAAAAAGTCGATAGCTCACAGATGGGGACTTTTATTAATTGCATCCAAAAGACTTTGTCCTGAAACAAAAAAGAAATTTGAAAATATAAACTTAAATAGAATTACTATTCAAAGAAGAATTTAACAATTGAATGAAGTCATTGAAAATGAAGTAAAATCTACTGCTTTAAACTTTGTATATTTATATTTAGCTGTTGATGAACCTGCAAATTGAACATCCATAGCCCATGTACTTGTTTAGATCATGAAAATGTCAAAATTTTTATGTTATGGAAGATGTTATGTTGAAAAATGTTATGACTTGGAATGTTTCCTATGGAGGGACAAATAAATGGAAGTTAACTTCTTTCCAGTATATGAATTTTAAAATATTTTTAACCTTTCTAGGTAAAATTAGTATTGTACTGGAATGGTATTTGGGTAGAAATAATCTGAATAACTATTACTTATTAGAAGATTATTTAAGTAATATGGGTTAGTTTTAGCAATTGTTTATAGATATGAAATGGGTGCATAAGGACATTTTGAGGTACTTTCAGATTAGACCCCTGATCCTTATCGCCAAATTTGAAGGCGTCACCAATGAGTTGGTAAAATGCCAATAAGGGTAAAAAACTGCCATTATTTAAAAAAAATTTCAAATCTTAACTGTCATCCACCATTTTGTTGGCGTAGACAGTTTATCTCCAAATTTGAATCCGTTGCCAATGAGTTATGAAACCGTTGCCATTGACAGTCTAACACATAAGTACCCAATTTGATATTCTACATATAAAGTAGCAGGTGTTGGATTGGGTCCAAACAATCTAGACAAATTTTAACTGATCCTACAAGTTGTTAAACCTACGTTCCACATTGAGTGGAGTTGCTTTGCAGCAGTTCATCGTTTTTTTCGTATGGCCACGACGATTGGAATACAGATATGCCTTAACCTTTTTAAGAATTTATAGTGGATACATTGTTATTCATAGAATTTTCCCTATTAGCATATTTTAAGCTATTGTATGTTTCAAAATTAAAATGTATTATCTTTAATAATGTTAAATTTTTCATTTAAAGGTTTTTAATTGAAATATGATTGATAATATAAATCAATTGGTTGATTTCCACCAAAATTGTTTTGCCTAGTTAGTTTGAATATCTTTTTTCGTGGTTTTTGTTTTTTTTAGATTATTAGAAATTTTCTGTTATTCACATTTGATTATTTTTTTTCAGATTTTTTAATATGGAGAATAGATGAAAGAAAGATATAAGGCCTGCGGAATAAATGACAGCTGCCATATGGTTGCTGCTACTGCAATCACTATATTTTCTCTCTCATTCAAAAATATTCAGTTATATGGAAAATTATAAAATACAATATTTTATCTTAAGTGTGCTGGAGGAATTCTAAAATATTTATATATTTTAGCTCATAAGAATTTTAATAAATACCTTTTTTTTTTTATAAAAAACATTTCTTTAATAAAACAGCATACTCCACCTGAAGGGTACTATGTTAAAAAGCCCTTTTGATGCTAAAAATATTGGGAATGAAAATAAATAGGATTCTTTGTAATTTTAATGTTATTGTAGCGTTTGAAGATCGCAGTACGAACCTGTGACGTTTGGGCCTGTAGCTGATTAACTTACCGATCAAGCAAAAGGGACCTTTCAGCTCGAATTATATTATCTGGCTTATAAGGCTAATGCTACAGTATTTCTTTACTTTGAAAGCTGCTAACTTTGTTACTCATTTGGAAATAAAAACCTACCTTTTGATTTTTTTCATTTTAGCAACTACAGCAAAAAAAATTTGGATAATTTTTTATCTCTAATATTTTAATCTATAATGTTTCATTTTTACATTTTATCATAGTATTTCCAAATAATAATAATTTAGGTATTCATTTGTATAGATCATAGATATTTAATATTATATATTCTTGAAAATTAGGAATTACCAGCAGATTTCCAATGAGAAAGAAAATCTAATTTTAGCATATTAAAAATATTTAAAGTTTTCCAATCTTGGGAAGTAGCATATATGTATATAAATATATAAAGAGAGAGAGAAAGAGAGATTATTACTTTTTTTTCTAAAAATAAGTCAGGTAATTTAAGTTTAGTTCTATTTCTTATTTCTTAAGCAACTGTACATTCCTCCTTTGAAAAAGGAAATCATTTTGAACCTTGCCATATTCATTGATTATTTGCATTTTTGCTATGATTCCATTAGTTTTTGTATATATTAAAGATTAAATCAGGTTTTTGGATATTCCTAATACTTTTTTTTTAAAAAAAATTAACTTTTAAAGAAAGAATTGATTTATTTTAAAATATATCATGACAATAGAAATGCAACAGATAATATTTCACATACTGAGTAGGATTATGATTTTAATTTCCAACTTAATAAATATGCTATAAACGTTGCATGCTTTTTTCTGTCTTTAAATATATAATGGTATGTATAAAGAAAGTGAATAAAAATGAAATTTTTAAATACTTATAACTAAGAACAAACCTGTATTTTTCATAGGTTTGAAAATTAAAGCAAGACTATATTTGTTGCTTGTTACTACCATGCATCTTTTTATATTTGTGGTTGAAAACACCCATATTATTTTTACATTCAGGAAAGATTGTTCTGCAAATCATTTTTAAGAAGCTCAATGTTTCTTTGGGGGGGGCATATAGGAAGTTAAACTAATTTAATATTTGTCTTTATCTTTAAATTTTGTTTTTGAAAAAGTATTTTTTAACTTTTTTTCTGTATTAGTAAAATGGATTTTTTGTTCAATGTTTAATTAGTAAATAAATAAATTAAATAATAAAATTTAAAATTAATAAGTAAATAAAATAAATTCAATGATTAAACTAAACCTATCTTTGGAATTTCCATTAATTTATTGCAATATCTATATTTACAGACAATTTATTACATTAAGATACATAAATTATGTTGAGAATTTTTATTTTTATAATTTTTACAGAGTATCAAAATTTCAAACATATTTGCGCTGAATTCACATCTGATAACTATAATTAAATCTGTATTCTGTCAGTATTAGTTGTATTGAAATTTAAAAATTTGTTTTGACTAATAGAATAAAGTAGATAATGCAATTCATATTATCTATTTTAACTAGACCTTTTCTGAATTTAATTTCTATTGACTTTTCACAAATAATTTGATACAATGATGATTGTATTCAATGTTTCATTTGGAAATTTATGATAGCATTGAAATTGAATTGCTAATTTTGAATATTACTTAGGATATAGTAGACATCAATTTGAATTACCTTATTTTTATATTGTATAAATAAATAGTTGCTTAATTCAATAATTTCAAATTTTTTGCTTTTTTAAAAAAAATAATGATTTATTTTAAATATCATATATGATTTTAATTTTACAGTTATTTTGATAGATACTTTTCTATTAGCCAAACAGCAGCGAAAAATTGCAAATAATTTAGAATTCCTCCGAATTTCTTGGTTATTTTTCGCTGGCGCCTGGCTAACAGAAAAGTACCTTTGGATAACTACTATGATTGTAGAACATTTAATAGAGTTACAGAAATCAATTAGCAAATTTAGAGTTTTGATTTTTATATTGTATTAGGAATTATATCAATTTGTTTTCTATTTTTTATATAAATATTAATTTTTTTTGATTAATTATGTTTATACATCTATCTCTGAAAGGAAATTTAAATATTCCCTGATTCATGGAGTTATACATATACTTTAACATTAAATAAGATTTTATTTATTTATTACTGAGTAATCGAACAATCTTGAAATTTAGATAACTGATGTTGTATACTGTAGCTATAAAAAATTCTTTAAAGAAGGTCTCATTTTAGGTACAAACTCTCGAACTTGAAATAAAAAATTAAAAGGAAATATCTTCTACATATTTTTCTTGGGAATAGGGTTTTCAAAAATTGTTGTGTGATAGAACCATACATAACACAAATAAGATATAAATAGCTTATATTAAAAAATTTGTATTCTCAAAATACCGTGTTCTTTGGTCTAATGCTATAAAAATTTCCAGATTATGTGAAAATTAAATTCTAATTTTTTTATATAATTAAATGCTGGTAATTCTATAGAGTATTATAATATTTAAAAAAAATTTTAAATAATAAAATTTCATTATGGTTCTTTAAATGTATAAGATTTTTTTAAATAAATTATTTTTTGCTTTTTTTTAACATAGAATTTTTTAGTCCTTTTTTATCTTATTTTTTAGCATGCTCTCAAATTTAATAAATGTAAGTATCTGTTAATCAATTTAATTTCAATTCATGTCGTTCCACTTGGTAATATATTAGGGAAAAAAATGATTGTAAGAATTTAAAATTTTTCTACTGTTGAATTATAAATTAAACATTAAAATATAGAAAATAACAGAAAAAAATTAATGCTTTTTAGTGCACTATTTTAAGTGAGTTTTTTAATCTGTTTTTGTCAAAATCACTTTTTTTTTTGCTTCTGGTTATTGTCAAATACTTAAATCAAGAATAGAAATATTTGATGAATGAGATTACATTCTCTTTATTAAGACTTTAATAATATAATCAGCAATATTTGCTACTAACAATGTATGTGCAGAATATATAAATTTTATTGAAGAAGAATAAATTTTCAGCATGCTTCTTGTTACTATATCAGATGTTTAGCAATATTTTGTTTCATCTTGGGAGCTTGTTTTCAGATTTCTATTTTTATCTCATCTTTTTTTTTATCAATACATATCAAGCTCATTATTTTTAAATATATTACTTGTTTTTTCTGCATTGCTCTTAATCACTTAACTGGTTTCTTTATATTTTAAAACATTTTTTTATTGAATGTTTTAATTTTAATGACATTATTAACTAATTAACCATCAAAAGGAGCAGCAAATGCATTTTTAATCACTGAAATTATGATTAAATAATTTTGCTTACATATGTTGTATTAAATTATGCCTGATTTTAAAATTTTCTGTATAAATTTAAACCGGATTTTATTGAACTACATTTTTTTTTAAAAAAAGATAAAGCATACCTGGTTATCTATAAGATCATGGCACATACAACCTTTTCTATTTATCTGCGGTTTCAATAATTCAATAAAGGTAAGAATTCACATATAATGTACTTTGTTTTATTAACCTTTTTATATATTGGTAAATAAAGATATATTCACTAAATATAATGTTTGATTAAAATTTATTTATTTTTATTACACATGATTATTTGATCACAAAAAGTATCTGAGGAAAATATATACTTTGCCAAGCAATTATGGGGAAAAATTGAACCTAATTCCTATTGATGACAGTTTGTTACATTCATCAGCAATCAATTTATTCTACAAAAAGATCTTGCACCAAATATTAACAATGTCAAAGAGGGAATGTAAATCTAGTGTCATATAATTCCTTCTAATTTAATAATCTCAAAAAACATACATATTACTCATAAGATATGTGCATCTTAATGAATATTAAATTTTGCTAGGTTCAATTTTGTTTTCCCTCCACCACTAATTTTTTAAAATTCCTTAACACATTATATGAGAGTGTTTTAACCAGGTGAAAAGACACTAAAAATATTTTCTTTTTTATACACTTATCTTATTAGATACAAAAGTGTAACATAATAAAACTTTTCTTTTTTTAAAAAAATATAAAGAAGGGGGTGGTGACTTTGTATCATAATAATAGAATATGGTCTCAGTTTTCAACATGTCTTCTTATTAATTCTGTTACATTCTAGTAATTGAGTAGAAGAATTATTTTACATGAGATTATAAATTTTTATCAAATTTTTGTTACTCTTGATTCAATTAATAAGATTGCTTTTACAAATTATTCCCTGTAATTCTTTTGTAGGTTTAATGCCATTCCTTAAACTAAAAAAAGTTTATAATTGATATATTTAAAGATGTACTATTTTTAGATATAGATATGTATATTTTATTAGTTTGTTGGCTTAAAAATGCAATTAACACTAAAAAAATTAGAACTGAAATTAATGGCTTATGGTAAATAAGGGTGACTGGCTGGGTTAATACTTAAATGGTACTAAAAGTTGTTTTTATAAACTCTTTTAGCTTAGAAAATTTAGCATTTGATACTGAAATCAATTTAAAAAATAAATTTGATATTACTTTTCACAAAAACCATTATAAGTTTCCATTTGTGGTTACCAGATGTAGTTGCTAATTAGACAGTGACCAGAGACGATGAGAATTGAATTTCCATGGTAAATCTGAATGAAGATTACATTTCGACTATTGATAATGTATATATTTTATGTACTGGTAATCATTTCCTCGACTTCTTTTTTTTCCATGTTATTCTTTTTTTGTAAATCTATTGGATAAAAATATGTTAGTGCATTGAAAAAAAAAAATCCAAAACAGATAAGTTTCACCCTTGAAAGTATTTCACTAAAATTCATGTGAAATGTAAAATAAACTAAATCCCAAAAAATTGAATGTGTATGCAAATGAACCTCATAGCTATGTTTAAATAATAATAAATAAAGGTATGATTTTATATTATTGATAATTTAGTACATAATAATCGATGAGAAACATATATATTTTTAAAAAATTATACATTTTTGAAATTAAAAAAAAATCTGCCTGAAAAGTGTATCTGAGAACTCTTAGAAAAGAAATAACTTTCAATATTATCAAAAGATGGCAGCACGCAACTTTCTTATTCAAAATTGATTTTTTATGACGAAATTTAAAAGGCCAGTGACGTATTTCCGACCTGGCAACTGATTAGTATTATTGAACTGAAGAAGGGGGGGGGGGCGCAGGAATATTATTATTCAAGTAGTCAATTGTGTGAAACACAAATTCATGAATTATTAAACATTCTTATATAAATTAGTGCATTATTATTTTTCATTTATAATGGAATATTAGTTATTTAACTAAGTCTGTTTTATTACATTTGATTGTCTCTGTGAAATAATTTTTAATGTTGAATTTGTCCGAAATTTATTATTTATTTAAAAATAAATAAAATATTAATTTATTGTGAATGTTAATACTTATTTTTTTTTTATTTCAGTTAATTTTTTCATCGATATGCAATAAAAATGAATATATTCTTATAAAGTTATTAAAATGAAAAAATTAATCAATATAAGTAAATAAAATTGGATTAAGTTAAAAACTCGTTGAAATGCGAAATTGAGTTGACCAGTTATTAAAAATAGGGCTTCATAATGCAGGCAATTTCAAGGAGCCGCGTAGATGAGGAGGGAGGGGGACACAAGCTAGTGCGATTTCTAGGGGATTTTAAAAGTTATTTAATTTTGCAATTTCATTTAATTATAAAGGTTGTGTAATCTGACGTTTTCGAATTAAAATCAAGTACTGTTTCATAAATTTTGCATCAATATTCTATTAATATTCCTAATTAATAACTGTTAGCAAATTTTATTACATGCTATTTCGTAATTTTAAACAAATGTCGTGTTTTAAGAAAATTTGATTATTGTCGATTCTATTATTAAATGTAATGCAGCCTGTGTTAAAATAAAATTTGTCTTTTTTCTCTCTCTCTCTCTCTCTTTTTCTCTTACTGTTTTATTTCAAATTTTCACTATGCTGAAATGAAATTTTTAGAAGGTGCTTTTCACAATTAAGCCTTTGTTATTTCGTTTCCAATTCCATCGCTCCTTATACAAAAAAAAAAGCCCTTTAGTTTGTAATCGCACGTGTTTTTATTTCTGAGTTCTCACTTTACATTAAACACACCAGTGCTTGATATTTATTTTTCGATCTCTCTTTTTCTATTTGATTCTTGGCTTCAATAACTTAAAATAATAGCCGAAAAAACATCGTATCTTCGAAATTCACACACTGGGCATATAGATACTGCTATACAAATTAAATTGGTTTTGCTGGAATTATTATTTTCCTTGAGATTTTAATAAAAAATAGTTTTCGACTGTGATTTTTATTCCAGCTGAAAAATTTATCTCTAATAATATGGAAAATGTAACTTGTGGAAATTGTATCTCTCCACTAATAATAAAGATGAATGTGTATGTGGCACATTACGAACCAGATAGTTTGGCCTAGAGCTAACATACTTGGCAGATATATACTTTGAAGGGTAGAAATGTGCACATTGGAACAGTATTTTTATGGAATTTTCCTTATGAAATTTTGACGTTTCCCCTCCAAAATTTCCGAAAATATTACCTTATAAAAATAATTTTTACGTCATTTTAAAATTATTTTTTTATGATGCTAACTTAATATCCGTGCAATTTTTTTCTGAATTTTGGCATTTTTAATATATATTGTTCAATTTTCATCAATAAATTATATTATTGCCTTGAGATCGAAGTCGTTTACATTACATAATCGGATGTATGACAGCTTGATTTTATCTCGTTTTTGAAAACTAAAGAAGACAGATTCTGTTTGATATCGAAACGAAAAAAAAGTAAAAGTTATTGTACTGTGAAAATTAGGAAATGGATGAACCGGACATGTATGCTTTTAATCGAGCTATGATGTTATGGGACGTGTCTTAATCAAAACAAGTAATATAAAAAACAATATTTTAAAATCAATTCCTACTTTGGATATTAGGAACAATCTTATTTTAGTTACTTTTTATTAAATAATTACAATTGTTGCTCTCGTGTCCCGCTTTACAACAAAAGGAAAGGTGCAGTAGCTTCTGAGGGTATGGACCCCTGAGCACCTGAATAACGATCACCTCTGACACTGTACCCTCAATGATATAACTCTCGACATGGAAAACTTTGCGACCAGGTTCGAATTCGCAGCAGAAGGGAATCGAATCCAACACCCTACCAACCAGGCTATCCTGGCCTAACAACTGCAGCTACTATAAAGGTGAGAAAACAGGTTTTTAATTAGTCAATAAAAAATGAATTATTGTTGGAAAAGACTGTACTAACATCAAATGTCATCCACTACAAGTTAAAAGAATTTACTTGAACTTGATTGGATGAATAAAAAGTATTTTATTAACGATTGAAAATTTGTACAAGATATTTATATATATAGGGAGAGTGTGAGCTAATAGGAGGAAGTGAGAAAAAAATTCAGGTTCACAATGAACCGAATGTATGCGAGACAATTAAAATAACGCAGCTGAAATGTCACATAATTATTTGACGGAATCATGAAGATCAAGTTATACTTCAATGATTTAACTGAAATTAAATAGAATCAATTCCAACCGGGAAACCACTGGTCGACAAAGGCGACTAATTTACTTATAGGGAAGATAATTATGTGTCTGTCTGTTGGTACTGTACAGAATAGATCGTTAGAACTGGAATTATCAAATATGCAACAGATATACTTTGGAAAATAGGTACGTACATATCAGAGCAATTTAATTTAAAATTTCAACTAAGTTCTTTATTAAGAAGATGTTAATCGAATTAATCACATTTTATGGGGGGAAATATGTACTTTTACACAACAAGGATTTTTACATTTTGAAATCTGCAAATGTGTCTTTTTAATACCAATTTTTTTTATTGAATTTTCTCATTTTTTAAAGAAATTTTTTTTGTCCTTTTTATTTATAAATTTCGATATCGCTATGAGATTCAAGCCATTTTTATTGTTCCATGAGATGTTTTATAGATTAATTTCTCTTATTGTGGAAAGGTAAAGAGAAATGATTCTGTTAAATATGTATGGTATTTATGTGGCTAATAAAAATAATAATGTTCTAATACCACCAAAAGGAAATAGGTAAAAATTATTAATAACATTATATGGTCTGGGAAAATTGACTATATTAAAAGGATTCCCATACACTATGAACAGAACAGGTGTAAAGCTATTAAAATAATAATTTCACTCATCACATAATGTTTAAAAACATTTTCATTTCCTACATAGAACATAGGGTGAAATCGGGGTCTTCGAGGACAACAAAAGTTTGATAAAAGAAAGCACTCTTATCGGAGGCTCTGGTAAAGAACAACCACGACTGAACCAGAACGAGAAACGTCCAGATTCCGGGGAAAACGCACTGCCTGAGATCAGAATGCCGGTGGAATATTATAAATTTTTTTAATGATTTAGGTTTTTATAATAGAATTATTCAAGTCCTAGAAACTTTAAAAGTCATAGAGCTGTTTTTACTTTCACTCGTTTATTTTTGTATAATTTTATCCTTTTTTTAAAAAAAAAAGAAGGCAAAATAAAAAAAATAAAGCAAGATTAATCTACTTATATTGTAGTTTGAATCGTATTTCAAAGTAAATGAAATCCTTAAATTAACACTTCTAAAAATGCGCTTACATTCAATGCATTGATAGTGAAAATGATGCAAGATATCATTATGGAGTTAATAATAGAAAATAAACGCTTCTGAGTACAACCTTTGTTGTCCACATGGTACTTCGTCATGGCGTGATCCGTTTTATGACAAAACTGTTCCGCCGATTGTTTGTCCGATGTTAATAATAATAAAAAAAGAGCTGCAGAACACTTCTGGCGTTGGCGATCACCTGTAGAATGACGTCAGGTTAGATTACAACCAGTTATGAGTAAAAGTTGGGCCATCAGAAAACCAGAATGCTTCTTGATGAATTCGTCAGGCGATTTCAGGGAATAAGTGACGTCACGCAACATATGGTTGCCGTAGGAAAAGTTACGCACGGTTGCCTTCTATTAATTATATTGTTGGCGTGCTTTCGGTGTCTTCAGGTAGAATGCTCAATAAGCAAGAAAGGAGGGGGGGGGGAATGACAGTCATTTTACAGTGATTAAAAGTTGGAAATGTTGGGCGGATTAGACTTCCCAGCTGTTTGCTGAGCATGTCATTGCAAGTTTTTATTTTTTTTAAACATAATTTTGAATAAGGACATAAAAATGTTATTGTTAATTTGAGTCGGGAAACGCAGATATTTTAGATGGGATGGATTTTAAACTAAATATATTAAGAGGTTTACTATTCATTATAACTGAAGAAATAAAAGTCATATTTTGAAAAGTAATTGATGCAACGATGGTCAAGTGAAGGGAACTTATAGAATATGGAAAAATTCTTCATAAATTTGTGTATTTTCTAATCAGGAAGAAAATAATACATAGGTTATTAGAGAGTACTTTTATTGTTCTCGTGTTCCACTTTACAAGGGAAGAATGGGTGCAGAAGTTTCTGCATCCCCTGAGCACCCGAGGGCAGGAGTTTGACTTCTAGCTCACACACGTCACAAATCCTTTTTACGGAGCAGACTTCATTTATGTATTTCATTCATTCATTCATCTACAGATCGCAATTTAGATCTGGAGCAGAGAGCGATTATTTCTGACCCAATACCCCCAGTGGTATTACTCTTGACATGGAGGACTTTGTGACCACGATAGGTTTAGCTTGTGCCAGCTACCACACACACACGGAGAGTCTTCTGCTGGCGGTTTTGAGCTCGCAGACCAAGGAATGCGAATCCAACATCTTCCCAACCAGGCTATCCCGGCCCGGCTTCCCTCCCCCCTGTTTTTAAACAACATTTAACTGTTCGTAGTTATCTTATTTTTAAGTACAAGTGACCTTTTATCCAAAAACTGCTCTTCAAAAACAACAAGTAATGTCTTTAATTTTTAAACTCAAAGTATCGTTCAATGACGGTTCGTCAAAAATTACCAGCTGATGAAAGAACAATATCAGAGAAATGTCTACTTCCGATCATTAAAACTAAAATTTTTTTAAAGGAATACAACTGTAGTCATAAAATCACGTATCAAATTTCATATTTAAAGTCATTTTATCTTGAGCTGTAATGTTTATTATGTGTGGAAGTACAGATCTAGAAACGGTTAATGAGATACATTAAGTGTTAAACATGTGGACCAAATTCTATTCGTCTTCGTTTAGTAACTTAAATTCGGAGACCCTGATGGATTTTCTCTGAATGAATTTCATTAAAAATTTGATAGAGATCTACAAATTTTATGAGAAGCCCTTATACCAAATATTTACGTCTTACCAGAAGCGTTTTTGAGATACATATTCTCATACAAATGGATGGAGAGACAAATAAGCAAAATTTCAAAAGTGTATTTTTTGTACTTGGGAGGTTCGAAACGTGGAGATTCGTCAAAATCACGAGTCCCCATATTTTGACGATTATTTTCTTTTTTTTATACATACACTTCGCATATGAGACCGTAAAGAAATCATGAAACAATTCATTCATAAAATGAAGGAAAATCAATTTTTATGATCTCGTATACTAAGTATAGAGAAAATGTACTTATCGTCAGATCTATAGAAAATAAATGGCATCTAAAATTTAAAAAAGCACACAACCTTCGCATAAGAAATAACAAAGAGCAAAAGATGTCGTAGTTAATCTATGATAGATCAATTTTTTCTCGCCACAAAACCCATCTAATTCTACTAACGCATGCGCAGTAAGAAAAAATACAATATAGTGGCTTGTAGTTGTCCCGATGAACTAATTACTTGCCATCGGCCTTTCCAGCCTTTCTACGCATGCGCTGTATACTTGCCGTCTTATAAATAGCCGAGAGTAAACGCGGCATTAAATATAAAGACATTTTTATGAATGTTTAATATCAAATATTTAAAGGAAATAAATGCCATGTTTCCAGATTTTATATATATTTTAAAGGATAAAACATTGGATTTGCTGTTACGTTAATTCTTTAAAAACTTTAAAGTTTTAAGAAATGAATGGTCAGATTAAAATATGTTTGAATTTTATGAAAAATGCAACTTATTAAATTTTTAAAAAATATTTCTACATTTTACCAGTTTATCAGTAATTGTTTTAAATGTAGTTTCATTAAAATAGCGAGTTAGAATTTTTTGACTACAGTAAAATTCTATTTGTATACTTCAATTACGAAAAAATAAAAATGTGTATATATAAAAAAATTAAAGTAGAAAATATCCTTTTCGTTATTAATTGTCTTAACATTTCTCTTTTATTCTAACTCGGTTTGTATTCTATCATCGCGCGCTTGTGACGCGACGCTTGCAGATTTGCCAAGGAGCAAAATAAATCCTCATTATTATCTCACCACATTTTTAAAATTCTGTTTCTACTTCATATTTTTCTACATCATATATTATACACACAAATGCTCATAATTTATATTCATTATTCATCATTTTTTTTCTGTACAATATATCATGACTTTGAATTAGTAATGACTGCGAATTCATTTGATTTAATGGAGTTAAAAGAGTGCCAAGGACTTTTATAATTCCTAGTTTTCGTTTTTTAAAATTTTTTTTCCAGCATTTTTAAAAAAAGTTTTAATTAGAATATTTTCATTTTTTGATTTCACTGCATTTATCTTTTAATACATTTATTCTTTCCTTTTAATACTCCTACGGATTTAGCTTCTATTCTTTATCGTTAAAAAAGAGGGTTCCACTCGTTTTTTGAATGTATTGTTCATCTTAAACGTAAAATGCATGAAAAAGATATTATGGTGTTCATTTTTGCTAGGAAGTTTTAATTAATAGAATGTTTTACATTTCTCTTTAAATATTTTTAGCCCATTTTAGAAATTGTAATATTATTTATATTTTAACTGGATAAAATTTTGTATAAATTCTCTATCTGTATTGAATTTTTATAATTTTTGATGAGCAAAAATATTTTTTTTTAACAAAATTTAAAATAAAAAAAATACTTGTAGGATACAGCATTGGAATTAGGGCAACCCAATTCAGCATTAAGTTATTTCTTGGAAAGTGGTGCTCAATACAAGTCGCTTTTGGAAATTTCAATAAGATATTAAAACAAAATTAATCAAAATTTTAATGTCTTTCCTTAATAATTTTGTTGCATTTTTATTGCATACAGAATATTCTTCAGTCACATTAAAATTCAAATATTAGCATTTCAATTACATTGATTTTATTGCTATATAATTTGATCTCCAAAATTAATACTTTTTCAGTTTATTTTTAAATATATTATGCAATAGTATTTTACATTGTCTTAATAACTACCTTTATACATAACGGACTGATGGCATCAAATAAATGCATTGTTTGTGTATGCACTGGGCGGGGGGGCCTTACAATGAATCAGAATAATTTAATTAAGGGTACAATTTAAAAATAATCCAAAGGCATCCGAATCAAAGCTACAGACTGCATTACCATGTTGTGGTGTTTCGGTCCAAGAATTTGAATCTTTTTTTAATCCCCCTCTGCTGCTTCTGTTCTGTTTTTGATATTATTTTTTCCAACTTAATTAATAAATTTCATTTTTAGGTCCACATTTCGTTTCTTTTTTCCATACATTTATTCTAACTTCACTTTTTTTCCCCTTCGGGCTTTTCCTCTTTCATTTATCATTTGAGGAAAAAGTTTTCATTCTTTTTCCGAAATATATATCTCCATTTTTTGCTTTTATTCGAGAAAAGTATATTTTAGAGATCTGCAGTCATTTTGATAAATTCATGTTTCGTTGACTTGCTTTTTATGTTCGTTTTTCGCTATGCATTTATTGATTTGCCGCATTAGAGTTGCTTCTGGAGGGGGATTTCCCTCGGAAAAAGCCTCGAAAGTGATGGAATATTCGGGATAAATAAATAAAAATAATTTTTTCGGGTCTTCGCAGAGACAGGACAGTCGGAGAGGCTTTCACGGAGAATCAATAAAAAGATGTCATAACTTTTAAAACGAATTTTACGGACAAAGAACGGTTTGAAGTTTTTGAATTTTCGTCCTTCGGGAAAAACCTTGGATGATCTAATTTTATGGTCAGCCGAACATTCCTTTTTTTTTTTTTTCATTTTATTTTATTTAATATCATTTTTTAAAGCCTAATTTTATAGTAATAAAATACACTTTTGCTTAACAAAATTTGACATATATTTCGTTAATCTACAGAAATTCTATTGTATTGTCCATATACGAAAACACAATTTGTTTATCATCCTATTCAAGGTTCCAGTATATTTGGCATGAAGCTGACGAATATACTGTACAGGGTATGAACTATCGATACTGCCTTGGGGAATGATTGTTTCAAAAATGGTAGTGGCAAAATCTGGGCAATTGAAATGGTGGAAGAAGCTTTAAAACTTTATTTCTTAGAAAAAGTTTTATGGATACACATATTTCTAGAGTGTTAATAAAACCTTAAAAAATTCATAGTTTTTGATGAGTTAGTGGAAATTGTCTTAATCTTCATGCATAAGATCCGCTGCCTGTGTGTGATTTGTGTAATGATCTTATTGGAAATGAAATTTTACTCTGAACGAAGAAGTCTGTATACTTATTTTGCTATTATCATGCAGAGCATGTTTGAGATGCATTTGACAGAGGCTTGGCCGAGCATAACCCACGCCTGCTTAGGAAGAAGAGACGTTGCTACAACATTTCAACAACAATGGCTTTATTTACCTCAAATTCCGCTGGATAATCTAATCATGTATGCATTACACTTAGAGACAGGTACATATATTACAAAGCTTTCATAAAAGCAACTGTTATCAAAATTTTATAGTCATTTTACCATAAATTGATGTTTTTTCCCTCTCTTGTTTGTGTGCTGTAATATCCGTATCCGTATATTGCTTTAAATTTCGTGTTTTTACTTCAAGGTAATTTGTATTTTTTGCTAAAACTTTCAAAATCATGGAATTTTTTCGATATATATATAAACATAGTATAAAATGGTCTCCTGAAAGCGTCTGTATGTTTGAACCACAAAAACTCAAGAAATAGTTAACTGATGTTGGAGATATTATCATGTCAGAATATGATTTTGTTTTTGGGATGAGGTTTTTGGTATCAACAAAACTCCGTAAGCGAAAAATAAAAATTTTATTATCTGCACAAGCATCTAAAAAAATTAGTTTTAATAACGAGCTGATATTTCATTTACAAAAGCTCTGATTTTTTTAAAAAAAATAAGTTAATGACTACAGCAAATAAAACCTAGAAAATGACATTTTGAGCACGTGATTATACGAAATGAAATAAAAAGGAAATGTGATATATTTTTAAAACAACAAAAGAGAGACAAGGTTATTTGGATCGTTTGCAATGCTAAAGTGGCTCATTCAGTGAAACAATTAAAATGAATAAAAATATAATTTAACTTGCACGAGCACGTGGTGCTTGGCCGTTCAAGAAATGATGTTCTGACATGATACATTGAAATATGAACCGCAGATTTCATTTTAGTTTTTTACACTGTTTTGAAGATAATTTATTAAGGAAGGTTTTAGTATTTTAAAGTCATATTAAAATAAAGAAAAGTGTTTTATAATAGCGATTTTAACTTTGCACTTATCGTTATTATAACTGTGATGTTTGGCTGCCATTGGCGACGTCTGCGGAAACGATTGGCGAGGTTCGCCACCCCTTTTGGGGTTGTTGTTGTTTTTGTTTTTGTAAGGAGAGAGAGAGAAGAGCTTGTGTAGCGGACGGAGAAGGGTGTCTTCGGATTTTGCTTAGATGGTTTAGAATAGATATTTAAAGAAAAGTCTGAGTGCTGCATTTTATTTGAGTATGTGCCTTTTTTAAAGAAGTGTAGAAAGCTCGAGTCATTACAACACGCTCTCTTTCGAGAACCAGAGATTAGTAAAGTATTGTTGCTAGTTTAAAAAGAAAAATGTTTAAGAACGTCAGAAAAGAAGATTTGGTGATTGTATTGAATGAAATTGGAGAAGTAGCGACGATTGACATGAAGTTAGTTGAGCTAAAGAATAAACTAATTGATAGCGAAGAATATAAGAAAGATGAAGAGTTTGTTAGAAATTATTTGGTTTCTATAGTGGAAGATAGAAGGCAAGAAGAGGAGAGGAAAAGGCAAGAAGAGGAGAGGAAAAGACAAGAGGAGGAAAATAGAAGACAAGTGGAAGAAAACAGAAAACAGGCAGAGGAAAACCATAGGAGAAGATTGGAGGAATTAGAATGCGAAGCGGAACTGGCCAGAGTGCGGAATAATGAAAATGGAAGTTTGAGCGGTAGTGATCGCAACGGAGATGAAAGTGAAATGTCCATCGACAAACTCATTAAAGGAGTGGAAGTTTTGACAATCCCAGTACCTCAAAAGACAGAATCGTGGAATTTATTCTTCGATTCAATGGAACGAGCATTTAGACATAAGAAAGTTCCTGAGGAGTTTCAAGCGGAAATCCTATTAAGGTTACTTGGAGATAAAGCTTCAAATGTGCTGGTCTATATTCAGGAAGAAGATATGAAAGATTACGTTAAGGTAAAGAAGTTAATTTTAAAGGAATTTGAACCGACGCCACAGGTTTGTCTGGAAAACTTCAGAAAAGCAAAAAGAAACCTTGGAGAAACCCATATCCAGTTTGCATCCCGATTAACATCGATATGGGAATATTATTGCAAATTGAGGGAAGTGAAAGATTTTCATTCTCTTAAAGAACTCATAATTTCAGACAAATTGTTTGATTCGCTGGACAGAGAAACGGCATCGCATATTTCCATACGACAAGGAGAGAAATGGTTCCGACCGCAGGATCTCGCCAAGGAGTGTGACATTTACTTTGGGGCCAGGCAGAAACCATTCGACGAGGTCCAAAGTGATGTTCGAAGATCGAACTTTTCTCCAAATAAATATATTCCTCCTCACCATAGAAGAGAAACAAGAGGAAACGATAACCTCCCTAGAAGAAAACAATGTTATTCTTGTGGAAGCCACCTACATTTGGTAAAGGACTGTATGGACAATAGAAGAAGGGATGAAATCGTGGGACAACCTGAAAGAAATTCGAATGTTAATAGGAATTACAATTCATCAAATCAAGCTGTAGTAGCAAAAGTAGAATTTTCGCAATTACGATTAGAGCCAACTCCAAATCTGGTCACACCTTTAAAGAAAATTACTATATACATTAATGAGAAAGAAATTGAAGCGATTATTGATTCTGGAACTCAAATTTCGATTATTCATTCATCGTTGGTGTCTGAAGTGTATGATATAGATGGAGGCAAGATTTTGTTAACTCCTGCATTTGGCAATCAAATAGAAGCGAGAATATATAGAATTCCCATTTCTTATAAAAATCAAGCAAATTTATTTAATACTGTCGATGCTCTAATCGCAGTAACTGATAAATTGAATGTATCCTGCTTAATAACACCTGATGTGTATGAATTATTGGTCAGTCCAACGGAAGAGTATTTTAAAGAAGAGAGTAGTAAAGCTAATGCGCCAAATGTGAAGCATGAAACACCAAGTGAAGTAACAGCTTGCTTTTCTTTATTGCAACCCTTAAGCGCACCTGCGAAAAAGAGCAGCTGGGGTCAGGACTGTGTAAGCGGAGACGAAAACAACAATCTTAATGATGCGACAACACCGGAAGCTGAGATGGGACCCATTGGTGGCGAAGTAGTAAATTTACGAATAGCGCAGAGAAGTTGTGAGTCACTTAAGAATGCTTACCGTCAATGGAAAAAGAAAACAAATGGACGGGAACAAGTGCTGGAGCTAGCGCATGAATCAATTTTTGGTGCACACATGGGAATACGAAAAACTAAAGAGAGAATTCGACCTGGTGAAATAGTCAGAGTCGTTCCTCCACATGCCTATGTAGTCAAATTACCTAATGGAAAAAGAAGGAGAGTCCACGTGAACAAAATTCGAAAATTCCATACGAGAGTTAATGCAGTGGGAGTTATTTTTGAGGACGAGGAAGAATTTGGAGAAATTATAACAGTTCCCGAGAAAGATTATTCTGTGCCTTTGAAGAAAAGTGAAATTTGTGAGATTGATTTGGAGCATTTAAATGAACTACAGAGAAGACAGATAAAAGCTCTAATTAAAAAACACCAAGGATTGTTTACTAGAAAACTCAAAAAAGCAAAAGTTGAAGGACATAAAATTCGCTTGGTACCAAATATGGAAAGGAAAAAGCCGTATATTTATCGAATACCGGAGGCTTTGAAGAAAAAAGTTGATGAGCAGGTGGACGAATTATTGGAAGCAGGATTAATAGAAGAGAGCGACGCCGACCTAGCACATCCAGTAGTGTGCGTTAGTAAGAAGAATGGGAGTTTGAGACTTTGTGTAGATTATCGAACACTGAATGCTGTTACGAAACCAGATGATTTTCCTATGGAAAATGCTATCGACTTAGTGTATAGTATAGGTAAAGCGAACATCATCACAACCTTGGATCTATTAAAGGTATACTGGGCTATTCCAATGGAAGAACAAAGTAAAGACTATACATCTTTTAAAACTCATGGAGCTCAATATCGGTTCAATGTTTTACCATTTGGACTTAAAAATTCTGCATCCACATTTCAAAGAGTCATAAATAATATTTTAAAAGATTGTAGTGAATTCGCAAGAGCATATATTGATGATATTGCAATATTTTATCCTGATTTTGAAACTCTTCTACAACATCTGGATTGTATATTTACGAAATTAGATAAATGTGGTTTCACTGTAAACTCAAAGAAATGTTCATTTGCGAGAGCTCAAATCAGATATCTTGGACACATAATAGGATCTGGAAAGCATCAACCGGATCCAGAAAAGACAAGAGCGATTCAAGTGTTGGAAGTACCAAGATTGATGAACTATTACGGAGATTACATTCCAAATTATGCCGAAACTGCTCATCCCCTTACAGAATTGACGAAGAAACGAGCACCGGAAATCATTGACTGGAAAGAAGTGCATCAGGAATCCTTTCAAGAGCTGAAAGATAAATTGTCAAAAACTACAGAAGTTCATACGCCATCGTTGAAACAGCCTTTCCTTATTCACACGGATGCATCTCAAATAGTTATAGGAGCATGTTTATCACAGAGCAACAACGGAAAGCAGTATCCTATCTGCTATGCGAGCCAGAAATTGACTCAAGCCCAGACTCAATGGCCAACGATAGAGAGGGAGGCTTATGCAATAATATGGGCATTGAAGAAATTCGAAGCATGGATTTTTGGAGCGTCTATTAGGATCATCAATGATCACAATCCTCTGACTTACATCGTTAAGAATGCTCCGCTGTCATCTAAGTTACAAAGATGAACTTTAGCTCTACAGAGATATCATCTAGATATAGAACATTGCCCAGGAAGCAGACTGGTGAATGCAGATGCGTTATCTAGACTGCCCATCTGAAGGAGTAAATAGAACTTTCATTTATAATTTTAATATATGTATAAATATTTTACTGTATTTCTATTTGGTAATTTTGCATGCTTAATTTTTTTGAAAATTTGATTGTGGATTTAAATGTTGTATATTTGCATATTGTAACGTTTCGGCAGACCGTCACAATGGTAGACAATTTTTTTTAATTTCAGATAACAATTAAGTTAAGATTAATCATTATCTTGGGGGAAAGGTGTGATGTTTGGATGCCATTGGCGACGTCTGCGGAAACGATTGGCGAGGTTCGCCACCCCTTTTGGGGTTGTTTTTGTTTTTGTAAGGAGAGAGAGAGAAGAGCTTGTGTAGCGGACGGAGAAGGGTGTCTTCGGATTTTGCTTAGATGGTTTAGAATAGATATTTAAAGAAAAGTCTGAGTGCTGCATTTTATTTGAGTATGTGCCTTTTTTAAAGAAGTGTAGAAAGCTCGAGTCATTACAATAACTATTATAAAGTTATATCGTTACTATAACTTTGCACTAATCTCAAACTGAGCATGTGCAAAAAGAAAGAGTTGTGGCATAATATGCGATACTTTTCTTTGTTTACGTCTGATTTTAAACAGGGATTCAAATCTCATTATACCCAAAAGGGAATCCATTTCAGTTTAGCCAAAAGTAAGTAGATTCCGCACCAAATTTTTGTTTTTGTTTTCCTCCTCTCTTCCCAGTTCTCAACAAGATATTTTATCTCAAAACCATTGTAAACAATCTTAATTTTTTTTACACTTATCCTTTCAAAATTTTACATCAAAATATTTTTGTTATAACTTTAACGAATTACGTTTTACAAAGCGCGACGTTTTAGAGCAGTCATTCTTCTCAATCATTAAAAAAAAAACCTTAATAGTAAATACCGATGTTATCTTCAATTAAAACTTAAATATACTTTTATCGGCATTATATCTACTGTTCAGTTATGAGTGAAGTAAGATTTTACTTTCAGTTTAAGTTTGTCAAAATAAATAAAATTGATAAGTCAGACAGCAATTTAAATTTCTTCTTTTTACTCTATTTCTCTGCGACTTTAATTTGACAACATGATATTCTTTTAATTTTTAAATACTTTTAAACCATTTTTATTATTATTTATTAGCTTTTTTACCACCTCGATCACTGATTTTAAAAATAACTTTCTATTGAAATTCAGAAAAAGTATTTTATCGATTCCTCTGATCAAATTACCATAAATTCGAATATTTTATATAATATTAGATTCTAAAACATACGCAATCGGAGAAAACAATAATTTTTCAAATTTAAACAGATAGCAGTAAAAATTCTTTTATTTTTTTTGTCAATAGTAATTATTTCCCATTACTCAATTAAAATTACTTAATATTTATTTATTAATTATTAAAACGATTTTTTTTAAATTCAATAACTTTAATAATAGAAATAAATAAAATTTTTAATAAATAAATAATAAAATTTAATAGGTAAATATTATAGAGCATTTTGATTGGAATAATTGCATTGCAAAATAAGTATTAAATGTTTCACGCCTCAAAAAGTTTTTTTTTTAAACTGCATCGTTCAGCAACCTGATTACAACCTGATTGTCAGTTCGGCATCTATGTGGGGGATTCACAAGCTGTCCGCATATCCGGCTACGGTGTGTAGCTCCAGAGATCTACGGTTTACTTCCGGTCTATCTTTCCAACAAACTCGTGATAACGTGGTATCACTTCAACTTCAGCACTGCTCACAGTTCGTCTCGTTGTCGCATCCGCTCTCGTCCAGTCTCTCGCCAGATCAGCTGGTCCCGTCTCTCCGATCAGCTTGTCTCATCTCTCCTCTCAGCTTGTCTCGTCCACTGGTCAGCTTGTCTCCTCTCAGCTTCTCGACCGTCCATTTTAACAGTGGTGAAGGTCGACCTCTCAGGCTCACATTGACGCGCTGGAGATGCCGATTGTCCAATCATTCTTCAGGCATACTCCCAATGGCGCGATATCATGTCGTCGGACGATTCTCGAAACATCCACCCCTTAACAGAACCTTCCCAATACACAATGTTCGTATCTGCATTCGCTTAGAACTTCTTTCTACAATGGGTCGTAAAACGCATATGCTGTTCATTATTGGAACTTTATCCCAGTTTGGGTGTTCCACAGAAGAAATAGCCCCATCAGGTGTTTCGACACGGTTTGCTGTTTTAATGGGACGAAAGCATGTGTGTTCCATTATTTGTCTCCATTGAAGTCCGAAGGGCGACACTAAAAGGGTGAAACAGAATGCGCAACAAAGGATGAACAGTCTCACCACTGGCTAGAAGTAGCATTGTTCGAACATGTGTCTCTTCCAACAGGAGGCCTGGTGACGACTTCTTTACAAGAGGATTCCATTTTCCTTTAACACCAATGTAACTGACTTAACCAATGTAACTTAATATGTCAATGAGTAAAATAACTTATCACATGCCGTAACTGAATCCCCCATTAGATTAATGAATATAAATAAAATACGCATAAAGGAGCTTTCTTGTATTATGAAATTCATAAAACCGGATTAAAAATTTGAATTAATGACAAATTCACTCAAAAATGTAAAATATATAATTGAAGTTTATCATCTATATACACAAACGTTAACTTTAACATACAGGGGAAAAATGGATTTTATTATTTATTGTTGAATGGCAACAGCTAAATGTAAGCAAACCATTGTAGGAACGTTTCGAACAGCAATGTTGGAACACTTTTTCAACTGTTCGTAAGTTAACACTCCTTTTAAAAGGACTCGCCGTATTGACGAAACCTCTTATCAATCAGAAGAAAGAAAAAACGAAATCAAAATTATATCTTCAAACAGAAAATTTGTTCCATCCCGAAATTGTACTAAGCCATCGCCAAACATTAATTGCCATGATTTACATTCTTAAAACGTTCCTAACCCATCCATTTATTCATGAAATATAAATATATTGTATGAAATAATTAAAAATTCTATATTGTAACTTATAAATCATGATCAGATATTTAATAAAGTAGGCGAGGAATTCTATGAAATAACTGATACGTGCATGTTAATGGTAGCATCTATACATTTTAGTTCTTTGAGTAGGAATTTTCAAAACACTGATTCCCTTTGAATCATAATTTTCATCCTTATTAAATAACAAAGTGAAATTTCATGAAATGTATTCCGCATCTGTAGTTTAAGTCAGTATTTTGGGCGAGGAAGCAGATCGCCAAAGGAAGCTTGTATTAGTAAAATCCAAAAACCTTAAGTAAAATTCGTATTAATGAAGAGTTTATTTAAAAATTTATAAAAGTTTTCATTTAAAAACATAAAACGCATAAAAATGCTTTATTATATTATAAATTCAAAAAATCGGGCGAAAAATATGTTTTAACTTTGAATTCATTAAAAAATATATAATATAGAGTGACGAGGCTCTTTACAATTTCATTATGAGATAGATGAAAATAATAGACGAGTTTCAGTCCATTTTATTTTCTAAGTTCCATATTTCGCAAGACAAAACAAACACGAACACGAAAATGCACAGCATTCTCTTAAAATACAATATAATTAGAAGATCATGGAAAATATATTTCAATGTTAATAAGGTAAAGCTATATGTTGTATCAAAAGAGAAGCTAGTAGAGTTACAGAACTACTACAATAAAGATATTCATTTAAAAATACAAAACATATAAAAGTGTTTCATCGTATTAAAAATCCATGGTACCAGAAGAAATATTCGTATAAATTCATTTTAAAATGTCTGAAAAGGTCAAATTTCATTGCATTATGAATAATATTTAAATACATTAGACTCATATTAAGAATCATTTAACGTGGTTTTTTTTAAGCCACATTGCTTCTTAAATGCACCAGATTGCCTTCCCTACACTGTTGCCACTAATTCTAGCGTAATTTAATAAATAATTTCATTTTCCATCTGGATCGTAAACTCAAAGTTCTAACAGACCTTCTTAGACAGTCTGCCGTTTGGTAATTTCCGTAAGAATCCTCTTTGCCCAAACGAGTATTTGAAAAGATCCATTCTTTCATAAAGAGAAGTCCTCCTGAAGGTTAAGAGCCGCTGTTCCAGAGCATTAGGAAAGCTCTTAGGGCTCGGATGTTGGCAATTTCCCTTTGGGATCTGATAAGGATACACCATCAGGAAAAGTTCCGAAACGATAAGATATCGAACGGGCGCTCGATGGAAGCGCATCCCCGGACGGACAGCGCTTGCTAGATTGTCTTCCTGGCAGCTCTGATCAATGAGAATTAGTACGAACCGGAACCCTGCACTAGTATGCGAATGATCGGTTCATGAAATCGAGGCCAATCGAGAATGCTGTTGTCATTGTTTTGAAATCGGAATAAGATATTTTGTAATGTAAAAACGTTGTTTGTCGCTAATTTTGTTGGTGTTTTGTTGGTCGCTAATTTTGTTAAAACGATTTATTTAATTTTAATTTGAACATGAAAACTATTCATTCAGCTTAAAATCAAGGCCAAAATGAGTAGTATTTAATTTACCTCTATACTTATATATTTTTTAATTCTTGGATATCAATGATGTATGAATTTAATTGAAAAAGACCATCATTTAATTAAAAAAAGACAAATGCATAGGATGTAATAATTAACAAGATACTATATGAGATAAGATAAATGTTGAAAAAAGAAATGCTATAGATGTAACTTTCATGCAGGAAAAAATTTGTTAAAATAAAATAAGTTTCCCTATTAGAAATACTAAAATTATTAATACAAATGAATTTTTTGTTTGTATTAGAAAATTTAGACAAAACTTTTCATTCTTCGGAGACTAAAAAATGACATTGTTACATCGCCCCTTCCCTTATATAGAGATACGTAACTCTGACTATTTTAATTACATTATAATTATTCAAATTACATCACAAGAAAAAGCAGCAGTGTTTAAAAATGGCTACATTAAAAAACTTTTATTATTGCTTGTTGCTGTAGTTAAACCTAAATCGTAAGTACAATAAGATTTTAAGAAATTTATTAAATTAAAAGCTAACCTTACACACACACACACACACACACACACACACACACACACACACACACACACACACACACACACACACACACACACACACACAGCTTTGATTTAATAAATGAAGTTGTGGTAAAATTATTTAAGAGTAGCTACATTTGCTAATCAGATGGTTCACTAGGATTAATGATTGCTACAAATCACAGTAAACACATACACACACATCTTTATTAGTAATAGAAATGAGCAATAATATAAATGGGTATACAAAATCAATGCACAAAATTTTTATTTCACTTTCTATTTTTAAACGAATACCTTTTTAAAATAAAAATCATTCATGGCTTATTTTTTATTACATTTAGCGTTTTATTTTCCCTACAATATTAGTTTAACGAATGACCATAAAACGAATCCATCATTTTTTTAAAGAATATTTTCCGCCTTTTCTTTTCTCTTTCAGCCAAACATATGACAATCCTTAACAATATTACGTCAATGAAAAACGCAAAATGACATTCCGAATGAACAATATGAATAACAAAAATGCCCAATGCGTATTCGGAACTGTCACAAGAGCAGTTTTCGCCAGGGACGTGGTACCAGTCGCCGGACCCGTCGGATTCCAGAGAGCCCACGGCAAGACGAATTGTTTTCTCAGCTGGTGTTCGACGGATCCCAAATCGAATTTGATAGTGGGTGTAGGAGCTGCAAAACATTTATCTCGATTCTTATCGGGTGGAGGGAAAACATTTGATGCCGCCTTGACATGCATCCAGATCCCAAGAATTCCGGGGGAGGGAATGGTTTGAGTTTTGACACCTGCACTGCGACGTCACGGTTTCTTTCAAATATTTTCTCCGCTTAAGGAATTTCGCCTGTTGCATATGAAAATTATACAAAAGTATCACGATTTATTTACAAAGTTAATAGAAGAATTAAATTATAGTACATTCTGATATCGAACTTACTTTTGAAGCCAAAAAACACCTTAGCATTGACGATTTTTACATACTTTGAAACTTAATTTTGGTATCTAATTCTTGGCTTGCAGATGTGGTTTTCTTCTTTTCAAACTTAAATATTTCGGAGCATAATGATTCCTTTAAAAATGTTTAATAAATATTGCGTAAAGAATATAAAGATGAAAATTACAAATCATAATTGGCTTTGAAGAAGGGAATTCTTTGCTCCTTCAGCAATTTCTAGTCTGTCACTTTAATGTTCTCGTGGTTAAATCTTCACTATAAAACGTGTAAGTTTATGAGCATGCTTTTAAACCATCAAAGTACATTAATTATTCGTCCTATCTTCCAGAAGATATTCGGAATAACATATCTGAGAGTATTAGAATACTTATTATAAAGTACTTTATAATTTAAGAGTGACTTCAGCTCGAAACATAACAAGCAGTTTGTTAAGAGATAATCAGTATCGCATGAATTTAGACTCATATTCATTAATATTAAAGACGAATGGAAATGTTCTTGTGTTGGTGCTCTAGACCATTTCACAAAGAGTTACCACACTTGATATTTAATATACTTTGGCAAATAGGAATGTGTATTTCGAAATAATTGCTCTTTTTAATTTTTTAAATTTCATTTTTTATTTTATAATTTATTTGAAATTTCAGTTAATTAGAATAACTGCTGTTGCCTTTCACTAATAACTATCGAAAATATTACGGCTCAAAAGTTATTTTTCTGCCATTAAAATTAAAAATAAATTAATTATTCAAAGAAAACTTTTTTTTGTTAGATAATTTACTGTTCTATTTTGAATAATTTAAAATAAATATTTTAAATATATTTTTGTGAACATAACTGAAATATGATCTCAGCATGATCCCCCACCCCTTCTCATTGTTGACGAGCAAAATATGAATATAAAGCTAATTTTTCCATGTTATCCCCCCCTTTTTTTCTTGTTTGGTACGCCAGTTATGAGGAGAAGAAGCATTTTTTATAGTGGTTAGTTATCACCACCCGAGTAGTTATAGCCAATGGAATGAGACAGAGTTATCCATTACAGTTACACTTTCTTTCAGCTCATTCAATTTAATTCGTGTTTTTTATTTTATCAAATAAAAAAGATTAAAATGAAATTTGCTATACATATTTCAATGTATCATGTCAGAACATCATTTCTTGAACGGCCTAACACGACGTGCTTGTGCAAGTTAAATTATATTTTTATTTGTTTTAATTGTTTCATCGAATGAGTCACTTTAGTTTTGCAAACGATCCAAAAATCTTTGTCTCGCATTGGTTGTTTAAGAAAATACCACACTTCCAATTTATTTCATTTTATATAATCACGTACTCAAAATGACATTTTTCTAGGTTTTATTGGCTGTAGTCATCAACTTATTTTTTTAAAAAAAAAATCAGAGCTTTTATTAATGCAATGGCAATGCGTTATTGAAAGCCGATTTTTTGAGATGCTCGTGAAGATAATAACATTTTTATTTTTCGCCTACGGTTTTTTGTAACGCCAAAAACCTCATGCTCTAACATGATAACAATGTGAAGTTGTTGTTGTTTTTTAACTTATACATTTTACATTAATATTTAACAGGACTAAAAATTCCGTAATCCGAGCGAACAAGTAAGTGCTCAGAGACAGCTACTATATATTATGGCTACTATACTTCGCCACTATTGGTTCGAGTAAAATCGATCTTGAAGTCGGGTAGAATCTTTTCCCATTCAAGTATTCTGAACTGCAATACCGTGCAATGTAGTGCGCACGAGATTAAACACTCTACGCGAAATGTTAGTAAGCAGAGTGCTTCATTCTTAACGACATCATTGCACGAACCTAGAAAGTGTGCAATAGCGTAGACTCGAAGCGTGGCAGCGATTCTGGGTAAAAGGAAATGGCGGAATTTACGGAATGCCAAAAATGCCTCCATAAAACTTCGCTGTGACGTAACTTAAAAATCCTATAAAAAAGGGTTTCCTCTGAAACTCATTTTGTTACGTTTTCTAGTAAATTTCATTTAATTTTATTTCTAAAACAACCAAAAAGTATTCTGCTTTAGACTTACTTTTATATTCTACATAAAGAATCACTTTAATTTCTGTTCAATAATTATTGTGCCAATGTATGATGCGACTTATGGTCGTGACAAGGACCCGACATAACTTAATTGGAGCTAGGGGCAAAAATTTCTTTGGCCATCCCGCTCTGCTTCACTACTTCAGTAATGAGGATCCCCCCCCCCCAAAAAAAAAAATCATTAAAAAAGGAAAGGTAAGTTTATTTTGTCAAAAAAGAGGTGAAAGGAAGCTTGAAAGGAGGATATATTTACATTTAGCAGTAAAATGAATTCTACTGCAAAATATAAAGGTAAAGGTAAGCAGTTATTACGTTTTAGGAGACGTTATAACTGCTCGCCTCTTTGAATGCCATCCCTTCGCGAAGTGCAATCATTGAAAAGTGCTCGTCTCGGGATCTTGAAACAAACAATATTGTGTTACACATCACTATTTTGATGTATCTAATTAAAGTAGGTAGCAGTAATAAGAAAAAATCAATAGGAATTTCATTTAAAGGTTAATTCCTTGGGGAGAATACGTCGTATTTGAGGATAAGAAACTTCCAGCATGGTTGTTGGTTCTCGCCACCATGGTGAGTACACAAAATGTTGGGGATATAGCTCCTGCCATCGATGGCAGGAAGTACTTCTTTTGGCAAGGTTTTTCAGTGATCGGTGATGATCTTTAGGACTCAAACACGAGTACCACCACTGCTGCTTTTGCAGTGGTACTATCATTCAGATTTTTCCGTGTGCCTTCCGGTGCGTTGAAGTAGCCAATTTAAGTCATTTAAAGATTAAAAATAAGTGCTATCTCCCCCCAACTTGAAGAAAAATGTGTATGCCCTTTCCAGTAAATTTGTTGGAAAACCAATAAATAAATAAAAAGGCTTTAAATCATTATTTTACGATGAAGAAAAGTTTGTCATCTCCATTTCAAAACGGAAATGAATGGATTCATAGCGCATGTGAGACAAACATAAAAAACTCGCTTTTCCTTGAAGAAAGGTGAGGAAATTCTAGAGTGGTGAGTGGTGCACACATCCTTCTAAAACGTGTCAAAAAGTTTGACCTTGTACTTGAAATTTCCTCCGCGTTATTCGAAAGTTTCTGGTTAATAAGAAATCTTTTTATCTTTTCAAATATTTGACTAACATCGATTGCTGAAGCCAATATCCGCCCTTTGGCTTGTCAAGGGCAAGTATATGACCGATTATTAGAAGGAGAATATTACATTTTAATTATTTTCTGTAAGCCTTTTCACTATAGTTAAGATTGATTTTCTCAACAAAAATAAAACTTCCATTGCTATGTCTAGCATGTTAGTATTTTCATATTAAAAACGATGATTCTATCTTTTGAGTATAATGGCTTTTTATTGGTTTTGATATAGATGACTATGTGATGACTAAATTTTATAAGCTGCCACTCCTTCCTATTGTTTCTTTTCTTTTTTTTTTAAATATAAGATGATTAAAAAAATATTTTACTGACTAATTTCTTGGGTTTAAATCTAATCAATTCTTTTATAGAATGTAATAAATATTAAAACTCGGGAAATTTGAAGCAGAAATTTCCCTCTGTGGGAATTTTATCTACTACACCTTAGAAATGGTGGTGCATTTCATCAAATTTGGTGGCATGATGATGATCATGACATGTCCGTTTTACATTGGAAGGAAGGGTGCAATAACTTCTGAGGGTATAAACCCCTGAGCACCCGAGGTCAGACTTTTTAACTCATATGAAGACGAAGCACATCTCCTTCGCTTGCACAGTCCCTTTTCACAGGGGGGAACATTCACACATCTCACAGATAAAACACAGAAGAGCCATGCCCTGACTGGGACTCGAACCCGGGACCACGTGCAATCTTGTGCCAGGACACCGGCAATTTGGTGGTGTATTTTATTTAATACACTACCAAAGCTATCAGCTACACCATAGAAATTTGATCTATTACACCTCTGTAGCTATCTACGACGTAAAAGAAATTTTATCTACTAGACCACCATAGCTATTTACTGCATCATAAGCTCAAAAACAAAACTGCATCGAAATGAAAAAGAGCTGGCTTTTACCGTTCCTTTTGATGTCTTAATAAGAGTGATCTAAAAGGGGAAACATATGTACTGTTTCAAGCTTGCGGGATTTGCTCTTTTCGTCGATTTTATTTCGCTAAAGGGTGATACGCCGAAGGACGGGAAGTTATTGGTGCTTCTAATTCCGAGAATAATTCATCCTACATTTAATTATAAAACATCTTCTCCATTTATCTCACCTCTCAACTTTATTTTGATGAAATAAATACATCCTGACGCATGCGCAAAATCGTAAATAGTTTCATATATTTTTTTTAATGAGCAATTATTCATTCTTTGTAATGAATTTTTAGCATTCAAAAATAGAGAAATGTATTTCAGCGCTACTAAACTTGCAATTTCTAATACATTCTGTAATTTATCAATTATATTTTAGTTTTTAAAACGATAATGCTTAAATGTATAGAATACTTAATAACATAGAATGCTTAATGCTTAACATAGAATTTAAATCCTTAATAATGCTTAACAAACATAGAATTTAAATCCTTATATTATATTTCTTTCTATTGTCGATTTGAATTCATTGCTTTAAATTTAAAGTGCCAAAAAATATCAATTTAACATCGATTTATGATTTATTCGATATATTTTTAGTGTGCTTATTTTTCGATATATTTTAAACGTAATTCGATAGTAGACTTTAGAATTATTCTTAGCACACAGAAGAAATTAATACCCCTTTTCGGATGACAAAAAGATTGTAGCTCATAAGTTGGAAATATTAATAAAATAAATTCAATATATCAATAAATTAAAATCTGTGTTGATGTATTATATGTTATATAACAAAAAATATTACATACATAGTTATGTATATAATAAAGTTAAAAATTATTGCATACATAATTATTAAACTATTACACATATACGCTAAAGTAAACTAGAATTCTATTATTTGGCTATAGCGAAAAAAGTTTCTCATTTTATTAGTATAATACAATAAATAATTAATTAACTAATGGTTAAATTTACAGGGATTTTAAAATGAAATTTGCTTTATTAAACAGTAAGTTTAATAAAACAAATAATAAAAATGAAAAGATTTAAATGAAATCTGCTATGCATATTTCAATGTATCATGTCAGAACATAATCTCTTGAACGGCCAAGCATCACGTGCTCTTGCAAGTTAAATTATATTTTTATTCATTTTAATGGTTTCATTGAATGAGTCTCTTTAGTATTGCAAACGATAAAAAAAAACTTTGTCTCGCATTTATTGTTAAAAAAATACCACATATCCTATTTATTTCATTTCATATAATCTCGTGCTCAAAGTGACATTTTCCCAAATTTTATTGCTGTAGTCATTAACTTATTTTTTTAATCAGAGCTTTTCATTCATTTTAATTGTTTCATTGAATGAGTCACTTTAGTATTGCAAACGATCCAAAAAACTTTGTCTCGCATTTATTGTTTTAAAAAAATATCCCATTTCCTATTTATTTCATTTCTTATAATCACGTGCTCAAAATGACATTTTTCTAGGTTTTATTTGCTGTAGTCATTAACTTATTTTTTTAAGATCAGAGCTTTTGTAAAGGTAATGGCAACGTGTTATTAAAAGCTGATTTTTTGAGATGTTCGTGCAGATAGTAAAATTTTAATTTTTCGCCTGGGGACTTTTGTTGACGCTAAAACCCTCATCCCAAAAATAACATCATGTTCTGCAGTGAAAATAATTTTTTATAAAATCAATTCATTTTCACATCATAAATTAATTAATTTTTTTAAATTTCTTAAAATAGCTTTTTTCCATTTCATTTTTATGATTTCAATTCCTTTTTTTTTCCATGCCAAACTATTCTACTACTGAACGAATGAAAAAAAGCTGTACACAAATCTTGCTAGTTCTTAAATTACCGCCAAGGAAACAGACTTAAAAAGCGCTTTCCTGCACCATTTGGTAACCCTGACTCACGAAGACGAACGTAGTAACGTATTACTCCTCACGGTAATCCTTCGCCGGAAATAGTAAAGTTGCGCGCAGGGGATGCGCAGTGAGCCCACCTCATGATAACGTACACTCGCCGTGTGGAATGACTCATAAGTAGAAAAGCGTGCAGCACTTCAGCACACCTTCGGAGGTGTTGTGAGAAAAAAAAATCGAATCCTAACTTTTCAGTGCAAATGTTCTCTCCCTCTACGATCAACCAAACTTTGGAATAACTAAGAATTGATCATGTAAGTACGAACAATTTTGTTTGGTTCTGATTCTCGAAGAATGTCAGCTGTGTTCTTTCTCACGTGTTTTGTTTTGTACCTGACTGAGTTACCTTTGCTGAGATTGGAACAGTCTCTTTTCTAAGTAGAAGACTTGAGGGGTTTCGTGTTTACATTCGATTAGTTGAAGAATTCTCTCGTTTGAAAATCGTTTTTACTTTTAAGGAATGTGGAAACAATGTTCGGAAAATGTGGGTCGTTGTGAAATTCTTTGGATTTGCATTTTTGAATATTTTGAAATGAATAATTTATAAAATGAAAAAAGGCAATTAGTTATTGAAGTTAAGGATATAGTAAATGCATTCTTTTTTGTTGTTAATTTATCGGATAAATTGATATTGTTTAGTGTAATAAAATATTTTTCAAAATCCTCTACGGTATAATATGTCAAGAGTGTTGGAGATTTGTTTTCTTTCTGTATCTGAACTATTAAAGAGGAAACTAAAAAACAAAATTGTATTCCAAATCATTGTCTAATACATCGGATTTTTGTAATTCATGCCCAATTTTATTTTATTTGGATGTTTTTTTATTGACGAATCAGTATAGGATATTGTACATGCTATTAATATGATTTTTAAAAATTAGACAAAATCTAATTATCTTTTTTCGATTTATGTAGGGTCTAAATGCACAATTTGCTATCATTGAGCGAGAATATATTAAAATCAATTGGATAAAGTAAAATATGTTGATTATTAAGCACGAATGGATGAATTTTTTCCTTCCAAGTTAATATTATGTATATTTTATTTTATTTGTATATATTTTTATCCACATGCGATGTAGAATATTTCGTTAAGAATTAGAAATCGTTAATTTTTATTATTTCATTTCTTGCAATCAAACATGAAATTTTTTCAGAGTTCTTGCATTCATCTAACTGTAAATGTTTTAAAATCTTGTTTTGTATCATTTATAATATTTTAATTTTTTTTAGATCTTCATTTCTTTATGATTGATTAAACTTTTACCTTCATATTAATAAGACCACAATTAACACCTTATTTTGCATTCAGTTTATCGATATTTATTAACATTTTACTTTCTGATAAAATGTGAGATTATCTGAAAAAAAATTATTTTTAAATAAAATGAATGAATAAATAAATATTAAAAGTAAATTCAAATTAAAAAGAACAATAATAGTATATTTATTGATATAGTAATGTATATCAATAAAATTTATTTCCTTTTTTATCTAACTAAATATTGTATATGAATTATTCTCAAAATTCATGAATAATAGCGTGTCAATCATCGGAGGTGACAATTAAAATATTTTATAAATTGTACACAAAATTAATTAAAAAAAGATTTATTAAAATTTGAGAAATTAGTGGAATATGCAGTTGAAAAAACAAAAATGAAGTAATTAAAAATCTTATTAAAATATTTTTTGACGATCTAAAAATTATTTTTTAAATAACATTTTGGGAATATATATATCTGAAAAAGACTATAATTTTTAATCAACTGATATTTAAATTAGTTTTTGAACCTCGAAAAGTGAACAGCAATAATTCTTCCGTTTTCATGGATACAAATACCAATTTTGTTAGTGTTGAATCCTAACTGTAGATTTGCATTAAGTGAAAAGATAAATGCAAATATGCACGCACGCATTAACAGTGTTTTATACATAAACTTCTAAGTATTTATAGCTTCCGGATCTGAATCAAAATGTTATGTTCATACTTACAGAAATTTCAATATGTTATAATTGCACGCTGTTATAAATTTTTTTGTCTTTCGCTGTATTGTAATTTCCCTTTTTATTCTTCGTATAAATCATTTGATATTGAAAAGGGTCCTTCTTCCCTAACTGTCAATGGAAGAAAATCGCACATTTAAATATTTGGCGGAACGATGAAAATGGTTCTGAATTTTAATCTGTGAACTGAATATATTGGTGAAAATTAAACAATAAAATGTTTTTAAAAAAATTCCAAAATTCAGGAAACATTTGTACAACTAACTTAACTGGCATCATTAAATAGACAATATTTTAAATATTGATATAGCATAAAAATTGTTTTTCTGCTGTAGTATTTTTGAAACTTATAACGAAGAAAGCGACCAAATTTCTTTTAATGTGAACATAATTAAAATGTGAATTAAAACTAAAAAAAAAAACAACACTAGATTTACTCTTTAGAGTACATGTGTTCTAAATTTGGCAACTGTAAATCAAACGATCTGATCTGTAAAGTGCTTTTACACACTGTTCAACTTCTTATTCGTAGGGATAATAAAACAAATTTTTGGACAATTTTTTATTTGAACAAATAAATTTATTCAGTAATTCTTGGTAGCTTATTATCATGTCAGAACATGTTGTTTTGGGGATAAGGTTTTTTTGGCGTCAGCAAAAATTCGCAGGCAAAAACTTAAAATTTTATTCAACAAAAATCTGTAGGCGAAAAAGTGAAATTTTATTATCTGCACGATCATCTCAAAAAATCAGCTTTTAAGAGCATGTTGCCATTACATTTACAACAGCTCTGATTTTTTTTTTTTAAAGAAGTTAATGACTACAGGAAATAAAACCTAGAAAAATGTCATTTTAAGCACGCGATTATAAGAAATGAAATAAACAGAAAATGTGATAATTTTTAAAACAATCAATGCGAGACAAAGTTTTTCGGATCGTTTGCAATACTAAAGTGACTCATTCAATGAAACCATTAAAATGAACGAAAATATAATTTAACTTGCCCGAGCAATTGGTGCCTGGTCGTTCAAGAAATGATGTTCTGACATGATACATTGAAATATGCATAGCAGATTTCATTTTAATCTTTTTTAATTATCATTTCACATTATATTTAATTGAATCAAGTTTTCAAACTGCTGCATTAAAAGACATTACAATTTTATGTTTTACAGGACATCCATAAAACTTTTTTATAATAATATTAACAAATCAAAGCATTTATTTCAATCAAAATTGTTTTGAAATAGCTTCTTGATTGATTAGTTCAATATTCTGCTTAAATATCACTGAGAAAAATTATCATTTGTTGTTATTATTGTCTGGCGAATGCTTTTTTTGACTAATTTCGTTTATTATATATATTTTTATTGAGTAATCTTAATTGCCTTGTGGAATTTTTTAAAGCATTTTTTTTCAATATTCATTGTCTTGATTAATAAAACAGAGTATTTCACCTTTTCCTGAGATATCTCCCTGCTATTACCTGCGAGGGGACAAAATGCAAATTTGTGGTCGGAAAATCAATACTAATGGAATATCGGTTAATGGAGCGACCGGATTATTGGGCTGTAATGCGTGTGATCCGAATTGATGCTGCTCGTGCTGGATAATGAACTCTCCGTTTATCGGAATTATTTGGGGGTTAGGGGCCGCTGATGAAGCATTCCATTAGGTTCAATAAATCTACATGTAATTTATGTGTACATTTGTAAAATCGTTAATTCTATAAAGTTTTCGTGTCATTAAATACATGTGCATTAAAAAAATTTGGTCACATTTTGCATTTAACACAAATTTATATTTCGCATTCTTAAGTATGTTTTGTTTTTTGTTCTAATAAAAAAAAGTTTTGAAAATCACTCCCTCCCCCCCTCTACTCCTGCCTCCTTTTCATACATATAAAGTATTTCGTTATTTGAAAATTATAAAACAATTTATAAAATAATAAATATGAAAACATTTTAAAAATCACCTTTTGTCAGCTGCTATTTATTATTTCTTCCCCCCTCCTCCGATTAATCTTGAGATAAAAATAAAAATTGTGCGCTGTCTTAAACCTTTTCCATCTTGATGCGCAGATGGAAAAGGTTTAAGACTTGGAATAGCAATGGTTTCATTTATAAGATATTTTAATTTTAGTGAAATTAATTTTAATCTTTTTTCAACGTTATTGATTGCAGTTTTAGAGACTTCCATTGTTTTCTGCTTCTCAAGCTTTTACAATTTTTTTTTGTTTGGATCTACTGTTATTTGATAAAATCTCCCCCCCCCCCTTTTTGCAGTGCTGAGGTTTTTTTTTTAAATAAAAATTTTTCATTTATTTATTTATTTATTTATTTGTCTTTTTTCTAATAATATTCATTGTGAATTAAGGAAAAGGCGATAAATGTCTAATTCTTTAGAAAATTTGAATGCAGCCATGCCCTACACAAACTACAGCGCCAAAATCAACCGATTTTCTTTTTTACTGCATCTACATTTTAACGGCCATGTTAAATTCGCCCAAAAATGATCCGTCTATTAATATTCTTTATTTCTAAGAATAATTATTCTAATTTGTTATTGTTTAATTTCTAATTATTCAGTAAGAGCATTAAATTATTAAAATGCTATGTTGTCATTGGGAACTAGTATTATCTGTACAAAATTCTCTATCTCTTTAATACATTAGTAGGCGAATGAAAAATCGGAAGGATTTTTTTTGAAGGTTTTTATTTCTATTTATTTAAAGATAGGAATTTGTTATTGTTTCCCCAAAATGATTCCATCCATGGTTCCGTACGATTTATTTGGAATCACGGTTCACAGTTCAATATAAAAAAGATAAACTTTTTTTTTAATATTTCAACGTATGTGAATTTTAAAAAAATGGAAACTGAGTTTTTGCACTTTTTTAATACACAAACAATTTGAATCCTGCGCAATTTAATCAAATGAGTCACTGTCACGGTTGTTGAGCCACCAGCCAGAGTTGTTTTCACACTTACCGTTTCGACACGATGAAAAGTCTCTCGTAAGCCTTTCCAGTAAAAACACTGCATAATTGTCTCGTTTGTTTTCAGAGACATGAGTTCTTGCGTCAACAGTTTGTGATCATCATTCAGAACAACTCTGACTAACTAATTTGAACTTCTGCAAAATAAACAAGTCTAGATTTAATTTAATGATTGAAAGAACAGATGTTTAACATGATAGAAGTAAAATATTTTGAATCGAAGTTGACTGTACAAGACTTAAAGCATTTCTTTTATTACAGTGATATAATTATACGTTATGTGCTTACTAATACTAATTTTATTAAAAATTCTGCTTACATAAGTCTTGTCTGTATTTAATTTAGCTTATCTGAATGAAAATTTAAATTATTAATGAATTTTCTTTTGGCAATGAGCCAATATTACTGTTACCAAAAGCCACAATGCTGAAATGGAGAGATAGTTCACTCTTTTTTTCATACGGCTTTAGTTACTTCTTCCTTGACATCTGGTGCGGTTACCTCTTGGTATAGTCTCTGCTTCGGTGCTACGGGGTTCTATGTTCGTAACCCTATTCGATTAGAGATCAAAAACCCATACAGGCATCTGACATGAGTTCATAATTATAAGGTCCATCTCTTAAAATGCTTTAACGGAACATTATTCAGGATTCTATGTTTGAAACCCAAATCCAAAAAAGCTTTTGAGCAAGGGTCGAAATTACGAAGTCCATCCATAGAAAGCCACATGGAACGTTTGTATTTTTTAGCTAAATTGTTGTGTTGTGACTAATGGCACTTGCCTTGGACAAGCCCCCGCTGATACGATCAGCAGATGATTTAAGCCTAAGAATTGCGTCTCTTTGCGTCTCCAGTGGTATTACTCCCGACATGGAAGACTTTGCGACCACGAACAGATTTAACTAGCGCCAGTCGCCATACACTCGGGGAATCATTTGGCCGGTGAGCTTTGAACCCGTAACCTAAGGAGTACTAGTCCGACGCTCTACCAACCAAGCCATCCCGGCCCAGCTAAATTAAACCAAGCCTTTATAATACTAGTACGAATCATTGTATTTCATCATGATCTTTACTGGTATAGTTTTCGTGTTAAAATTAGCAAGGCATCAAATAAAAAACTTCATCTTTATATATCATACATCTCCCTAACATATATTTATTTTTTATGGAAAAATTATTTATTCTCTTTTTATATATTGCCACAGAATTATCATAGAAAACACTATGTTGCTATGCAGCACTTGATTCATTTATTATAAAACATTTTGCTTTTGTATTTATTTAATACACCATTAGTTACGAATTTCCGATTACAGACTTTTGCAGTAGTCTAGGGCCGAAACAAGATCCCGGCATCTAGACCAATTTAAAAAAAAACCTTGATTACAAATAGCAAAAATAAATTTCTATAAATTGCTATAGTATTGGTTACTATAACCACCTTTTCAAGTGTGCAGTTGATCAAATTCCGATCGATTATCATGTCAGGACATGATGGTTTGGGGATAAGGTTTTTGGCATGAACAAAAAGCCGTAGGCGAAAAATAAAAATTTTATTATCGCGTTGCCATTGCATTTACAAGAGCTCTGATTTAAAAAAAATAAGTTAATGACTACAGCAAATAAAACCTAGAAAAATGTCATTTTGAGCGCGTGATTATATGAAATGAAATCAATATAAAATGGGATATTTTTTTTACAATAAATGCGAGACAAAGTTTCTTGGGTCGTTTGCAGTACCAAAGTGACTCATTCAATGAAACAATTAAAATGAATAAAAATATAATTTAAATTGCTCGAGCACGTTGTGCTTGGCCGTTCGAGAAATTGTATTCTGACATGATACATTGCAATATGCATAGCAGATTTCATTTTAATCTTTATTTTCTTTTTATTTCTTTAATTATTGCCGATTTCATATATTTCAAAAATTTACTTAAATAATACTGCTTGTAAATGCAAATGTTTCGCAATCACGATTCGTAATAAATAAGCGAGTAAACTACGCAATTTCACCAACTCATAAAAAATAAAATGAATTAACAACATATTGTTAAAATTACGTTGAAATGTGAAATTAAATTAACCGATTTATTATAAGAAGGACATAGAATGTGCTACCTTGTCCCGCGAATTCTTAAATCCGCCACTGAACTTCATATCAGTTTCTACAACGATTACCGAGTCCGGGTACAAATAGGTTGAAAGCCGGACATTCAGGTTATACGACACTTCAATGTCGATAGGGAAGTGAAGTCTGTAGAACAGATACGTGTTCCTCAAATCTGAGGTGACAGTAGTTGTGTGTGTTTGCATGTGCTCCGTAATAGAAAACCCAACGAACACGGAACACGTGGCTCCCTCGACAATCGGTCTTTTGTAGAGGGAGGGAGCCATGCTTTAGATAAGGGAAAAGAGGAATCGTCGGAGGGGGGTGACCGGAAGCTCGCCTTCTGTGCCGCTATAAAATTGTTTTGTTGGAACGGAAATGTCTTATTTCTGGTCTTTAGCGAATATTTAAAGCTTTGTAAAATAAGTCATGATGTCATGTCAATACAGGATCAATTTGTCATTTCCATACAGACAGTTAGAGTTATAAGATGTAAAATTCTAGTTCAATTATTCTAGTTATTGAATCACTAAACCATTTTAACCCTTTGCATTCGATGGTGCCACTTGGGAGCCATTCAAGACGGTGTATCATTTTAACGTTTTATTTACTTATTTTTCAATTTCGATTATTGAAAATACCTACAGAATGGTAAAAAAACGGAAAAATTGAATTTTAAACACACACATATACAGATTTGGAACAATATACAAGGCCTTGTATGTTGAATAATTATGCATCGAATTACTTTTCCGAGTGAAAAGGGTTAAGTACCTTTTTTTCTCCTATGTGCTAACTTATTTGCAAACTAGTCGCTTTAGGCGATCTGTTTGTTTTCCCAAATTACTGGATTTGTAAGCTGTTAAATTATTAATACGGAATTCATTTTTTTAAAAAAAACTTCATTTTGTTACGAGATAGACTGAAAAACATGTATTCAATTTAATCAATTTACTTTAAATTAAAAAGTGCGTCTATTACGAAATAAAAGAGGAAGATAAAAACCTACTACGAAATTAAAACACCGCGGTTGAATGAATTTGAATTAAATCTTAATATTTAAAGACATCGCTTAGATTGAGTGACGAATTGAATTAAAAATTATTAAAATTAGGGAAAAAATTGTACAAGATAGAATTAATATTATTAAAAAAGGACTTTTTAAGTCTTAAGGTAATACGAAAACAATTTTTGCAAGATAATTGTTTAACGTAGGAACAGCCAGCAACATATGGAAGTCGAAACGATTACCCATTAAGCGATGGTTAAGTCTATTTTTGCGCTCGATTCAACTTTTTACTTGAAATTTTTTTTCTTGATTTCTTCCATATCTTTTGTCCTCTGACGGTTTGGATTTTTTAACGAAACAGCGGACTTTTATCAGAACATTTCTAATAATAATTTGCAGTTCTATTAAGTGGAACTGCAAATTGTTATTAGAAACGTTATATTGTTATTAGAAACGTTATATTGTTATTAGAATAATTATAATGTTATAAATGTTCCGTGTTCATAGATTGAAAACGGAAGTGTTCAATCTACGTAACTGTAAAATGTTCGCCGAAGTATTCTAAAATCTGTATGATTGTTTGTTCATATTGGATCTATTGTCATTCGGCAATGATTAATAAGAGCGATTTTTGTGACACATATTTTATCATTTTATTTTATATGCATAAATTGTGAACAGGCTGCGGCATTTAAAACTAATCTATCTACTAATTTTAAATTGAGTGTAATTGTGATAAGAAAGATCCATAGAATTCGAACACAAATTCACAAAATTTAAATATTTTCTATTTTGTTTTTCACACTTTTAAAAATATTTATTTAATTAAAGAAAAGCCTGCTATATTAGTTAAATAAGAATACAAAGGTATTGAATCCGTGCTAAATACTCTGATTGATTTTTTTATCTTGTTTTTTTAAATGTAAGCAAAATTTATATCTCGGTAAGTTTGTAAGCCAAACAAATGACATGTGAAGTAGTTCTTTCCGTTCCAATGTTTACTTTGTTATGTATAGAAATTCGTCACCAAACTTCCATGAATGAAAGGACTTGAATCACAGGCATGTGACAGACATTTAAGAAACGCGCACCTTTTTTGCTTTTCACCTTGCGCAATCCGCAGAAATTCAGGAGTAATGAGTGGCTCACGCATCCCGTGAAAACAAGACAAAAGACTGACCTTGTTCTTGAAATTTCCGTCGCCTTGTTCGAAATTTTCTTGTTAATAACCTTTTATCTATTTCAAATATTTGAGTAGCATCGATTGTGGAAACCAATATCCGTTCGCCAGCTTTTCAAGGGCGAGTACATGACCGATTACTGGAAGGTGGACGTGACAACTCAATTTATCTAAAAGGCGTTTTTTTTATTTGTAATAGTTAAGACTAATTTCTTCTTAAGAAATAAATTTTTTATTAATATACCTAGCATATTATCATTATTCCTATAATAACAAGACAATTTGATTTTTAATATTATGATTATTATTGGCTTGATAACAAATAACTATGTTGGAAAGAAATTTCATAAAATAGTATTTTTTTTTAATAAATGGGTCTCATGCTTGTTTCATTTACCAGCATTTGGGTCTTATGTCTAATCAAGTCTTTTAATTAACAATATTGCCGGAATCTCGGCCCAGAAGTAGCGTATTTTCCTCATGATCTGGGCGTCCCGGGTTAGAGTCCCGGTCAGGGTCTTGTAGTTGCACTGTGTTTTATCTGTGGGGTGTGAATATGTCCCACTGCAAAAAGGGGTTGGCCAAGTGAATGCGATTAGTGTGTGTCATTTTCATTTGAACTAGAAGTCAGACTTTTGCCCTCGCTGCTCGGGGATCTGTATCCTCAAAAGCTACTGCACCCCTCGTTCCGTTGTAAAGCGGACTCGTCATCATCATAAAAAAACAGTATTAAAGCTGGAGAAATTCAAAACGGTAATATTTCTATTTGTAAATACTTTCAAAAAAATCTGTATCGTAATAAAAATCAGGATTTGAAATGAGTGGGAGCTGAGTAATTATTCCTTTTGATTTCTTAGTTACGTAGATCACAAATGGAAAAATAAAAGGGAATCAAATTTAAGCGATGATTCGTTGGGACTCAAAAAGTATAATTGGATATTGGAGAAATGTATTTTAGTGGTTTGCAAGGTAATTTTATGTTTTGAGTGAAATCACTTTGATAGTGGTGTTGGATGAAATTACTTATTTAACAAAATTTTATAAGGCAAAGGAAGATCCCGTCTTCTTTTTTGCTTACCACTCTCTTTAGCTTTTGTTTTATCTAGTCGTTTTATGAAAGATCCAGAAATTCAAAGCAGAGGAATTTCACTTGTCCAGCAAGCTGCTTTGCATTCATTAACAGTGTAGCTTGAAAGAAGAAATTTTGTTGGAAAGTCAGAAATAACTTGGCATTTCCTTCGATGGCTTCGATATTCTCCAGAGTTTTATTGATGCAATATGTTAGGTCAGAAATAGTTATGCCGAAATGTACTGGATGAATGTGGCTCAATCCATTGAATTCGTCAGCATTGTCATTTTTATTCCTCTATGATTGAAAACATTGGGTATTACCCTCTTTTCAACTTGTGATGACCAATCCCTTTTGCAGTTGCTAAACCAAAAGGATTTCTTAATATAGAGCCGAAAATTCATTAAATAACTCTCATGTATTATCTAAAGTTTTACATGGAAAGATCATATATGAATAGAAAATTGATTTTTTTTTTTCAGATTTGTAAGTTTTAATTTAGAATTTGATAAAATTTTGGAATTTTAAAATGTATCTAATGCAGTAAAATCCATAATGGTACTTGAGACATTTCGTTCGTCAGCAACCGGTAGAAAAAGTGTTTATGAAGGAAAAAAAAATCTAGATTAATGAAACAAAACTGTTCACAAAAATTATTATTTTGCAATGTGTATATGATATACGTATATTAAGTTTAAATCTAAATGCAATTGTTCAAAAATTAATATTTACTAGAATAGTTGTCTTTGCGCTATGAACATCGAAACAATTATTTTAGATATTTGACAACATTAAAAATACATAAGGTGACTAATTACATGTAGTAATTATAAAGTGGATTTTTTTCTTCTTTAAAACAGATTCTCTGACAACTTTATTCTTGAATAAATAATTTTATCAAGTGTGAGGGGTGTAAATCTATAGTAAAATGTGTTTTATTCACATCAAACAAATAACATTAAAAAATAATTCTTAAAAAATTTGAAAGTCATTTGAATGGTTTGAACTTTAAAGCAAAATTTTCTCCTCCGGGTTAAATCAATTTTTTTTTTATTAAAGTTAGCAGATTTTAATTAAATGCTTAAAAAAAGAAAAAAGAGAGAGAGGCTGAAAGGCTGAAAAGAGATCCTATAAGCGTTTCATCATATTATTTTCCCCCTTCCTTTTGGGGTCAAGATCTTCAAAAAACTTTCTTCTTCAGGGTCAGATGGCGATAATATATTGCGTCATGCGAGAAGAGATAATACATAAAATTGCTACCAGATTTTTTTAAAACACTTGTTTTATTCCATGTTTTGTATAATGAATAATGGTCTCCCTTTACACATATTTGATGCATCATTTTGTGAAGATCGTTTTCTTTACTTTAATCGGAACTCGACGTTGTAAATAAAATTGAATTTAGCCAGCAATTCACGAAACACCTGCTTTGGGGAGGGCCTTTGCCCCAAGTCCTCTTGTTATCTCTAATCTTATTTAAGATTTGCATTATCTCCAATCAGGGATTTCTTCGATTGTAATTAATGGAAGATCAAAGAGCGCGTCCCTCCTTGACGTGCCCGAGAATATTAAGTAGCGGAATCACGGCTTTTGTGCGGCTCCTCGGAATGCCTGCGCACGCTGCAAGTCAAACACGATTAGGGCTCTTCCACTATTTTGTTTACTCGCCGAATTTCCCGACCTTCATTTGGCTAAGCCGGCGTGACTGCAGTCAAGTCCAGACCAGTTCCTTCATATCGCATCCGATTGTGCAGGTGAGTGGTGACCCAAAGAGCGAAAGGTTGCCTCACCTTCCCAGTCAAGTCACTGCTAAATTTAAAATGCGAATTCTCTGCTGGGGCGTTTCTTAAGACCCGAGTGGGTGTTTTCGATTTACTTTAATGCTTTCTTGTACAGCTCGATTTTAAAAGCATTGCTGAATTCAGATGGGATTTTAAAATGACCGAGAGAAGAATGCATTAAAAAAAATGAAGTCGCTTTATTGTCAGAACTGACTTGAATGTGAACTCGATGCTTATCTGAAGAAATCGACCTTACCCCACTTTCATCTGCCCATTCAAGGAGCATGAGCTTATCCTTTGCCCAAGCGCGGCAACGTACTTTTAGACCATCAAGAATTGTTGAAATTTAATTGTTTTTTTTTTTTTTTTTGCATTAGACAAAGTTCGATTAAGTAAAAGTAACATTACAAAAACCCGCCGCATTTTATAATTTAGCAAAATAAGTTTGAATACGAAAATCTCTTCTTTCTCTTTTTAGGGCCACAGAAAGTATGCGTTGCATCGAATTTATAGCTATCCTTCAATGAAGCTTTTGCATATTGGAATAAGTTCTGACTAATTTTTCAATAAAACAGAAACTTAGATGCTTCACTTCTTTATTGTATACAGAATAGTGTCTAAATTTGTTGTTTAGTTATTCCTTAACTAAATTAATTAATTAATCAAATTAAATTTATCTAGGCAGTTAAATAAAGCTGGTCTAAAGCCTAAAAGTATTTTAATATACTATAACTAGAAAAAATGACCTTTTAAAAAATTAAGATATTAGTTCATACGTTAACATTCAAAAGCTTTCCTTCAAAATTTTCGCATTGTTTGGAGTTAATTCGTGATGAGAGCTATCCACTTCGCGATCACGTGATTTCCGGTTGTTTGATGGTCGAAAAGCAATTGGATTAATTAAAATAAAAAATCTTCATATATCTTTTGACTGTCTATTAAGAGAAACGCTGTTATCGATTGTTGTGATAACGGTATATTGTCTTTTTCTCGAGGAGTCATGCGAGTTTTCCATCACGAAAGGCATTCTGTATGCTGAACAAAACTGTCTTCTGAAAGTGAAAATTTCTTCCATATTTTTCCTTAATGTTTTTACAATGTATATTAAAACGCCAATTATTTATATTAGCATTTGCATGCCATATAATTACTTTAAAGGCACAACGTTTGCTGCGGAGTTGATCTGACTTTGTGAGATTTCGTAGCAATTTTTGCTGCATATACTGGTTGGTGCATGCATGCATAAAATTTACTTTCTAATTAGATTGTCGTTTTAATGCTATAATTTCTTTTTTTTTCCTTTGTCAAATTCATCATTTTTGATGATAGTTAACTTTTATAACATGCTAACATCTTTCTCTTTTATACCCACAAAATTATCCTTCCTTTGTCATAGAACACTTGATTTGCATATAATTAGCTAATTTTATGATGATTAAATACTTTTAATGAACCCTTGAACAAATATCTTTCCCTGCTCAATTTGAAATAGCCTTTGCTTCTTTAACAGTGATTTGCAAGTATGAAATTAAAGAAATGAAATTGATTTTTAATTTTAAAAGTTTGCAATGTAATGATATCTCATTGTCATGTTTCCATAGAGGAATTTAAAGTATTAAAGCTTGTCTATTCTGATTCATTATAGATCAAACAATCGGGATATTTAAAATAAAACCTTCTCAATTTTAAAATCTCAAATGACTGGAAAAAGTAATTTTAATCGATATATTCTTTCATTAGAAAAATACTTTCAACTGGAAACGTAAATTGTTAAGTTTTCTAAACTCATAGACTACTAGCGGGACATAGGCGCCTCCGACCTTTTAAAATTAGTTTAAATAATTCTGAGTAAAAGTAGTTTCTTTGGTGGGTTGAGAGTGTATTTGATCACCATGTCAGAGTCTAAAAAAATGGAATAGATTTGTCTAGTACAGGAGCCGGTACTTACGTGTTAGACCGTCGATCCGCCAACCACACCAAATTTCATTTTGGTGGCCAAGATTCTTCAATGCTTTTAAATACGTGGCAAACCAATTTTGGCGCTTATGCGTTCTATTTTTGATTTGGCGAAAATTATCGACGGCTTCATGCGTAAATACCCAGGTACCATTGCCTTCATTTAATTCGCGATTGCAGAAAAATAGATTTTTAAAAAATTGTAATTAAACAGTTAAATGCTTCCAGTTCACAAACATTTTAAATTGATTAGGTCTCCTCTGATTCGCCTCTTCAATTTTTTCTCATTCCACTAAACAAAATAAACTTGGTCTATTTATGGTTATTTTTAAACTGCGGCCAAATTACAGTGAGTGGTAAAATGAGTCAATTTCCATTTGAACTTGATGGCAATCTACGTGTTGATCAGATTTAAATATTTGCATGCTTATCTTAAACTGCGAAACGGAAATGGCGATGTAAGGATATCAGCCTTCTCTAAATAGTCAGCTGAAAGGAAACACCATCGATATCTTATAACGGAAGAGTGAAATGTCTAGACACAAATCAGAAAAATCTAAGTTCCTGTTCCTCAACAGGACAGCAATTTTACGATACCATAGAAATGAGGCTTGTAATTCATAACTGAGCGTTGAAATTTGTCTCATATTTTAGTGTGTAATTATAGTCAATGATAATTCAAGGTCGCAGCACGTGGGAATGGTGGTTTCGCTGAAAAATGATGTGGCGTGCATTTTTGTGTCCTTAGAATTATCGTTAGAGCGCCGCAAGGTTTCTATATGCAAAGTATCAGTTATGCTATTTGAGACTAAATTTCGTTAAAATATATTTATTATCAATGCAATTAAGATCATATTCAGGAGTGTTGAACAGTGCGTAATGGTTAACCTTGTGATAGTGTCACCACTTATCTTGAAATCCTTTCACTCTACACCTGGGGCCGGTTTTGATCCGACCTCGATGAATTTTGGTTTCAGTTACTCATAAAGCATGCATGGCTGGATTATGATGTTGTATTCGGGTATCAATCCGTCAAATTAGTGGCTGGTCTTCATAAAAACCTCTTGTGCTCACTCGTTTATATATAATTTGGCTTAAATTGCAACTCGTTCTCTGTCGGTTTTTGTTTTTGAAAGTCTAAAAATCGCTTTTTGTTTTTCTATACTATCTCTGCAAACCTCAAAGATTGGGTGAAACATGTAATAGAAATTAATTCGATAGAAGTAAAAACAATGAATTTCAATTGAAGAATTTTGATTCAATAGTTAATTTGGCAGTTTTTGTTGGGTTTACCTTCATTAAATTTTTTTTATTTAATTTGTATTTGCTATAAATATCTAATAATAATCTGTAGTTTTAATCTATTGTTTGATTTATTAACTCAAATACTTTATCACATTTTATATGTTGAAATATTTTTTTTAAATCCTAAAAAGTAAAAGACAGGATCACAGAATCTCTAGATGTAGTTGTGAATTTGTCCCTGTAAAGCTACTGAAGAAATCCTCATCATTGTTATTACTATTGCGACAAATTTAATCATGCGTTAATGAGCTTGCCACATAAAATGCAAAGAGGATGTCGAGAAGGCAGTTTCTGTTAAAAGTATTCAAAAACATATTCGCCTTTTGTTCAGAAATATATCAGTATTTTGTTCACTAGAATTTTGTTATTTGCGAATTAGCAGAAATTGTACTTATTTATTATTCATCAATGTAAGGGGTGATCCAGATGTGTTGGAAAAGAATACACCAGTTTAACAGAAACTATATAAACTGTTTATGACAATTTTAATAATAACGATAGATATGCATGTAACCCCCTAAGAATATTTCTTTTTCTAAAAAATATGGCATTTAAAAAAAATCTTGTAGACTTAGTGTTGATATCAGACATGAAATGGTACTTATTAGATACCATTTTGCTGCGAATTTGTAATTCCTGTACATCTGTCAGATGGGGATGATTGAAGATTCTTTTCAACGAAATTAGATTTGTGCTCAGTCAGTGTTATATACGGTAATCATGGACATGATGGTGTATTGATATAAGATTTTTTTTTTGTTTGCAATTCTCATTTAGGCTTTAGCAAGGTGTAATCCTAGTATGCGGTACCCATTGATTTGGCGACTTTATACCGAGAAGCCGTGACTTCATTTCTGCCACGGATGCTCGTTGGCTGGTTGCCTAAGCGATGGTTCCTGTTTCTTTGATTGCGCTGATACAGTAAAATTTTTTTGGCGACATTCGTTAATGCATCGTTTTTGCCTTGGCGACATTTTTCAAAATTGAGCCAAAGGGGTACCGTATACTAGGATTTATTCCTTTAGCGATTTAGTTCTGGAACATTTCTTCAACTACCCATTCATTGATGGTGTTCAGTGACGTTGATTGATTTATTACATACCTCTGCATTCGTTATCATCGGAAAAATAATAAGGATATCCCTATTGTCAATCATCTTTAATTAGAAATAGAATACATATATCTATATTGGAAACAGCTCTGTGAAACCCTCTTTAGTTGACCATCTTTCTTACCAGTTGTGGCATGTGACTAAGTCTCGTCTGAAACGGATTCCATCTATGCTTATTGAACACTATTACATTTCATTAGGACTGCTATTTGCGTTTCATTAGTACTGCTTAAGACGATTTATAGGGTGGACAAATGGCAAACATGCCAAAGGATGTCTGGAAAAGAAATCTTAGTTCAAACAGACGATTCCTATCTGTTCTCGACGTGACTCCAGAAATTCTGACTGCTCGAATTTCTTTCTCCCTCTCATTTCGATCAGCTAACGGATACTTTCTGAGCTTGCTGATTATTTTTATTAGTTTCTCCGAGTTGACCAGAGGAGTTCTTTTTTGCATTAATGAAGCCATCCTTGCAATAACTTCTAGTTGTTATGAAATTGTAAAATCGTTCTTTGTGACAAATGTTATTGTGTCATTTCCGTCCATTTTTTTAATGGTGTGGTGAAATGAAAATCTTATATTTCGCAGCCCAGCAATTCGTCCTCATTTAAAATCATTTATATATGGTTAACTCATCTGCTTACTTCAAAATACTTAATAGATTTTTGACTAATGATCACATGAGTTTTCACTGCTTTGTCATTTCATATCGCCTACAAAAAGATGCAACAAGTGTGATGGTTCATTGTGTATTGATATCAGTTGAGTGCAAGTTTCAACAAGTTTTATTGACGAGTAGATGGGTACCGTTTGCTGATTTCTAGAACAACGATTTTTTTATTATGTTGATTTTTATTCCTCCCCAAACTATCTGTAATTTCATTGGTTATGCTGAATTTTTTAAAAATTCATCAAATTAATTTAATTAATCTATATTACTATTATAAATGTGAAGTTTTAATGGATGGATGATGTTAGTCAATAATTCCAGAACAGCAGAACGAAATTTGATGAAATTTAAAGCATCTCATTTATTTCAAATTCCCACCAACAAAATAAATAAGATTTCAGTTTTTTTCCACCTCCAACGCTAATGCGGATATGCTTAACATGTTTCCGACAGATTATTTCAAATGATTCTGTTTATTTCTTAGTATTTGATGCATTTAAAATTAAACACTTTATACTTACGAATTTTGTTTTTGCAAATGTGTTATGTTGTTTAGTTTGAGCTATTTTTATTTGAACAGTACTTGTTGCCTTTCTCTCTTTTAATGCTAAAACTGAAACTCTTCCGTTTCCGGTCAATTAATTTTTTTCCTTAATTTAAATGAACATTTAGAGAAAATAGGGTATATCCTTATTTTTATACATATACATATATATTTCCTATGACCATCGTTGGAGTTCCTTTATGACCATAAAGTTTCATTCCAATGGGAAGCCGAAGGTTAAAATTCGAAATAAATGAAAACTAAACAAAACCATGATTTGAGAATTTCCGTTAAACATTTAGGGAAAATATGTTGATCGGTTTTGCAGATGCGTTACAGCTGCGATTCAGATGTGAAAGTGGACACTGGCGGTCGAATGATAGATGTGGTTGCGCGCTTGGAAAGGACGTTGAGAAATTTTAAAATGCTAGCAGGCTCTCTTTAACCATAACCGTGATTGAACGTCGATACCACTCATGGATCCTCTTGTCAGATGTATATTTAGCAGGCATTCTGTCGATTTACATTTAAGGATTAGATTGCTTAGAATTTGCAATCTAATCCTCATTAAAAAAATCGGGAGATATTTATAGTTTCCGTGTTTAGGTTCCATATAATATATCGATTTTCTTTAAATATATATTTACTTTAGATTTATTAATGGAACTTGCTGAATGATTCTTACTTAACCCAAGAATCCTAAAGCATTAAAATTCGTGATAAAACCTTCGTATTCGGATAAATTTATACTGAAATTATTATTATTTTCATTACACATTAAAATTTAGCGTTTGTTGACCGTTTAAGTTTGCATCGAAAGTTTTATTAAGAATTTTATCCAGAACACCCGATTGAAGAGCTTGCTACTGTTTGTTTCACTATCCAGAGACAACGGCTTTTCGACTGTTCTATCTCACTAAGTGGTGAAACGTGGAAGAATGAGGCGTTTCCAGGATTCATCATTCTTTGACCTTGATTTCCTATTAGATACTTTTTAGTTCATTTTCCTTTCCACTTATATGTTGAGTATCTTTCTGATCGTGTTGTTTTATTTTAATTAAGTCTGTGGGTAATCAGAATTTACTTTATTGTTAAATGTAATAATCTTCTTCATCTTTCCTCTCATCCTAACGCATGCGTAAAGACGCGGAAGGTTTTCGAATACGCTGGCAAACAATAATTATAAATGATGAAATCTGTAAATATTCGGAAGGTTTAATATTCTTTTGATCTTATTTAAAAAGTTCTTGAAACTGAATATCGGTTGATGAAGCGAAATATTTACATTATGTTAGAAAACAATTTTTTAAAAGTCATGGACTGGAATTTCGCCGTTACGATGTAACCCCCCTTTCCTCCTTTTGGTCTTTCCCACGGAAGCTGATGCATTCCTGACAGATTCTCAATTCGCATATGGTTTGGAAACAAAAGCGGTGAAAGTTATTGATCATCTGAAGGAGTGTTCTAACTAAAAGCGGCCCACTGGGCTCAGTTAATGAAGTTAAGACAGAGTGCCTCAAACTTTCTTCGTTCCAATCCCCTTTTTGACAGCAGATATTTTGAAACTTCAAATAAACATTAAAATAAGAAAATAAATAAATAAATTATACGAAAAGAAAGTATTTATCAACCGACATGAACAGCCGAGCAACCCGTGCAAGTTAAATTATATTTTTACTCATTTTAATGGTTTCATTGAATTTGCCACTTTAGCATTGCAAACGATCCAAAATTTTTTTCTCACATTGATTGTTTTAAACAAATATCACATTTCCTGTTTATTTCTTTTCGTATAATCACGTGCTCAAAATGACATTGTTTTAGGTTTTATTTGCTGCAGCCCTTAACTTATTTTTTAAAAAAATCAGAGCTTTTGTAAATGCAAATGGCGTTACAAAAACCTTATTAAAAGCTGATTTTTTTTGAGATGCTCGTGCAGATAATAAAATCCCCCCCTTCGGATTTTCGTTGACGTCAAAAACCTCCATCATGTTCTGACTTGATAAAAAAATATATATATCTAACTATTAGAGCCCTTTTGTATCTCTTCTCATGCTGAAAGTGTCTTATAGCGCCATTTCGTAAATTTTTATGGTACTGGTACTTCAAACTTTTGCGAGATGGCATGATCCGAATAAAAATGCATTCGCCTCACATCCATTAACAACAATACACATTATGTAAAATAATTCGAGCAATATTTTGAACAAAATGCATTCGTAATTTTTTTTAATGACCAGTTTATATGTAGGTACCATTGAAAAATATCCATATTTAAATAGTGTATGATTCGTATCTAAACATTTTCTCAGAAAAAAAAAGCGATACTTATACTCCTAGTACTAAATATTATTAAATATAATTATTTCAAGTATTTTTTTCCTAAAATGTTAAAGTATTAAACTTTTACATTTTTTAACGATTCTATTATGATGGCTATTCTTTCGCAACAAGATAATTGGTGTTCTCTTCCCCCCTCCCTTCTGGCTTGAGAAAGTTTCCCCTTCCCATCAGACTTATCATTTGGTATGATTCCACTTTATATGATGCAATTTCTTTTTCCCGGCGAAACCTAAGATTTCGTAAGACATCACAACTCAATTTGATATTTGCATGTGAAAAAAAATATGCATATTTATGAAAGTTTTCCGTCATGGTAGGAAAATTAATTGTGATATGAAAAGAACTGCTCTCTTTTTTTTTTTTCAGACCAAGCAAAAGAATGAAGTAAACATAATCCTCGCAGGGAGATAGGAGTGATACGCTTTAATAGAAAATTAAAATTAAAATGGGAAGTTGGAATTTGCATAATTCACAGGCCTGATGCGGCACAACTTTCTTTTGAAATTTAAAAGTCCCCTCTTCCCCCCTGGAGAATACGCCTTCTTTGAAATTAATTGCATTGGAATTTTAAATTGTGTCCTATCTACGCTGATAAAGTGTTCCTCTTTGTGATTTCGAGCATGGGAAAAAGCATCGAAATGATTATACAAGCATTTAATTAGCAGTATTTTTTATAATTTTATCGCTTCGTGTAACGTGATATACAAAGAGATAAGTCGCATGCTTGGATTATTCTATTTTGTTTTGAGTTTCATCCCTTTAAAAGTATTTGTTGAAAGAAAAGCATTCTTAGAAATGAACCAGATGTAAATATTTTCTTGATTCTGTAAATCATATGATTGCCTGACAGATCATTTGCGTAGTAACTATAAGAAAAGTAAAGTTATATGTCTGCTTTGTACACTCATAAGGTGAGTTGTTTCAAATGGTGTACGGCATGAATAACTTTGATTCTATCTTACAAAAGTTAACAATTTAAATACTGACTTTCTAAACTGAGTCGAATTATTTATTCAAAGGAAGTATTGAATATCGTTATTAAATGTAAATTTTTATTACAAACAAACTTTTATATCGGCTAAAAAATAATTATACAAAATACAAAATAATACAATCTCATATTGTGAGTTCTAAAATAAGAAATTACTTTAAAAGGTTCTCATATACCAATTTATCAGTTTTTTTGAAAATTTAATAAAAATTGTCATTCACTTCTAATTTAAAAAAGCGGGATTGAGTGGTCTCCCCAATATTTTCTTACATACTTTCTAACAAACCTGTCTTGCTAAAGAGCGCATTACATGCCATTGGGCTACGTTACTTACGAAATATTAAATTTTCAATTTTTTTTCTGAATCTACTGTGTCATACTTGGCGATCAATACCTAGCGTGCAGTTCAAAGTATCCGAAACTCGAATTTATCTCTTTGACGCGTTTTTTCTCAACCAATTGAAACAAAAATTTGGCAAAACTGCATTCGTACTCAAAAAATCGTAGAACTAATAAGATTAATTAAAGGCATTACGTTTTTTTGAGTTACCGTATTTCCATGTTTTTGAATCACGGATCGGTGGAAAGTCAACCCTCATTTGTATTTGGTTCAGAATTTTATTATTACCTATCTATACTATAGATGTTAAACTTGTACACTGAATTTTATCTGTCTAGCTCCCTTTATTTTGTAATTATTGTGTTAGCATCCTTTTCTGAATGTTAGATTAAATCACTGGTATTCTATGTTAGATTAAATCATTGGTATTCTAGTAGAAGCAGCACTAGCGCTCTCTAAATACAATGTTGTGTTTAATTCTCAATTTTTGGTTCATAAAATTTGATATTTCTTCCATCTTTATCTTTGTTATGATAGTCATCCTTTTCTGAATGTATTTTGCTAAAAATTCGGTAGAAATCTATAAATTTGGTATAAAAGACCATATATCAAATTTCATCCATCTTGCTTCAACAGCTTTTGAGTTATCTTTGTCACAGACAGAAACAGACACTTTTTAAAAATGTATTTTTCGAATTGAGGGTGATCTTAAAACGTCGAGCTTCGTCATAACATCAAGTTCAAATTTTTTGATGATTCTTACATTTTCTCTATTCTACATATCCGAGATAGTGACTCTAGGCTACTTTGTATTTGTATGGGATTATTTCTATTTGATCGTTTCCGTTATAATTTGATGATTTCCTCCTACAAAATATCTATTTTTTCGTTGGCAATCCTATATTTATATACAAACCACTCATTTCCTGCCGATGACACACCTAAACCAACATTGATAATTTTGAATTTTTCAAACAGTGGTTAAAATTAAAGCGATATCCAAAAAGCACTGCGACTGCAACTGGCTGAAGGAACGTGGGTCTTGCGGTTTTACCTTGTCTGCTTTTGCGTAGTGACAAACCCACTCTTCGCCTACCGAATATTTTTTTTCTTGACACTTTTACTTTCCATCCTTTGATTGATTCCTAAGTGCGCGTGAGATTCCGCATCGCCATGCAAGTCACCTTTACTTCACAGAGGAGAAATATTTTTGGAAAAGGTCAACAACTTTCAGTTTCAGTATTATTATTATGACTTATGAAAAGTATTCAAAGGTAAAATATCGTAATCATTGAAAAATGTTGAAACATTTTCATGAATTTTAGCGTTTTATACATACCTGAATCTGAAAAATATATTCGTTATCTTATATCTTATCTGTCTGTGAGCTCACTAATCGATACTGCCACTACTAATATATACATTGAATATGTTAAAATAGCAAATTTTTTTTATCTTTGGAATCTGAAATGTTTTAAAGGTATAATCTGATATAAAGTATTTATTCCAAAATATTATTTACTATTTGAAAAGATTAGAATGTTTAAAAATTTTTTTATAAGATATAATAACAAAATTTTTTGATTTTTAATATTTTGGAAAATTTACAATAAGTGAATATGTCCGATTTATATATTTACCTTAATTATATATACATTATTATAACATTCCTTACTTTTGAGACGCGTTATTTATCGATTTACAGGATGCAAACATTATATAATCCCTATTGATTCTTATATCTAAGATAGGGTCTATTCTATATTTTTATATAACTTTGTCTATCATTTTATTAACAATGTCGAGATGATTGTTCTGGCTATAATTTGAAAATAAAATAATTTGTGTTATTTAGTGAAAAGAGTTGACTGTCATTTCAAAGAAAGAAAGAAGGAGAGAGTGAGAGATCATAGAGTGATTGCAGTTGTAACGCTAATATTGCTTTTCTTCCCACCCCCTCCTCCCGTCTGCAGTTTTCTTAGTGAATCTACAGCTTCATATACAGCATATTCTATTTATGTGGCAGCTTCTAAATGGAGATCTTTCCAGTTATTCTTACTATCTTTGTCTGAAATACATTTGAGATATTAACTGAAGTAAAAGGGACTAAAACCTTTTTTTTAAAAAAAAATGACTTCCCGCGTGACAGTTTTCAACAAAAGCAATTCATATTAGTAGAAATTACTATGCATAAAATTGGGTTTTAAATTTATTAAATTCTTTAATGAAAGGATCACTTTTTAATGTTTATTTACTTTTATTCCTCGTTATAATTTTTTGTGATTTTTATATTAAATTTAATTGTTTAACTCTACTTGTCACCTACACAAATATTATAGGGATGTCTTTAAAAAAAATGCTTTTGTGTTATTTGTAATGAATGATTATTACTTTGTAAACTAATGATTATTGTGAATAAATAAAGGGCAACCCCCCTCTCCCTTGCTGCAAAGTAATAAAAACGTTCTACGCCCGAGCGGCACTCTCGAACATTCATTTTTGTTGAATTGTGGTTATTATCGAGGAGATTTTCCGTGAAATTGTGCTATAATTATTTTTTAATCGATTTTCTTCTTCGAGGGCACTTGTTTTCATCACGTGAGAGTTCACTTCCAATTCTGTTCGCTGATTACAATGTTTTTTTTTTTTTTTTGCTGTTGTTGTTGTTACTCTTTGAATAATCTATTATAATGAAACAAAGCATAACAGTTCAAGTACATTCATAATGCCATACCTAGGAGGCATTATAAGGGAATACTTTTTTTTTCCTTTCGATTTACAGCGACATAATTAACTCTCTTGTTTTGTTCCGCTCATTCATAAAGAAAGAAAATCCATATTTGGAAAGAAAATTAATCATGAATTAAGTGTGCGTGTAAAAAGCGGCAGTTGAGACTTCTTGACTCATTAGTTTCTTTTCGTTCACTTTTTAATCTGTTGTTAAGGGGGAATTTTTTTGAATAACATATTGTAAATTGCTTTTTTTTATATTTGTTTTTTTTTCTTAGTGTTTCTGTTTTTATTCGATTTAAATCAAAATTGAAGCAAGTCTCTTCTGTTTTTGATTATTCACTTTTTTTAAAAAGTTTTTCTGGAGAATTGATGAATAATTTTTATTTATTTATACGTTTATCTTATTAAGACAGTCTCGTGTAGCAGATTAGGACTGAATGTAATTAAGATTGTCGTTAATTCATTTACTAGAGTGTTAGTTTTTCTGCTTCAAAATGAATTTTGCAAGAAAACAAGCTTTACAGTATCATTTTAAAAAGCCTTGACATTTATAAGAAATGCACTTTATTATTTATATCGCCATTCATTTCAATATTATATAATAACGTTTATGCTATTATAACGATAAATGTCTGAAGAAGACATTTTTCTGTCGAAATTGTAATAATGAAATTCTGAGAATTAAAATTAGGGAAGCCCTTCTTAAAAAGTGGTGAAAAATAAGGATTAGAATCTAATTTATTACCACTTTTTTTTTCTTTTCTAATTCTCATTTTTTATGTAGAAAAATTTGCAATTTTATTAAATAGTACAATTAATTCCAATGTTTCTTAATGTGTTTCTAAAGGTTGTTGATTAAATGAGTTCTTCTTTAATTAACAACCTTTTAAAAAAAGCAATTTTTAATTAGAAACATATATACATATATATAATATTATACAGAAGTATATTAATTTAAATATGGGTAAAAAATTGGTTATAGAAATAATGTAAAATGATAATGTGTTTCTAAAGGTTTGAAATCAAATGAATTGTTTTTTAAACAATTTTTAGTTTTGAACAATAAATATTAAATTTTATATATATTATACAAAAGTATAATTAATTTAAATATCGTTAAAAAAATTGGGTATTGAAGGGATATATAAAGATAATCGAATGAAATGACGTATAAACTATAATTGTTAACTGTTTTTGATTTAAAGAATTTTTAATTGCATACAATTTTTAACATAGCATGAAATTCTGGTCTATTTTAGCAATTTTTCTCATACTTGTTCTCTTTTTTTTTGCAACATAAGCAGATAAATTATTTATTATTTCTATCTGATTTTTATAAAAGCATACATTTTATTTTTTCTCAAACATTTGGCGTTCAGCGGGTTTTCTGTGAAAAAAAAAGCTGACTATATGAAACTGTATTTGCCATATTTTGGTGGAAACTACCGTGTCCTCGCGCCACTTGTTATATCTTTTTCCAATATTTACTCCCTACCACGCCTGAAAGATCAACATTTTTCGAGGGATTTTTATTACTTTTTTGATGGTTTGGGCAAGAGATGACTGGGGTTTTTGACACTTGCCTTGGTATAAATGGATGTATTTTATAGTCTGTATGATATGGGGAACAAGATTTTACCGAACTTTGAACATATACGTAATAAAAAGAGCATAACGTCTTTTTTTTTTGATTATCCATTTAAGCCTCAAATTTTTTAGGTGCATATGAATTTCGTTAAAGAAATCATTCAGTGGGTACACGATGCAAGAAATCCAATACCCTCAGCAATTGAAAATGACTCTAATTCTGGAAAACACGAAGCGCGTGTAGCAAAAATACAACCAAAGCATGCACAAACAACAGCACTTGTAGAAACTAATAACACAAGCAGAATGAATGTCACTAAATAGAAAACAGCTGAGCGCATAAACTTGAGAAATCAGTTGAGGATCAATACTTCATTGAGAAAGTTCGAGTTTTCGTGTAAACTCTTCTGCTCATATGTTTTTAGTAACAGGGACGGAAATTTCTAGATGAATCTCTATATCTCGGCTCTTGTTAGATATATAATCATATTTTATGTATTGTTGTAGTACTTCCTTTTTATCGTCGGATAGTCGCCAGGGTCGATTTTATTCATGTGGCATCCATTAAAAATAAATGTAAAACTTTTTCTCCAGTGCGATTAACGGCTCCGAGGAAAGGTGTTCGTGTTTAACAATAATTTAAATTATGCAAATGAGAATTATTCCAATATTTAACATTTTTAGAGAAACAATTTGTCTAAACTATAACAAATATGCGATTTTTTTTAAAAAATTCAGTTATTTTTGTAAATTGAAATTGAATAATATCATATAAATTTTATGCATTTCAAATATAACATTCTTTTATATAATATTTATTGTATCAAGTTAACAACATAACAGCCATTGCCAAACGACACATAATAATTGAACATTAAATTAGTTGCCAGAAACATGATATACATTTAAATGAGAATAAAAGAACATAGAGACAACATAGAAAAAAAAATGAAACAAAAACAAAGCAAAAAACAAAAAAAAAAAAAACGAGACCAAAATTATAAAAAATAAAGACAATTACGATAAAAATTACAAATACATCCAACAATGATCGTGTAACAAAAATTACAGCTCTGTGTTACGTTTTGGTTCATTTGGCTCAAAACTATTAACAGTTTTCTTCATTATATTTCGAAGCTCAAAACTCAGAATTGGAGAGATTCAAAAAATTACAACTCAGAGCATTCATGGCTCAAAATCTACAATTTTTATTCGATGGAAAGTGGAATGAATTATTATTTGTAGAGATTATGCAAGGTGGCTTTTGCTTGACGACTCGCACTGGTTTAGTATTTTAAAGTCTTTATTTGAATCATTGAACGTGTATGAATATATATTACTTTTTACAAGTTGAATTTCTCTTCGGAGTCGTTCTTAATAATGTAGCTAGTTTTTATGCGTTGCAGTCTTATGGCCAACATGAAGGTGCGTATGATCAGGACCTCCGAGAAGAGTTCTTTCACTTCTATAAAACTTTTATTGCCCTCCGCGTTCTCGGCAGCCCCAGCAATGATCGAACTTCTAAATGCTTATAATAATCATTGTAGAATCTTATGAATAGGTAAAAGATAGTATTGGTTTGTGCTGTAAATCGTATAAAAACTCAATTATAAATTAAAATTTTCAAATTTCTTTTCTTTTCTTTTTATTTATTTTATAAATATTCTTTAATTTTTTTATATAATTTATATTTTGTGAAAGAATGCTTGTTGTAATATTTTGAAAAGTGATTCTCCTATGATCAGGGCCCGACTTAGCCTAGTTGGGGCCCGGGGCAAAAACTCCTTTGGGGCCCTCTCTGCTTCACTTCTTTAGTAATTAAGAGCATTCATTAAAAAAAAGAGAGATAAATTAAATTTTCTTTTCGATGTGGGGGCCTTCCCTTATGTGGGGCCTGGGACAACTGCCCCGTAAGCCCCTGCCTTAGTCAAGCCCTGCCTATGAAATATACATTACGTCAGAATTCTCTTAAGATAATTATGACATCCTCCTTTCTGAAACGTTAAAAGTGGTTATAGCGAAGTAAGTCAAGCTTTCAAAGCTCAAATGCTCGAGAAACAAAGTCCCTCCGTCTGATTCTTGCGAGTGCCATTGAAATGCCGGGGAATTCCGCGGAGAAAGGCTTCATTTTATGCACATAAATTACATCGTTTGTCGGAATAAAGACTAAACCCTGCTTCTCGACACCTTAACGAGATTCTGATTTCCAGCGAATCGTTAATTACGTTAGCGTTTGTTGCCCCTTGGAGTCCTGTCACGTCCCTGGCCCTGTCGCTCTCGAAATCCTTTGTTCCTTAATGGACAGGGAAGTCCTTCCTGGCGCTATCAATTTTCTCGGCATCTGCTCTCTTTCTCCGGTTTCAGCACGCTCCTCTGACTGCGAAGTTCATTTAATTCGGTCGCTTGAAGGTGTGTGTGCCTCCTTCGGCGTTTACAAATCGATGCATTCTGAAATGAATATCCGATTCTTCTCTTGACGTAAATGGAAACTGTATGGAATATCTCTTCTGTAAGATACGGATGATCCTCGAGGCTCTGTGGAATTCTTATTCCCGTAAATTTGTCGAGTACTGTTCATTCACCGATTCGAAAACTCTCCGCGATTTTGCGTCAAGACACATTTATTTTGTCAAAATAGGGGTGAGGGGAAAGAAATAAAGAGAAAATCCTTAGATTTAACAATTAAAGTGAAATCGGATTATTCGCTGATTTAAAAAGAAAAGAAAAAAAGTTAATATACTTAATATTGTCGCAGAATGATATTAATTCACGCTAAAATACATCGCATCAACTTTTGTTTACTGTAAGGAGTCTAAACATTAAATAACGATAAATAAAGGAAAAAGTCTCTGTAATTAAAATTTGATAGTACACTTTTTTTTATTAAATAATAATAATAAAAAATTAGGTTAGGACAATTTTTATTTGTAATTTAATTTTCTAATAACATTTTTAAGATGATTAACGATTAATAATCTCAATCACATTTAATGATATTATATAAAATTTTCTTCGTACTACTCCTGAAAGCTTTTTTTTTTCACTTTTTAAGGAATTAATGTTCAACTGTGAGTTAAAATAATGTAGTACGGTCATAAACGACAAGACACTCATATAAATTTTTGAATAAGACTGAACGAAAGATATCTAAATTAAGATCAAATGATGGCGAATGATACCGAAAAAGCTCTAATCTATCCTGTGTCTCACTCCTGAGCGAAATAGAATCATCGAAAAATGGTAGTTTCGGGATACTGAAAGGAACAATAATTAACTATGCGAGTTATGTAAATAATTATTTCCGTTCTACTAGTTTTTTTCTTCCGTAGACGTATTCTTTGCATTGCTCTTTGAAATTTTGAGCATGCATCTATTTCAGGATCCACGAACACTTAAATAGAATTTACGCATTCTTTTTCAAAGTATATTTCACAATGAATTGGAAGACCTCCCCCCTCCCTCTGTATATTATAGTAAGAAATATCTAGGTATCCTTTTAGGAATTTGGAAACTTCTTGTGTATATTTTTCATTTCGTATGTTATCTGGAATGGATGAATTTAATATTTCTTTTTTTTAGATATATTGATATCTTTCTGAAAATTATTAGATTTTTATAATTTAAAAAATTATCCCGTTTGAATGAGATGAAAATTTTCATTCCTTTCTCAGTTGCAAATAAAATTTGTGGTCCCATAAATTTAGAGATACCTATAAATTATTTATTAGCTGATTAAACATAAAATTCATTGTTATTCCGAAATGCTTAAAATAAAAAAGAGTAATCGTAAAAACACTTTAAGATTATAGCTTAATTCAAAATTATTGTATATATGCATATTTAATAATTATAATTAATAATTATTGTATATATACATATTTTGAATAAAAAGTTCAATAAAGTATTAAATGTAAAATTTTATAAAACGGCAGTACTGAAAATATGAGTTTTCAGCGTCTAGTAAAATAATCAAACTTGAGACATTACCGTTGAAACATGAATTACAGCAATTTTAGAATCTAATTTTATCATTATTGAGGCGGATTAAATTTCTTTCATAAAATAATTCAAAAGTAATATGTAAAGCCAAAGTATAACGTATAACTAAGTAAAGTAACGTAAAGGTAAAGTATTTTTTAAGTAAACGTTTTAGCGTAATTAAAGTAGTATTGCCTGGAACTTTATACATAAGTTTATTCCTTTTATTGTTCCATTAATCGTAACTATTTTATTTCTCAGTGTTTATTTTTGTCGTTAAGCTCAAATAAAATCTTTCTCTTTACATTAGATTCATTGAGTTTAATCGGGCCACAAATTTTCTACTATTTCTTGGTTCTTTTTCAAAAAGTGAACTAATCGCAATCGGAGCGAATTTTGTAAATCGCTTGGTATTTCATCTTTGTCAAATCCGGTGTGGGCGTTTGTGTCGATACGTCAATCTGCCCGTACTATTTATAACCTATTTGTTTATTAGTAAATTTGTTTTGTATTCCTCTCGTGACCTGCTTATACGCCGTACTCCTACTATATATATGCCCTTGCTGCGAACCGGCCTTTTGTTCGGCGCATACCGATAACTCATCCGCAGAAAAACCAACGCAAAAAACCGTCCCTCGTAAATTAACCCACTTTTCATCAGGCGGCTCCGTGTGGGCCGTGGCTGATCCTCAACTTCGTCTTGAAGAGGCCCAGGATTTGTTTTGGCTGCCGGTCTTGGAACAGAGTAAACAGCTGAAAGTTGGCCAGAGTCCTCGTGGAATACAAGAGAAAAAAAATGAGGTAATTATGTTTACGGTTAACTATGAAGAATTTTTAGATTTAAAAATGTGCTCTGCAACATCAATATTCATGCTTTATGTTGGTGTATTTGATTGAATGGAATTTTAAATTGTGTCTGACACAAGAATGGATCTTGGGAAAAAGTTAAAACCTTAACCCTTCATGAACATACGGGGTTTATCAGCAAGAGCGGATAAACTCCGCACAGCCAGATTTGTAGTTTGGAATTCATTAAAAACTGCCCAGAGAGCTATACCTCTAAGACCCATATTTTTTCAAGAAAAACGCGAGAAAAAAATGTATGACGTCATATCTGGTTTACAAAAAATAAATTAAAAAATTAAAAAAAATCTTATTTGGCCGCTGAATTGGGCGTCGGGGTCCTGTTTCTTGGCAACCACGATCTCCAGAGCTGATCCCTTTAGATTTATTCCTATGCGGTCATGTAAAGGAATTGGTTTATTGAGACCCAGTTCCTTCAGAAATGTACTTAGCCCATTCGTACCCACAGTGCGTTTACTTTTGTGTACATTATGATGCTGGAACGTGTACAGTCAACCATTGCACGACGCGCGCATGCATGCTCCAAATGAGAGGGGGAAATTTCGATCATCTTCCGATTTTAAATTATGCAAGTAGTGATGTTCGTGTTTCGATCAAAGGGAAAATCGGATATGACGCCATACATTTTTTTCTGTTACTTTTTTCGAAAACTTTGGCTCGTAGAGGTCAGTTCTCTGGGCATTTTTTTATGTGTTCCAATCTGGCTGTGCAGAGTTTATCCTGTCTTGCTGAGACACCCGGTATATTGAATGCCAGTAAATGAGAAAAACATGTTTGTATCGAATAAGAAAATGTCTATTTCACCGAATGAGGAGTGAGATGAGTAGATTTTTTAATTTTTTTAAAACCTGGGGAATATATAAAAACATTTTACAAAATTTCGTTTTAAAATAAAATAGTACGTTTCGATAAAATCAAAATTCGCCTATTCTCTAAATATTATCAGATTTCAAAAAAAAAAAAAAAAAAAAAACCCTTCGAAACGTTAAATGCCAGATTTTGAAATGAAATATACATTGTAAATATCGATAATAAATTATTCATTAGGAAAAAAAAAGGTTTTTTTTAATTGAAGGAATATTATGATAGTTCATAATTCTTTTAATAACGAATCAACTTTCCCTTTGTGGTATTTTATAGATATTTGTACAAAATAAATTTTATAATAAGTAGTTTTGTAACTTCATTGCTAACTCTTGGTGTGCTATTTCCTCCATTAGAACATACTGTCCGTTCCAGAATCCCGATACTATCACTTTCCGATGCTTGCACTTCGCTTAGGAATGGTACGTAGAAAGTTAAGCAGACGCCTCTCGATTTCACAAAGAATCCACTTTATTGCTAAATGCAAACACCCATTTCTTTTTTTCTCGCTCATTTGTTTTCATCGAAATTAACTTCGCTTACTGCATGCGCAAAGGTGCAGAGAGTTTCAAAATCCGAGAATGAACAGTAATTTTTGTTTGATGCCAATATTTTTACCAAAAAAAGTACGAAAAGAAAAAAAAATAAAAGAACTAGAATTGGAATTATCTGGAAAATGATAGAACGAACTCTTTACATATAAAAGAGATGTACTTTCTATCTGTTCTATATTGTCTATTATTTATACTTTTATGAGTTGTCTTGTACTTTGGATAGAATTCGAAATGCGCACGTGTTGTGAAACATTGAACTGTGCTGTAAATGCTGTTTATTCTACTTAGTACTAATTAGATTTATTTTAGCAAGTATGATTAAAAATTGTATTTATCAGTATCCATAATTATTTTAAAATAGAGAAGTTTACACGATTTCTTTCTGTATTGCAAATGATCTTGCTTATGGAATTGATTAAAAATTCATTTGTATCAGTAAGTACTAGCTGCCTTTTAGCGACCAAATTTTCTCCTAGATTATTGACTTTTTAATCTGTATTAACTATATATATTTAATGAAATCAATTTTATTTTCGTAATTTTTATTATTTTGACACAAAGACCATTTTTGTGAGAATTGTTTTGGAAGATATAGCGTCAATTTCCATAGGCAAGTCAGTGATTACTCATCTGGTGAGAGTTAAGCCTATTTTTGCGCCCGGTTAAACTTTCTGTTTGATACCTATTTCTTGGACTCTTTCCTCAAACTTATTTGACTGCCATGTTAAAAAATATCTATTTTGTTGACACGGCAAATTCCTGCAAACCATTTAATAATATTTTCAGGTTCATCCACTAATTAAGCGAAGTGTTCAATTTAATGCAGCTATAATTATATTCAATGAAGAAATCTAAAATTCGTACACTATTTTGTTTATATTTGACTGTTGCCACTCAACAATAAGTAATAAGGACGATTTAAGAACCAAATATCGAAAGAATTACAAGTATTCTATTTTTTAAAACATCTAACTAGGAATAAAATATTAGTTTTTTGTGTGCGATAGGCGGACATTTTCTTTCAAATTTCTGTATCAAATATCATACAGCATATTTAGCAATTTTTGAGCCGGCGTCCTATCATAGGGTAATCCCCGTGATCTAAACGTCCCGACTTGGTGGCCCGTTTCGGGTATGGTTGTTCTGTTTTCTATCATGAGGTGTGTGAATGTGCCCCCCTGTAAAAAGGGATTGTTCAAGCAAATGTGACGAAGTACCCAAGTCGTACTCTTGGTCCTTGTTGGCGCTACTGAAAAAAAGAGACACTCACTTGATTTAAATCGCTGACAGATCGGTCAGCGGGTTTGTAAACTGCCCTAAGTAACAACAACAATAACAAAAACAGTAATTTTTGATTAGTTGTTTTAATAAATAAATTTATTTTTCATTTGAAACTTTTTTGAAATTATCAACATCGAACAAATAAAAATCAGTTTTTGAAAGACCATTTTAAATAAAATCCTGAAGTTGCATCAGAATTTAAACATAGTATCTAAACGACACCTTCTCTTCTCTGATTTGCGAATGGTTGATAAGCGCACACACCCCATTTCCGAACAGAAAAATTTCCGTGCAAACTTTTGATCTCTGCTCCTTATGAGTTTTGATTTAATGAATGAGGTTTTCGAAATATTTTAATGCTGATGAGAAACCTCCATCATTCTCCTTTCAATACTTTCTGGGTCTTCAGACGAGTGGAGCCGTCTTTTCAAAAACAAGACAGAAGAAGGAAAGAAAAAAAAGTTTCCACCGACTCCCGAAGCTTTTGCAATTTAGATACAGTGGGGAAATTTACGGAGTGGAGTGTGCCGCCCGAGAGGTGCTTCGGCGCCTAAAAGGCTTTCCCGTCATCCCACCTAATTAAAACATCTCGATCCTCAATGATCATTAAGGAGGAGGTGCAGTGCATCCTTTTTGGAACGTTTTTCTCACGCTTTTTTTTTTTCTTTCGGCCCTCCCTTGCTCTCCTGGCAGAAGGCGCTCCAATTACGCTGGAAGTTCGCTGAACGGTTTAACTAGGAGATAATGTTCCCTTATCGAGCTCGCGTTACGGCGTGAGGAAGATATGTTAAGACAAGACCGAAGGGGAGGGAAAAAACAGTGTGTAACCGGGATGAGATAACGGGGGGAGACAGCTCAAATATTTGTCTTGGAAATTGAAGAGTTGGGGGTCTTTTTTCCGTAAGGAGAGATTGAAATTGCTAATCATCCCTACTTGAGGATGTTTTATGACGTGTTGGGATGTCTTGGGGTTTAGGGTTTCTTATCTTTGTTTCGTTTTCTTTGAAACGGTTAAAAGCGTTATGACACTATCATTTCTGTGCATGATAGTAGACGGAAGTGTGAGTAGCATAGTGGTGTAAGTCAAATGTCTAAAAACCTAAAAGTTTATAAACAAGTACATAAATTGGGTTGTTTTTTTCTACCGTATATCGAATTGCATTTCTGTTTTTGATTTCCATTCTTTGTGGAATACACGCTGCGTATCTAAAGTGATGAATATTTTGAACGCATTTATTCTTTCATTTTAATTGAGAAATCAAGAATAACAAGAACAAGAAGAATATAAAAATAAAGTAATTAATTATATATTATTATTATTTTCAGCATCTATACATAGAATTAAAAAGGGCTCCTAAAAGCGACTGTATGTTGAAACCACAAAAAACTCGAGAAATAGATAATGGCTATTGGATATATTTATACCATTTTGTAGAGCATTTATTGGGGAGCGTTTTAGTACATTAAACCTTCCCCAATAAAAACCATATCAAAATAAAAAAGGGAGTTTCATAATTGCGATTTCAACTTATCTGTGCATACGCGAAAACACAAACTGCGCATGTGGAAATAGCAAGAGCTGTGGTATACATATGTATTATATTACAACTCTTTGTTTACGACGGATTTTAAACAGTGATTCAAATCTCATTATACCGAAAAGAAGATGATCGCCTGTGTTTTGTCTACGGACATATCCTATTTTTACCTTTTCTAACAGTCTAAATATTTTTGAATGTGTGATAGACAAAAAAAAAAAAAAATTGTAGCAGTTTTTGATAATTTCTAAATATATTTTTGTTTGTTTGATATTGCGTTACATGACCATGTCATATCAGGTGGAGACAAGACTTAAGTTTAAAGTTAATTTTTCTTCTTGGATACTATGCCACGGGCAACGCCGCTTGGGTATTGCGAGATAGTAATAAATTAAAAGAAAATATTTATCGATTTTTCCCCATGAAAACATTATTGTATTCAGTTTATAAAAGAACGTAAGGTACTGATATTTTTCTGACAAATGAAGCTTAATTGTTACATAAGACGATACAATTATAATATCTTTCAGAATATTTCATATTTTCAGTTTTTGAAGTTTTTTCCCTACACGCAATATTTTCTTAAAAAATATTTTTTTACTGTTTATTTTCAGATGCGTTTTGTTTGTTATTCCTAGTAAAATATTAAATTCTAAATAACAAAGTCAGTAAATACATTATTTATTAAAAGAAAATAAGAAGAAATTCCTAATTGTGTGATACATTTTAATAAGTAATACTCAGTAATATGATTGAATATCTGCTATTTCAATGTTTTCCAAACGGAATTGAAGGGAAAAAAAGGCATTAAAAATTGTATCTATTGATATTACTATGAGGAGTTGTAATATTTTTACAGTTCTTCATTTTCAAAATTTTTTATTGCTTTTTATTTGTGTTTATTTGCTGCTAATTTTTCAGTTAGAATTCCGCCTATCATAATTTTTACTGAGAATTTGCGTTCCATAACACTTACAATACTTCTTAAATAAGTTATATAATTTTTTTAAACTTAATTCTTACTTAGGTCAACAAAGAAAATTTTTATTTTTAGTTACTTTTTAATAAATAATTACAATTAATATAAATAATTTTTCAAAAATTTATGTCTCTCCAAAACTAAATCAATTCCGTATCCATTGAAAATAAATCAGAACACACTATATTGGCGTTGAATTTTCAACGCCAATTGAGTCAACGCAAATGCGCGAATTTTTTACGACAGTTGGGGTAATAAAATACAGATTAGAAATTCTTAATTTTCTTAATTCTGTATTATTTTAATTCGGAAGTACTTCAAAATGAATCCGGAAAATCGATTAATAATCAATGTTAAGTTTTAAAGGTATCAAACATTAAGTAAATAAACAGAATCATCAGAAATAATCGACCGAAAACATGTTAAGTCTTAGCCTCATCAACGTAGGGGGAAAAAAAGAACTGAATTGGTTACTTATTTAACGGTGGGAAAATTAGGCGAGAAAGTTCGTTTTTAATTAATAAATAAAAAATTACCGAATTAATATTTGGAGAAACTGTTTTAACATCAAATGTCATTCACTACAGGTTAAAATGTATTTTCTTAACGATTGAAAATTTGAGCAATATATATAATAGGAAGAGTGTCAGCTAATAGTAGAATTGAAAAGAAAAAAAAAAAATACTCGCTTAGAAGATACTCTTATGCAAACGAAAGAAAGTATTATTTACTTCCCGAAGCCGCTGACAAAAACCTGAAAAAAAATTGAGAATGACTAATATTATGAATACGCAATAGGAGTGGGAAAAAAAGTAGCGTTAATACATTTAACTTTATTGGCTGCAAGCGGCAGTGCGTTTAATATCTTAAGAATGGGTAGCCAGAGTTCAGGGCACCAAAGACCCCGGGGTGCGGTGGAAGAAATCCTCGTGCACCCCTGTAATTCCGTCATCACAATGCCTGGATATCGCTCGGCTGTACCGTTAGACTAATGGGAAGTTAAACGGAGCGTCCGAGGAGAAGGCCCATTGTGCCTTTGTCAGCCAGCTATGCAGTCAAAACATGTTAAATATGAATGATAAAAGAGAAAAAATGCGTAGAATGTCGTGGATGTGGGCCATATATTTTCTCCCTTAATAAGTCGAACCCCGCTTCCCACCAAACTTTCATCCCTCTTCTGGGTTCCCTTGGAGATGACTCATCAGAAAGTAATATTTGCTTTCTTTCCCTGCCCCCCCCCAGATATAACCATCCCTTTGAATTTAAAAAAAATGGAGAAGGAATTTTGTTTTATTAATATTAATCATGTGGTTAAATAATAATATAAAATTCAATTATAAATTTATTTTATTTTCAAAATGTTCTTTGTTGCTAACGTCCTAGGTAGGGGTCTTCACTGTGATTTCGGCTCCTGGGTTCGAGTCCTGGCTTGGGCGCGGTTTTGTCCTTAAGAGTGCCATATACAGAAAAAAAACCTCGATGTCGACGAAAGCGCCACCTATCGGTGGGGGTGATAGGGCGGTGACTAAGATAACGAAAGAAGAAGCTTAAAAGGTTTGATTGACAAGCCGAATAACACCCAACCAGAAAAGAATTCCTGGTCCCCAGGAGATACTGCTGTGCGGAATTGCTATATTCAGAAGGTCATTTGGCCCACCCCCAATAAAACTTGCCCTTTCTCATTGTGGAGGCTTCTCGGAAACCGACACGCTTTCCTCTCCCTCACTCCAAACTAGTTTGGAAAAGTTACTCTTTGAGCTAGATATTTTAGATTTTCTCTGCTTGCACAGAAAATCGTACTGAGGGCAGCGGGAATGTTAGAAGGGCTCTTAGAACTTAGAATTCATCACTGATTAATTATTGAAGCACTTCGAGTTTGAGGCATTTAATTACTTTTCATAATTCTGTTAATATCGTAGAATCCTGTAATTAAGAAGGAGTAATTAAATAATTTAATAGTTATAGAATTTTATTTGACACGACTTTATTTTTAACAATAATTACGTTTATTAATTTTTCAATCCAGGAGGATGGGCAAGATCTACTTGTATATGAAAATGTAAGACTTCTGACTCATTTCCGAAGAATAGGTTCAATCCTTTATCTCAATAGTTTTATTACTAACAGTGAATTTTAATAAAATGTTCCTTTTTTAATTTTTTAAATAAATTATTTATTTAAAATATATATTGAATTGTCTTAAATGAGAAAGGAAATGAAAAAAAAAATTAAGTTGTATTTTTCAACTTGTGCAACATTGCCTGGTGTTTCTGTGTAGCTGGGATGCTCCAGATTTCTGCCTGATTTTCGCAAAAAAGACAATATCCTAAATTTTAATTAAATGGCACATTTGTACCAAATTAAAAAGAAAAGATAAATATATTTAATTTGGAAATAATGTTAGGATGAATTCTATTCCTCAGCTTTCCTAAACGTGGGATATAACCAACTTAATACAATTTACATAAATTGGAAGGAAAAATAATGAATTAAATTGTAAAATGCACATATTGGATTGAATGACTCCTGGTTTTGAAAATTTTTAAACCATTAATTGTGTGATAATTTCTAAATTTATTTTGTTTTAATTATTTATTGGATTTTGAAAGTACAACCATTCATCTGCTTAGCCAGGATTTCTTGATATATTTTGAATCAGAATCTAAAAATATTTGAGACTGAAAAATCGTCTAATATTTTTTTTACTTATAAATAAAAAATAATATGGAAACAATAAAAAGAAATTAGACATTTTAAAAAAAATGAATCTAATTTCTAAAGAATTTGTTTCAATATAATATGGTCACTAACATTAAACACAAAGAAACAGAAAAAAAGAGTAAATAACTGCAAAGCTTTCTCTCTCTAACATTCATTATGAGTCAAGACTGTTTCGCATTTCTGAAAGCTTGTCAGCAATTTTGTTTATTTGTATTTGTAACTAAAGGTTTTTAAAAAGTTGTGCGAGATTCAATTAAATAATTTGGTAGGAATATTGCTTCGTACGAAATAGAAATTATGATTACTCCTATGTCACCAGGAATTGATAAACAAATAGCAGTAAATTATATTGTTACACAAATGCTTACACATTAAAAAGTATTATGTTTTGTCATATAAGAAAACGTTGTCATAAAAGCAGTGACTAACTTAGTTTTAGTTAATTTTTATAATTCAGATTTATGGTTGCTAAAATTTACTTAACTTGTTCTTGATTGCTTACACACACACACACGAGTATATTTAACTTCAAATTCTATGAGACATTTAACATTTACTTTTTCTAAAAACCGTATACCATTCAACATTTTGTGCAATGCAGCTCTTTTAATTTTCAATATTCTCAATTGAAATAGGAACTTGAAAAACGAAAGTGTTTAAACTTCAACTTATACAAAAACTTTCACATTCAGTATTATTTATACGCTGTACAGATAATATTCTAATCAAATAATAATTAATTTTACTAATATTGAGCCTTATACATCCAATAATTCATTACATTAAAAAATAACAAGATTTTAAAAATTTATAAAATTTACAACGCTATAACTTCCGAAACTATAAGAGCACAAAATAGATTTTTGCGTCACGATAAAGATTAAAAAAAAAAAAAAACTATCTTTTTAATGATACCAAAGTTTTCTTGAGACAACAATATTTTAAAGAAAAAATTTTAATTTCCAATCAACTAAATCATTCACTAAAAATGAATAATTTATGAAATTTGAATATCGTTCTTCTGTAAAAGCTGACGATTTTAGACCACTTCATAAGCGGTCTCAAAAAAAGATACGCTACCAGGATTTGTCGACAGTGATTGGGCTATGATTATGAAAATACTGTTTCTTCAAATATTGACATGTAAAAACTAACAGATTTTATAACAGAAGACAGAAAGTTTATTTATTTAAAACTCGAAGTATGAAGAGTATTTTTCAGAATATGATTCCTTAGGACAAAAGGACTGTGTAAAATGTAAATTTCATAATTTTTTATAAGAACATTTATTGACTGAAGTCATATAAAATCAGTGAAATTTCTGTTGAATAATTCTTTAAGATGTTATAAAAATTAAAAAAAGATTTAAATGAAATCTGCTATGCATATTTCAATGTATCGTGTCAGAACATCAATTCTTGAACGGCCAAGCATCACGTGCTCGTGCGAGTTTAAATATATTTTATTAATTTTATTGGTTTCATTGAATGAGTCACTTTAGCATTGCAAACGATCCAAAAGAACTTTTTCTCGCTTTTATTGTTTTAAAAAATATCACATTACCTATTCATTACATTTCATATAATCAGAGCTCAAAATAACGTTATTCTGGGTTTTATTGGCTGTAGTCATTAATTTATTTATTTAAATCAGAGCTTTTGTAAATGCTATGGAAACGCATTATTAAAAGCTGATTTTTTGAGATGCTCGTGCGGATAATAAAATTTAAAATGTTTATTTTTCACCTATGGATTTTTGTTGACACCAGAAAACCTCATTCCCAAAATATGTTCTGACACGATAATAATTATTCTGCAACGTAAATACAATTTCAATACTGAACGACTTTGCTTTCAATTTTCATATTTAAAAAAAAAAGATGTACTTGGTTTCAAGAAAATACGTTTATATTAATTACAATTTAACATCTCCACTCTAATTTATCGTGTAATTTTAAGCACTTTGACAGAAAATTAGTAAGAGATAAGTAATATAATGAACAGAACTGTTTAAGGCCTACATAATAATATGACACAATTATATAGCTATCAAAAACTGAAGATTTGATAGCTAAATATTTTTCAAAAAAAGCTATTTAGAAACCAAGTTATATAAAATATGTAAAGTTTTAGATATCTTTTCTACTATTGAACCAGCTGATCGTCAAAGGTTACTTTTTAATAAAGATATTGCTTATTGAATATGTGTAAAATATGTACACATATGTATATATGTGTAAAAAATGTATATATACACATATATACATTTTTTACTCTTTTATGACTGTAGATATCAGCGATTTTGAAGAAAACTCATTCAGAAACTTGAGAATATTCAAGTATTAGTAAATAATAAAAAAATATAAAAATGTTCTTATATCTTACTTTCTTTAAATGAATTATTACCGCTAATTGTTTTTTCTGATAAAAGCAACCTTATTTTTCAATTGATAATAAAATTAACCATTATTTATTGCAAGATATATGAATAAGATAAATGTATGTACAAAATATCATAAACACAAGATCAAATAATTAAAAATTTTACAAAAAAAGAATGCAGACAAAATAGCATTGATTTATGAATTGCATATAAAGTACAGTTATAAAAATATCCAGAGGGGGGAAAAGCTTCGAAAACATTTTGCTTTTTCTTTTTTTTTCCATTAATTTTTTTTCTTTTGATCCTCTATAATAGCAAAAGGATCCGAATTTTCATTCATTCGAGATATCTGAGATCAACGAATTTCGGCAATAAACAGTTAAATTAAAAGAATCTTAATTTTTTTTTCTTTGCCAAAATTTTGGATTTATGAATAATTTTTTCTGTTTTCTGCCGCCCACTTTGAAAATAAAAGTTTTTTTTTTGTGTGTGTGTTATATGCAGCTGGACCTGTCCTTGAAAATAATATTTATGATTTTTATTTATGGTAGTTTTTCATCTTTGCTTAATTTCCAAAATAAATTTTTTAAAAAACTTTTATTACTTCATCCGGAGTAATATTTGCTGTGCATTTTACTTCTGAAATTCTATCACCACCTATTAGCTAAATATGCAAAATTCAAATTCTTTTACAAAAGTTTACTAATTTTTTTTCAGGGTTGCGGTAGTATTCGCTGAAACAAATGTAGATTGTGAAGGGGCAGATGACCACAGCTGTGATGATAAACAAAATAAAACTAAACAAAAAGCAGAAAGACAATTATACTGAGGGGGAAATTTGAAGACGGGGTGAAGTCCAGATAATAAAAGTAACAATCCATCACGTGGTAAAAGGAGGGTTTAGTGTGTATTCCTCCGCGAAAGGGAGGAGTTAAAGGAACTTTAGGGGGGAGTTCAAATTATTCTTCCAAGTTTAAGTATAAAATGCTGTTTTTACACATTCTCCTAATTTCTTTTTTCTAAAAAATTATATGTATCGGAAAGAAGGTACCAAAACGAATGTATTTCAGTTGCTAGTTTAATTTTATTTATGACAGATTTTTTTAAAAAATCGTTTAAATGGCGCCCTTGACATTTTTCAATTTTTATTAAATATTTAAAAATATTTTGACACGCACGAAAAAAAAATTCCTTCGGGAGAAACCTGTGTTTTTATTCCCTCTTGCGATGGCAGAATGACTTCATAATAAAGACACTGTAATAACAAACAAAACACGGGACAATATTTTCCCATAGGATAACATTACGTTTGAAAATTGTAGGTGGCGTGTATACGGCACTCTTAATTTGTCTGTAATATGTTTGAATGTGCCCGTCTGAAAGAAGGTAATGAAAGGGAATGTGATGCTTGAGTAGCTATTTTGTTTGTGATGTCTTTATATAATGTGTTGTCTACTTCTACAAGTCTCGTGTAATCTTAGTGTCTCACAGGGTTTTTCTAATTGTTCAATAAAAAAATGCTATATTAATTTATTTGTCTACTTCGAAAGATTTTATTACATCTTATCAGTGAGTGTAATTGTTCTTAGTATGATAAAGACTGTAGCGCTTTTTAAGAAAAAGTCATGACTATGTGCTCAAGATCTTGTTTATTAAAAAGCTATTCAAATTTTCTTCTTTTCCTTTTTAATGCAAAATGCAAGATATTTATTCATGCATGTCATTATTTTTTTGAGTTTACGCAATTTTAATGTTAGATACTTGATAACCTCCTACGTTATAAACTAAAGTAGTTGTCTAAATTGGAGTTGTGAATAATGTATATCAAAAGTAGAATTTGTAATCCTGCTAAAATTTTAAGTTTACGTTCTAATCCTTTTTGTGCGCATACATTCTTTCTAATCTTCGAATAAGTGTTGTAAATGTTACATGTCGCTGTTGCAGAGCTAGTTTTTCTGCGAGTTTTGATCTTTCTGTCACCTTATAAAATCACTCATAATCTCTTTAAAAAAAACGCCGAGTTTATAAATCCGTTCTCTTTTTAACCGTAGCTTTCTTCTAGAATGACATATAATTTGTAAGATGCTTAATAAAGTCCTTTTAAATGGAGTTAGGCAATAATTCTAATTTTAATCAACCCGAAGCATAAAATTAGTTCTTTTCCCTATTACTTGTAATATATAATGATATATGCAAAAATTTCTTCTAATTTTTGTAGATATATAACTCGTACTATGTTAGAAGTTTTACGCCTTTCTCTTCATAATGCTATGCGCTTCTCTGTTTTTCTGTCTTATATCCTTATGCGTGCTATTATATTACAATGAAGAGAAGCTGTTTTTAAAAATGGTCGCATTAAAAAAATTTTCGTCTTAGTTTTCTTCTTAATTTAAAGTTTAATTATAATTTATGGGGTTGTTGAGGGATTCATTAAAATAAGAATTAGAGTAACAGCTATGTATTTATAGGATTACGTTACACACAGACAATTTACATATAAAAGGTGGAATGATTTTAAGATATACCAATAACAGCATGGATAAATAAAACAACGCAGCAGAAACAATCGCCTGATATGTACTGAGTCATCGAATCCAAGCGTCAGAGGTCGTTGTCTCTGTGGTTAGAGTTAAGAGAGGCTACAAAGTGTAAATTTTTTTAAAAAAATCATTAAAAGTAGGCTTTAAGCTGAAATTTCTTCGATTTGGGAAAATAATCAGAACCTTAGTATAATCATCGTCAATAATAGGGGGGGGGGGGTATTGGATGAAAAAGGGATTCAATGAAAACGATTTGAGTTTCGCCTCGAGGGCTGTGGTTGTCTAATTGCTCGTGAGCCGTAGGGTTTTAGGTTCGAGGCTCCATTGCACCGAAGGAACGATGTGTAAGTGGGTCAGTTGCACGGTAAATCCGCCAGGGCTAAACCGGGACCTCCGAAAAGAGCGTTATCTCTTCTCGGAAGCCCCGGCTAAACGTTCTCATGCTAGTGTGCTGTGGAGAGGGTGTGCCAGCTCAGGTGTGTCGTCCATAGAGCTGGTATTGTATACCAGCTCTATGGTGTCGTCCATAGAGCTGGTATATAAATAGAGGGCGCCAGTCCTATCTTTCTTGTCTCCGTACCAGTACGCATCATAAGCACGTGTTGTGGGAGGAATCTGAGAGTATAGATACCTTTTTTGGCGACGTATCCCAAATCTCGGCAAACTCAAAATCTGTCGCGTAATCTTTTGCTTTCCCGCCATTGTAATTTCTGGTCGATTTTCATTTCCTGGAAAGTGTATTTTTTTCTTTTCTTGTTTAGAAATTATTATACTAAGCAAAAACAAGTAAACCGATTTCGAAGATAATTCTTCATTTTCAAAACACAAATAACTGAATTTGTTGACTTGAATCATGTTAAGTTTTTAGCTTCTTTTTTTGCATTAATTAAAAGTAATTATTTTTCTTCTTTAAGTAAACACTTTATTTCTTTTATTCACCTAAAAACATCTTTATATTTTACATGTTCAAATACTTTCTGTAATTATCTCAAACAGATTTTTAAAAATACCTTTATAAAAACAGATTATAAAAGTGACATAATTTTAATCAATTCCAACTTAGATTATTAGAGAAATTTTTTTAGCTGCTTTTTATTAAATAATTACAACTATTATGTATATTACAGAATCACAATATTAACCGGCAAAAAAAGCGATTTTCCTTACAATTTTCCATTCTATACTGGCCTAATAATTACAATTACAATAAATAATTTATCAAAAGTTATAGTAGCAATGAAATTTTACTGTAAGCTTTTATTTTTATGAAGCATTTTTAAGGAAAATTGCCGTATAAAGTAAACATGTCATAAAAATTTGTTTTACAAAACTTAAGTTGGATTTAATGTCGTTCACGATATAATGCAATTCAAATACTTATGGTAAAAAATGAATAATAAATTGGAAATTTATATATTATTTCTAGATAATAAGGAACTTTATAAGTAATAAGTAACTTTATTTGCAATAAAATAAATACACAATTATTAATCGGTCAATAATGTTTATATAAACACTTGTACTGGCGAGAAAAAAATCACGCCAAGCTATCAGCCAACTGCGAACAATACATTTGAGCTTAAAATAAAGCAAATAACCAATTATAATGCAGTTCCATGAGTTTAAATGAACCTTAAAAACAAGTTAAACAAAGAAAATACAATTAGTTAACCAAACTATGAAATATTATTCAGTTATAACACTAAAATCACTGAGTGGTCGAGGTAATGGAATTTTAAAATGAATTAAAATGGATATAGACAGAATATGTATATTGTACAAACCTGTGAAATGATATTAGACTCTCCTTAGAAGATTTTTCTTTGCATCCAAATGCGCAGCAATAATGCACCATGGTTTAAATGAGCTTTAAAGTTGAACAGTTAAAAGCGAGAAAAGATCTCCCATTGAAATATAATGGGGAATGGATAATGCGGTTACAGCGAATACAAATTCTATACCCACAGCACGTGTTTCTTATCTTGTCCCACGGCCTAGTAGGGTTGCACTCACTCTATTGTATACCAGCTCTATGGTGTCGTCCCGTTATCTGGCCGCTGTTCAGAATTAAGAAGTTCGTCCCAAATAGTCCTAGTGTTGTTTTACAACGGAACGTTGATATGACTGAACTCGAATTTGAGTTTCGCTTCAGTGTTGAACTATACTGTTATAAAACATTTTTTTAAAAATCTTATTCATAATAAGATGAAAATATGCACCGAAAATTTATATACAAGAAATGTTTAAGTTTTAAGATGATATCAAAACATTTTTTCTTGTTGTAGCATTTTTAGAAATTGTCACTGAAAAATACCAAGTTCTAGCTTGATTTTAATTAATTAAATTTAAGAAAAATTGCTCAGATGTCTATATTTCTACACTCCAAAGTATAAATGTACCGAGTTTGGTGGTTCTCAGAGAAACAGTTTGGACTATAAAGCGTCAAATACAGACAAACATACCTTTATCTTTATTATTAGTAGCGATTCTTATAATAATAATAATTGTATGTAATTTCATAATAAATCTACACTGTGGAAAAACTTGAAAACCATTAGCATAAATGGTCCTATTTTCATGATTCTTTAAAAATTTATAATGATTTCAATGTAAAGGTTTTTCCCAACGTAATGTTCTCAATTTAGAACGTTTAGGGATTCTGACGCGTTTTTCCATCATTGAAATATTCATTCACTAATTTGCTTCATAACAATCCACAATTTAGTATAAAAATGAATAAAATACTCTTGGCCATTTATTTCTTTATGATATCTAAAACGATGCTCTTATTTATGGATAGAATCGAATTTGCTTATAAATATCCAATAAAATCAATCCGAAAACTGCCTCGCGAAATCGAGGAACTGCATCCTTATTTATTAAATTGGATAATGCATAGCAGCGGAAATAGAATTAGGTTTGGCATGGTTGGTTGTGCATAGCTTTTCTCTGAAATTTACATATTGATGGCTTATTAGGTCTTTTGATGGGTATTCAAGGCTACATCCGCGAATGTCGCGTCATTGAAAATTTATTGCATCATTCCATCATCTGGATCTGTTTCTATTTGAAGAAGAAATTGCAATCAGGATAGAAATAAAAAATAATATGAATTTATGAATTATTGCATTAGCAGTAATCTTGGGCGCTTTGTATCTTAATTTATATTGTATTTTTCAATCTATCAAACAAAAACGCATTTTCATATTAATCCATTTCAATTTCTGGCTGCAAAATTGGTTTTTGTGTGTGTGTGTTTTATGGAGTTTTTTTTTTAATGGTTTGAATAAGAATTTTTTTATTTCTCTTTAAAATCCCTCTTCTCAAAAAAAAAATCATACGTATAATATAAATTTTTGTTGGCTATAAAAAATTTTATATTCCAGAAGTAAGACATTTTTTTAAAAAAATTCACCAATGAATCCAAATTAAAAGATTCCTTTTATACAGGAAATTAGATCTGACAAAATCTGATCAAAAGAACTTATATAATTCTAATGTAAAAACATATTTTTGAGCAGATTCTTGCTGAGAAAAAACGACACTTTTGAAAATTTTAAAACAGCGCTTTATTCCATCCCGGGAGGCATAATTTATGTTCAAGTAAAAAACGACGAGAGACGTCAGTCCACGACGAAAGAGAAGACCGAAGGAGCGAAAAAAGACCGAAATATTTTCCCCAGCGATTTTATACTGCGAGACTTTGATAGAGATTTTTTTGGGGGTTGATTTAGATAAAGGAATTTAAGTTTTTAAATAAAATAGTGCAAAGCATAAAGGATTCCCCCCCCTTAATTCTTAGTATGGGAACTTGATGTTTTAAAGCAGAGTTCGTGTAGAATTAACTATATATAAAAGGGGATATTGGATGAATAAGATAACATTTTAGAATGAAGTTAATATGGGTTAAATTAAGATAGAAATTAGTCTACTTAAAATCTTAATTACTTTCCTAAGAAATATTATTACATGTATTTCTTTGTCTAGCAGTATTCCCTAATATAGTTCATTGTTTTATCCACAAAGAATTGTGATTTTATCTTAACTTCTAAACGTACTGATTTCTTTTGTGTCATCGTTAACCGGAAATCTCGGATTCGAAGCCATAAATTCATGATTTCGAGATCAAACTTCAATAAAGATTCCCTTATTTCGTGGACCTGATGCCCTGTAAATCTTAAGAAATCGAGCACAACCTCCGATACCGGTGACTATTGATTAGTTCCTCAATTTAATGCACCTCTGAAGTTAAAAGGGGCCTGGAGATATGCAAGTTAAGCTGTACTTCTACGACCTGTCGCCATACTGATGAGGTACACTATCTGCCCTTGATTCTTTCTTTCTGTTTTCTGGGATGCTTTGATGCCTGTCTAGTGTAGCGGCAAATTGTCGATAAACTGAGCAAACATCAAAGCATCCCAGAAAACAGCAAGAAAGGGAAAACAGGGGAAAGCGTACTTCGTCTACAGGTGGACAGGTCGTAAGAACGCGGATTTAAGCCCCATTCGGACGGCCCATTGCTTTTACGGATACGCTAATAAATCTGTCATCTGACCCATTTTAGGACCACTCGCACTTTTGGACGTTAATTAGAACTTTCTGTAAAACTGTCTGTATAATTAATAGACGTCAAAAAATTCCGGAAAAACAAAAAAATGAGGGGAAAGTGGGCGAAAAGCGCCAGAATCAAGTTGCGATAGAGCCTTCGAAACAAGGCCTCTTTCTTCTGAATACAATTAGAAATATCGAAATATAACTCACAATAGTATCCATATAGTTTTTAAAAAATGATGTTTAGAAAAATGAATTGCAAATAGCAACTTAGATATAGATATAGCTTTTATTAAAAAATTTAAGACAATGCACTACTGAGGTTTGCAAATCAAGACAAAAGGTTAACTGCTACTATTTATGAGTAAAAATCTACCTAAAGCATATGATTGCTATTTTCCTAAATAATTTATTTCGCTGAAAATTGAGTAACGTTTTTTATTTGTTAAGTTAATAGTTTTTAATAAACTTCTTTTTTGTTTCAACCTTTGATCCTTCGTAAAAATTTGAAAATATCTTTCCATGAAATGTGTTCTGTAAAACTACCATTAAAAATTCGCAAAATATGAGCTAAGAGAATCTGCGTAGCATTTTGAAATAATTCTCTGGTCGATAGCGGCCCTTGTAACCAATTCAGTTTCATTTGCATGATCAATACCGGGCATTTCGCAGAACTTTGGAGAAAAAAGAATTGATCTGAGAAAAAAAATTCCAAGGAAAATAAATGTGTTTTCGTACTTTTTGCATATAAATTTATGCTTACGGAATAAAAGTCGGGGGAAGAATTTCTAGCAAAGGGGGAAAAAATCTGCTTATTTCGAGCAGTTCAGTTTGGCAGAGGATTTTCAGTTTCAGGCATTCTGGCGAGGAAGCAAAAAATGAATAGATTATTTTATTTTTCGAAAAAAAAAAAAAGATGCCTTTGAAAAAAGACAGAAATTTTTATATTTAAAGAAATTCTTTTCTGTTACTACATATTTATGATAACAAAATATATAGGAAAGCTTTAAAATTTTGGCCCACATTAAGGACATTTATACAAGTATGAAAACTGAAAATTTTAATGTACTTTTATTTAATACTTAATAATGGATGTTATATATAATCGCAAATAAAAAAATTTGGCTACATTAAAAAAAATCTTTGATATTATTCATCAATCTTGTATCACCAACCATTTGATGATACATGAATTAAATATCTACTATTTTAACCATTCATAGAAAAGATGTGATTCTAACAGATATTTAAAGATTTAATAAATTGTAAAATATTTTTTAAGTATTATCTATTTTTGTCTATTTGGATGTTAATTAATAAGAGACGAATATTGTGTTGCAAGATGTTTCCTAAATATAATGCAAAAAAGTGGACGAAAGTGGATTTATTTTATAATTTATCCCTCGGGGTAATCCCTCGAAAAGAGGCTGTGATACTTTCGGCACGCTGATTGGATCTCCCCACCCTGTCAGGGTACATGAATAGGTGGGGTTCTGATCTTCCCATCGATGACGGGACGTACTTCTTACAGGAAAGGTTGTATCGTGGCCGGTGATGGCCCTTAGGATTCAACTACGATTCCCACCAGTGTTGCTGTTTCGGTGGTCCTGTCATTCAGTTTTATGATTTAAATCCGTGTATTTTTGTGGTGGGTCGGAGAGTCAATTTTATGGCTTTTATATAATTTTAAAAATTTATATATGAACTGTACTTCAATATATTTTTAAAATACCAATACATAAATAAATAATTAAATATATTAAATAGTTTTTTTACTAGAAAGAGGAAATAAAAAATTATATACAATCAGTATAGGGGCTTAAAAAAAGATCGCTTTTAATGCTTTGATGTGCTTGACTTCCTGCCTTGAATCTCAAAATTAATAATCTTATATTTTTCCACATTTTAATTTTAAAATGTATTATTATTATTATTGCATAATTAATTTTCCTCTTTTTTTTAAGCACGGGGGGGGGCAGAACCTCAGCGCAGAACCTTACTGCTCTTCAAAATCCGGATTCTAGACCATTCTGGTAATTCAACGACAATAAATCCGGTCGTATGTCTTTCTTGTAGGATAGCGGCTTAGTAATCTATGACTCTGCATTAATCATGAAAATGTGAGATTTCATTACGGTTATGTCTTGGATTAGAGGTATCATGTTAACTTTTAGGAACAGGCAGAGCTATGAATAAGAGTACAGATTCTCAATCACAAGTTGTCGCAACAAATTTTTTTCGAAATGTGAATCATGTAAAAATTAGAAAAAGAATTGTTAATCAGAACTCTTTATTATCAGAATAGTTGGGCCATCTTTATTGGATTGTAGCTTAGCCTCTGTAGATTGGATTGTAGCCTCTGATCTAAAAGAAATTACTAAAATGCTTTTTATTTTAATTTTGCACTACAAAATTGATTGTCTGGCTTTAATCAGAAAATAACTCACATTTTCTTTTAGATCCTAATTTTTTTTATTTGATAGATATTTTTCGCAATTATTGGGCAGTTATTTTTTAAAATACTTTTTATAAAATTATTATTTTGTGTGGCAACCAAATAGCATAACCAGAGCACGAAATGTTGTAGGAGAAAATTCAGATGGCGTTTATTAATTTTCAAGCGGAATATTAATCAAATAAATCAATCAGTGTAACTCGTAAAATAATCCAAACAAATTTAATTTTTTTTCTTAAAAAAAAGAAAGGAAAACAAAGCTTCTGTTATATATTCAGTTTCAGTATTTCTCTTCTCTTATGATTTTTCTCAGATGACCTCAGCCTTGTTTCAAATCTGTAAGTAAACTGAACGATTGAGAAAATCATTCCAATCACGTACACTGAAAGAGAAAGTCACCAGGAAGCCAATCTCTCTCGTCTCCCTTACTCTCGTTTTCAAAGTTTTTGTAAAATTACCCCCAAAAAATCACCATATTTCTCTCTAAATGCTGTTGGCGATCCTTCCAGAAGTTGGCATGGCAGAGTGATTTTCATAAATCATGCGTAGACGAGGAAGACACGTCGTTCATTCATGGTTTTTGCGATCGCATCGCTGGATCTTCGGTGGAGGCATTTCTTCTCGCTACACGCATGGCGGTCGCCAAAGATTGCCTTGGCGTGAAGTGGAAAAAACAAAAATCGCATCATTTAAAGTCTTTATCGGTCACTGTACTACTGTGCTAGCCTCCCACTGATTGAATTAAATTAAACGTTTGCAAACAAAGAGAAGCGATTAAAACAAAACTCATTTCAGGAACATAGTATTTATTCTTTGATTTTCATTCTTTTCTGAAAGATGTTTTGATAGACGGAACATTCTGGAATGTTTACAATATAATGAAATATTGTTTTTCTTCGTTCAAAAGGAAACGAACGTGTTTCTATATTTGAATTGATTACTTAAGAACAATTTTTTTTTATTCTTTATAGTTCTATAGCCAATATATATATTCTTATTGATATTTTACCAACCTATATTTTTATAATATTAAATGGAAAGGGAAAAACGATTTAAGTATCATTTTGTTACTTTTAACAGTTTTTACCTTAGAAAAATGAATGAAAATTTTTGAAATAAATTATTTTAAGAACGAAAAAGTATTGATATATTTAATGTAAAAAAATAATTTAGAAATTTAACTAACATTACTGATTTTTATTTTTAAAAATTTATGTTTAATTCAATTGAAATTATTTTTAGTGTCTACTATTTACGCTACCTTAATTTTTGTGTTTAAGTCGTCGGTGGAAAAAAAAATAGCGTTCGTTATGATTTAATTCCATTTAATCCTTGGAAATGTAATTTATTCAAGTGTGAGAATACAATTAAATTATTTTCCATAAAAAATATTTAAAGATTATTCTTAATTTCTGCTACTTAATAAAATTATTCTTGACTTGATAATTTATTATTGTATTGTTAAAGAATTGTCGTTAGAATTTTTATTTGAAAAAACGATTGAAAACTGATCTAAGTCTAGAAAGTAGTTTATATGCTCTATACCTGGACGTTCAATACACGGCCATAATATTTCAAGAAAAGTTACGATGTTATTAAAACAGAATAATAAATAGGATTAACAATGCAATTACAGGTATAATATCATAAATTAATAGGTGACGGCGATAGTTTAGCAGCTTTTTTACCAATAGTTTTCTTGATATTACTAACCGCCTTTGGCGACCAGTTGGTTCACTAAGAAAATTTTAATGGGATATTTTGAATAAAAATGTCTTAATAATAAAATTATAAGACTTATAACTCGCATTATTTTAGAAACTAACACCATTTTGCTATGCATTTCTTTTTAATTTTTTACTTGTAGTTTTATAATCCATTTATTGTTATTGATCAGGTAGTTCTGTTGCAACGATATAGTCCAATGATGTAATAATGCCAATCTCTTAAAAATTAAAACAACAACATGATTATCCATGTATGTTGACTCTCTACATACTAGACCGTTTAATTTGAAGAGCTAGGAGCAATTTTAAAAAAATTAAATTAAAAATTAATCGAAATTCGGTCGTTTTTTAAATCATAACCTGTGAAAATAATGCAGAACAAAAAATCATTTTCACATCCTTTTAAAATTCAAAAAATGTCTTATCGATAATACCAAACTTTTTCTTTTGTATCGCAAGATTTTTCTTTCTATTTTTAACCATTTTTTTTAAAAAAATATTTAAATGTATTTTACAACTATTTATTTTATTGTTGTTAAAAAGAAAGGGGAAAATATTTACTTACGTATTTTTAATTAATTTTTTATTATTATTTTCGTTATGTATTCCTCAGAATGAGGTAGAGTGGTTGGGAGTCAACATTACTCTAACAGTTCTGAAAAGAATGCTTTAAAATTTTCACAGTTCTGAGCTAGGTAAAAACTAAAATAAGCACATTTCTGTGCTCCTTCATTTTCCGAAATGACAGACGGCATCTCGAGGACATTCTGACACGAAACTTTTGTTCGAATTTCTTTCATGATTCTGCAGACTGTGAAATACTTGTAAAACACTGTTGGCACGTGAGCCTTTTATTCCCTCCCCCCTCTCTCTCTAACTGAAATTATTTTCCCGTTTCTTCTACCATCATTTTTTTTATTATTCTATTTACTTTTTTTTTCGGATGGGGCTGAATAAGTAGTGTGTCGTACTGGAGTTGCAATCTTAGAATTTATTTTTTTCTTTTTGAAGAACATGGCAGAAAAAAAAAAGAGAGGGATTTGGAAACATTCCAAGGTAAAAACGAGGTGTCGTAACATCAGGAAACACGGATTGGCGGACTCTAAAGAGGAGGGTTCTGATCACAGGGACCTTGTCTTCAGGGGGGGGGGGGGGGGGGAGGGAAAGACAAGAACAAGGTCCTAATCCAGATCAAAGAACTCTATCCGCGCGGAGCCGCGTTCATTAGCATACAAGGCAGATATATCGTTTCGTCACTCACCGCTGAAGCGGAAATTGGAGACTGCATATTCCAGAAGGCGAGGAAGGAGAGTGAAGTTCTCCTTCTGCTCTGCTCGCAATGCTTATTAGTTTAGGATGGAAAATTCCATGTCTTAAAAAATGGGGATTTATCTGATGGAGACGTTTCTTTCCTGTTTACAGATATGCCCGGAGTCTCTGGCCTTGGAAAACGTTCCATTTTTTTAAAAAAGGAATATATCCAAAAATGTGTCGTAAAATTTCAGATTAGTTTCAGAACATTTGTTTTGTGGTTTTAAAATCGGGTATCTTACTTAAGAAATTTATGTAGATGAGTATATTTAGGTAATAAAATAAAGGGGGGGATTTTTCCGTTTGGAATTCGCATTTTAAAAGTTCATCTATATGATATATATATAT
>JAOUZG010000273.1:926878-942168 GCA_026289955.1 Argiope argentata
AAGAATTTTTTTTTGAAAGATAGATCAGTAATATTGGAATTGTAGTTGAGAGATTCTTTTTAACAGTTATATACTTATTTAAATTACGAATTTCTCTTGAGTTATATACATGGGAGTGTTTTGATATAAAGTGCTTTTCAGAACAAATCCTTTTTAAAAATTTCCTTATCAAAATTTTAATTTTTTAGTTTATAAAATGTATTTGAAGTAAAATTTTAAGAAAATTATCATAGTTCAGTTTTTGTAAACAAGATGGCGCTACAATTCATCCAACTACTGTTTTTGTCTTTCGATCCCTTGAGACATGTTCTGACTTATTTCTTTGTAACTGCCACTAATTGGTTTCACTTTCCCTTAAAAAAATAACTTCAATTTTCCATTACATTTTTTGCTTCCGTTACGTATATAATAATTTTGATATATTTTTTTATAAATGTAAGATTTTTTTTTTTTCGAATCATTTTGTAAATGGAAAATTCTTAGGTTTTTTTTTTTTTTTTTTTTTTTTTTTTTGTAAATTTTAAATAGTGGATATTCAAGATTATATCCAAATTTTAAATAATTTGTGCTGTACTGTTTTATCAATTGAAAAGGTTCGTACTTTAGGAACCTGTGTGCGTCTTCGTTTTTAAACTTAAAAAATATATATATTCTTTCTCTTTTTTTTAGATGAATCATTATAGCAACTCACTACACCGTAAATGAATTCTAATCTTTCTTATCAGATCCTATTATTTTATACAATAGTGAAATGATGTCATAATTGATATTTTAAGAGTTTGCAATCATTTCAAGGCTTTCAAAAATAGAATGACTTATTCTAATTTAATCTTCATTGAAAATGAGAGTCAAAAGCTGAGTTAATTCCTATTTTTCTGCAAAATTGGAATTTTATTCTTATATTCCACACAGAACTCCACTTCCATTCCCTGTGCTATTCGAAATCCTACTTAATCAAAATTCCATCAATTATACGGAGTTGTTTCATAAGTCTGCACTGGGTGGTCCAATTTTTTCGCATATCCTTGGAGAATGAACAGCTAATGAGATGTCCTTCTTACGGGATAAGTATTCGAAGAAATGAGATTTTTTCATTGCAGAAATTCTTGTGCTATCTTATAATAACAAAAGGGGTTACAATAACAAAAGTAAGCCACAAATTAGTGTTTGATATGCACTGCACTAATCGACCAAAAAATAGGATTACACGAATCCCCTTTACTTTCTCGTATACAAAGAGAACGTTCTATTATCTTCAAAAAATTCGAACTCGAGATTTCGGTGAATCTGTGCGTTTTGGCCCACTCCGAGTTAGAAAAATGGTACTTTTCTGTTAGCCGGGTGACAGGTAACAATCGCCAAATAATATAGATTACAGCCAAATTTCTTAGATTTTAAAGCGAAAAATCGCATGATAATGTAAAAATCCGCCGAATTTCTTTGGCGATTTTTTTTTTTTGCTGCCACCCGGATAGCGGAAAAGTGCCAGAAAAACACAATTTTGAAAAATGTCTGTCCTTGAAAAATATAATTCAGAAATGTTTTGAGGATGGTGTTTGCTATATGCTCTTTGTAACTAATTTTTAGATTGCTATCAAATTTTGTGCGAAATTCATTCAGAAGGTTGTCTATAGGCCTTTCCGATTATATGTTAACACAATTAACTACCAAATGTAGAGATATAGACTGATAAAATTAGGTAGGCAAATTTAATATCTATAGTTTTAGGCATTTTGAGTCAAATCAAATTGGTCTTAACCTTCGGTCAGTCCATACTTCCTGAAACATATAAACGCAATTATTAAAAAGAAAAAAGGGGTTGAAAAAAAAGGAAGCACCGATTTAAAAAATATCAGATTTGTTGTAGGAATTTCTGACTACAAAAGCGATTTTGTGCCAAATTTTTGTTTCGATTGTTTGGGAAAAAAGCAATACAAATTCGATTTTCTGGTACTATTAACTGCAAGCCAGAAATTAATTTCTAAAACACACTCTTTAAGGATATGCTATAGATAAAAATGCTAAACCCATGACATAAGTGGTACTTATGTGTTAGACCATCGATCTTTATCGCCAAATTTGAAGGCATTTCCTATGAGTTGCTAAACCGCCAATAATGGCAAAAAAACAGCCATTATTTAAAAAACTATTCAAACCTTAATTGTCGTCCGCCATTTTGTTGTTTTCTTTGGCGTGGATGGTTTATCGGAAAATTTGAATCCCTCGCCAATGAATTACTAAACCTTTGGCGACGACGGTCTAATGCGCAAGTACCACAAAGGTTAATATTTCATAATTTTCGTACTCCTTTGCCATGCAAATATTTTTCTGGAATAAGAGAATTTCTGGAATTAGAGGTTTTACGAGAAAGTTTTTTTGCCAGCTTTCTGGCCCGGAAGTAACGCGTCTTCCGCGTGTTGTGGGAGTCCCGGTTTGGGCATGGTTGTTCTTCTGTGTGCTATCTGTCGGATGTGTGACTGTGCCCCCCTGTAAAAAGGAGCCTTGCAAGCAAATGTGATGAGTGTGTCGCTAAGTCGTACTCTTGGCCCCAGTTGGCGCTACTTTAAAAACAAGAGACGCTCCTTTAGGCTTAAATTTGTTGCTGTTTCAGCTGGGGGCTTGTCCATGGCAAGTGCCATAAGTAACAACAACACGAGAAAGTTTTGGGGAAACCACTCCTTTTGGTTTAATAACCAAGTATTTAAACATATTTTATTTAAAAAGAAAGCTGATTATCCTGGTTAGAAGAATACTGCTGTAGAAATATTATATTTAAATATATATGAATTAATTAATCGATACGATGTATGTGTGGCAGTTGAATCTTATATTTTTTATTGAATTGTATTTTCGGTTCTGGGGTATGTGTGTTTGCATCAACTTTGCATTATTATTATTATTAGGCATTTTTCCCGTTAATCTAACTCAAGCAAAAAATCACTAAAGAAATTTGACGAAAATCTACATTATTTGGCGATTTTTAGCCGTTACCCGGCTAATGGAAAAGAGCCTATAATTATTTTCATTTCATATTTATTTAGTATTTAAGATTCCGCTCTATTCCCTAACTGCCGACATTGAATAGAAAACAATCTTTCGTAGTAATAAGCGTTTTTGTTTGTTTTTGTAATGAAAAATTAAATTATGCAACAGTTTCTGAGTATTTAATACGACCGTGGAAATTAGCTTTACAGAAAATAAATAACCTCCTTTGAAACCAAACATTCAAATTTAATTTTCTGCTACTCATATATTATTATTCATAGAAAATCACCCGGTATTAACTTCTAGCGTCATAATATATACGCATATCCATCAGATTACAGAAATTGCCCAATGCATTTTATATTTCATATCTGCAGGCCGTGTTAAACATACTTCAGTGATGCCTGTGAACCGAGCATGCTTCTACGTTTTATCGCACGGGAACGATGGACAATTCTAGATGTATAATCTACTTTCCTTCCACCCCCTCCCGCCCCCAAATCCATCCGGAATCAACCCAATACGATTTTTATTTCGTCGGAATTCTATTTATATAAGGTCTGCTGGGAAGAAAGAAGGAGAAAAAATAATAATAAAAATGAATTGTCTTATAGAGGGGGGATTCGCAAACTTTTTATTCCGCTCGCCCTGGGGTGTCTTCATGAATTATGCAGCCGTTTTCTTCTCTTCTTCTTCCAACCTTTTGTTCCTTTCTTTTCGGGAAGAAGAGAATGAGAGCGTTTTGCATAATTTTCAGTCAAAGAGGCAAGAAAGGGAAAATGTAATTATAGAAGAGTGCATCGCTAAAAAGTAATATTTTATCTTGTGCGAGAACGGTTTCTGTGTTCAGCGTCTTCCCGGGTGGTTTGCGAAGGTAGAACATAATCTCGCGGAAATTATTACGTCTGTTTATTTTTTAGAGAAGAACAGTAGCGCCGCGCGTGTGCCTGTTCAAGAATTCTGTTTTATTTGTTGCTAATTTAATGTGTATATCTATATTTTTCCTGCTGTTTGCTGCTTCTGTCTAAAATATTATTTTATGGTACATTTTTCAAAAATGTTGTCATTAGTTTATGCAGTGTTTTATTTAAAGTTATATTCATAAAGGTTCATACATTTTCCTTAATTCTTTTTCTTTTCTCTTATTCGAAGTATATTAATTAAATGAAGAAAGACTCATTTTTATAACTGTACCCGTACACAACTCAGAAGGCTTTGAAGTTAAATGGGTGAAATTTGGTTTGTTGCCTTTGCACCAAATATGCAGATTTTTGCTGAATATTGGACGAAATCCATGCTTTGGTTGTCCAAACCAAATCAACACGATAGCTACAAATCTTAAAAGATATGAAGAAATAAAATTTGGTTCAAATATTTAACATTTGATGTGTGGATCTGTATGAAAATTTGAATTTAGTATATCATCTTTTCTTGCTAAAATTTTTATTAATTTCAAATTTTGACATCATTTTGTGGAAAAAAATTGTTCAAAATGTACATTAGCTTTCCTCACCCTACTACGAAGTACAAAATACTCTGAAAACAGAATTCAGCACTGATGAGATTCAAATCTTGCTCAAAATTCACAATTTTATGCGGAATGCGAGAATATGTGCGAAAAGTTTCGAAGTCCTGCTGTTTTTTAATATCGTGTCATCTGTTCATGGATAGGATTGTATTTATTCTATCATTAAGAAGTCAACAACATAAATTTTAAAAAAGGGCATTCCCTGCAATTATTGTGCAATTATTGATCAGAAATCACACGGAATTAAATTTAACAATAGAAAAAAATTGTAGGGGAAGTGTCTCTGTTTATAAGTTGAATATTTTTATAATTTATTACTCATTTGTTTCATCAATCACAACTTTAGCATTTTAAGACCGTTTTAGCTATAATTTCAAAATTGAATTTGTAGTGAAAACCTTATTCCAAAATTGTGTTACAACAGGTTTGTTAGAATTCCTTTTTTTCCCCTTTATGTTGTCTTGATATAAATATCACTGTTGAAATAGAATTAAAATGACTGGATCAATCTATAAAAAATCCTGTAAGTGAGAATAATCAAGAGGAAGCTATTGGAACTGAAGGCGTCCTACAGTTTATAAATTACATTTACTAGAAAAGGGAAGATGAATGCATCTTTAAAAACTGTTCTGCATTTTGTGTTTCTTTTTGCAAATATTTCTTGAAAGTGATTCTCATCTACAATATGAAAATAAATTATTTTGTAACCGACCTTTGTTTATCGGTTACTAATTCGTTTACACTCACACACACAAACACTCACTCAAACTTGAGAATTCTTTTTTTTTTAAATCCATAATCATTCTCGTTTCCAGGATAGATGGATATTTTAAGAGCAAAATATTTTAGAAGCTTTTTAAGCTGGTTTTTCAAAAAGAGCGCTGCTTTTCCTTGATACATTTGAATCTCTTTTACTATCATTTTTAGATTTTTGTTTAAAGGGAATGTTAAAATTCAGCACTTAAACCTTTTAAATCCGTGCTGTAAAGGCATTTTAGGTTTAAAAAAAAATCGATTTTGTTTCTTAAGGGAAGTAAAAGTCAGAAATCTTTCTAAATCCTCAACCCCCACCCCTCTTTTAAAAACCCTTTTTAGTAAAGATTCTCTTAATGGTTCTCTCGGCTGTTTGTACGACTAGATTAAAGAAAATCTCGGAAGTTGTTAAAATATACTCATAAAATTTGTTTTCAAGAAGCTCCAAAGAAATAACGTTACCTTTGATGAAGCGCGTTTTGGCATAAATGTAAATTAGTTCAAAAAGTTGTTCTAAATCAAAGCTTTGCAATCAACATTTTTATGGTTGTCTATAAAATACAAGTGCTTATTTCAGTTACTCTTGCATTATGGATTGTTGGCCCTTTTTTTAGATGCCAATACTTTATTTATCTGTAATACTATTTTCTTGTAATATTAGTCGATACTTACGTATTAAGACGTGATCATTTTCACCAAATCAAAAAACGGTTGCCAATAGATCGCATACGCGCCAAAATTGGTTTGCTATGTATTCAAAAGCATTAAAGAACTGAATCCACCAAAATGAAATTTGGCGCGGACAGTTTAATACTTAATATAATTAGTCTTATTGCTGAAAAGATATTTACCATTATTCTAAATAGTTGTCAGAAATTTGATCCCCAAACTCGACGACAAAAAGGAAATTTCTAGAAAATAAGGGATTTTTTTTAATACCTCTATTAAGAGACGGGATCATCATTCTAAAAATGTTCATCTCCTGACAGAAAAACCTGTATATAAACGCGAGGGACTGAAACAATTCTGTCTTTGGAATGTTGACAGCTGAGCAAGCATTCTAGTTGTTTACGCTGAGATATTTTTTTCTCTTTAGGAATTCGTTGTTTACTAATGTTAGTGTTTACATGTTATGTTTTTTGTATGTGCCTTTTCCGTGTTTTTGCTACCTATGTATCGTGTTTCTGGGGAGGGGGATAAAATTGTATTATCCAATACCAAGCGTTATGGACTTTTTGTACCCTACAACCAATGAAAGCTTTCAGTTACAGTGTATCCCCCCATCCCCAGTAAAAACAGCCATTAATATTATGTTAATTTTCTTAAAATTAATGGATACAATTGAATTTAATTTAATCTTAAAATTAAAAATTCAATTCACTGAAACTATACTTAATTAAATTATTTTTTAGTTTCATGGATATCTCTTTAGCTCTCAAATGTGTAGAAAACTATTATTTAAAAATTGATTATTTCCCTACTGGTAGTTTTCTGCATATTATTGCGAATTTGTAATATTGCTGTCCAGCACACTAAGTCTCTTAGTAAGGAAGATAGCTTTACAGATATAGTAATGGTTACTGTATAAATGTCAGGCTAATGACTCCCGGGCTTGCGACGTTTTGGCAGCTAGTTCGAAATTGGCGAAAAAATGAGTTTCAGGCGAGTCGAGAGACTTGAGTAGTTGAGCGAAGTCTCTGTCCTCCGGATACTCCTTTATCATTTTATGCTATTACAGCTATTTAACTCTGACTATTTATTACTTGCTGCTTATTTGCAGCTGTTTACTGCAAGTGTTATTTCTGTTCTCTATGTATGTGTTTTGCTTCTATGAATTCGTGTTTTCTTGATGAATAAAGCATCATTGTCTTTTATTTAAGCTGCTGGAGTTTTTCATTATGCATTCGATGGATTTTTAGATTTTTTTGTATCAGTATTGTCAGTTTGAATTCTTGATGTTCATCGTAAAAATGAACTGCAATTCCTCTTATAAATGAACTGCAATTCCTCTTATAAATGAACTGTTTGCATTTTATTCATTTTTTTTTATTTTTAAAACATTTTGTAACGGCGTAAATCTTTTCAAATCAGAACATTTAAAAAATGTTGGGTTAATTTATAATAAAACGATTTGTTTGTTAATTTTCTCTGTTTCTCCGAATGAAAATTCTGATTTCACTCATGCTTTATTATTTTTTTTTATTCTAATGAGATTAGGCAATCTATTCATTTGAAATGAAACCGTAGACAACAGTTCTGGCGGAAGTCCATATCAATTAATGCTCTTCTTTTGATTCTTTTCGCAGCTGTTGTCTTCACCACGCTCCAGTCTTCCCCACAGTTGTTGGTTTATTCATTTATTTTCCTTAGCCTGACTTAAAGACACTGTAGCGCGTACATTTGGAGACACTAGTTTTTGTTTAAAATCACAACTCGGAGGACTGCTTAAAACAAAACGAAATGTGGGTCATCTACTGCAATGTTTGTCGTCATCTATGCAAACTACTTATCATAAAAGCTTAGATGAGCAGTTTAAATCATAATTCACTTTTTGATACCTGCACTTATGTGTCATTTAAATAATGATTAATAAGAATAAATTCGAAGTAATAATGACTTGATTGTTAGAGACCCGACTTTGGGTTCATATCAAGGAAGTCTAACTTAAAATTTACATGGGTTTTTGTGATAAAGACTGAAATACTCAATTGGGCTGATAATTGAAGGCTTTGTTTTCAGTGTTTTAGTAATAGCAGTCAACACAACTACCCTGCCTACACAATTTTAGCAACTCTTTTCCCACAGGTAGCATAATCCAGATTCCAAATTCAATAACTAATCCTCTTGTACACTGAATCTATCTAAACTATCTAAGATTTAACGATGATTTTGAGAAAGAATTGCCATCTGATCATATGATTACATTTAAAATTATAATGTTCATTTCAGAATTTCTTGCTTAGCTTTAAAAAATTAATTAAATTTGTCTAAAAAATCAACATTGGGATGGAAATATTGTCGAAGAGACTCATTGTTACCTTATAGATACTGTCTATGCATTGTGTATACTTACTGTTGTTTTTATTCTGTCATTGTGAATCTAACGTTTTGTAAAGTTTTGTTGTTGCCATCTGACCCAATTCAAAATGACGAAGCCCATTTCTAAAATGCCCTTTAAGAGAAAGGGAATTGTTACATTTAAATTAAACTTGAAAGACTGTTTATTAAATTTTGGTCAAATATTGATACTTTTTATACAAATAACAATGATTTTGTTTTTGTTATATTAATAATACGGAATAATAAGAAAAATTTAAGAATTTAAAATGACTGTTTTTCTTAAATGAAGGTGCCCTTCTTTTGATAAGTAACATTTAATTGAGATCTTTTTTATGTTATTCAAATTATTAGTAAGAAGATGTTATATTTTAGGTTTAGAAACAGCAATGAGTTTAGAAGTGTATTGAGTGCATTATCATAGACTAATATCACATACACCAGAATACACCGGAATTGCTCATCCTATTCTTTTGAAATGTTACTGCAAAACATATATTGCGAAGCTGCATCTTTACGCAATTCAAAATTGGAATAATAATAATAATAATAATTTTTTTTCTAATGAACTAGATTTACTTTTCAATATACCGAAAAACACATATTTCTTTTTATGTAAATATTATTATTTAAAATATTTTAAATTAATAAATATTATATAAAATAAATTAAGCTGAAGTGATCTTGGAGTTAAATGTCAACAAACGGATAATAGCAGCAGTAGTAATTTTATTCTCAAAATATAATTTATAGAATATCTAAATCACTATTAAACGTTTTACAGCTAATGATTTGTTACTCTTTAAAGATAATCATTTATTATTTCAGATTGAACATAGTTACCAATTTACATCCGCGCAGAAGTGTTCTTTGAAAATTGTTTTTAACTTATTTGTGTAATTGTTTACGGCATTTATTTTATTTTTTATATATTCATTAAGACTGATTTATTCCTGTCTTTAACTAAATAATAAAAAATCTTTATTAATACTCTGAAAAATCAAAACTTAAATAAGATTTTTTTTTCTTTTTTGCCTGTAAAGTAGCTCCTGGCAATAACGAATTTCGACTTTAGGATTTAATTGCAAAATTATTTTTAACTTGAAGTAAATATTTCTAACTACTAACTCAGATTATTAAAAAAAGAATAACTACTCAAGTCTTTAAAAACATATTTCTGAAATATTTGCCATTCTAGTTGTGATTCGGGTCATATTAGAATGATCATATTCCATCCAATGTCGATGAATCAACTTGGAAAAATATTATAAATCAAAGCAAAATATTTTTTGAAGTTGTCTTAATAATTAATAATTTCATTGTTTGAATGTTGTCCATTGTGCCTAATCTAATACATGACCCAGATTGTGAACTTGGATTCCGAGGTGTCTTGGATTAAACTTAAAAACCTGATTGTTTTAACTATCGACAGCTTAAAGAATCAAATTTCTGTAGAATGTCGACGTGAAATCTAAAATGCATGATTGATTTCAACATTTTCAAACTTTATGATTAAACCTGGAGGTGTGGTGCTGAAATTCAAATTAATGAATACGATGGCTATAAATATAGTTATGCCGTTTAACTCTGATTTTTAACAAATTGTTTGGCTTTGATTGTTTACTCTTTCCGTAGAAAGAAAAAAAAACCCTCTTATCTTTAATTTTGAATCCTGGAATATATTTTTTGAAAAGGTGTTTGTCAAAATATGTTTCCAGATTAAATGATTTTTATTATATTATATAAACTTTTTCTATTTTGTATACACGTTCAATGAATCTTGGGTTATTGTAGTTTATTTTCTTTCTGTGTAATCTATTCTAATTTCATACAATGTTGTAATTTTTTTCTCATTCTGAAAATATAGTTGTTTGTCACAGAGCAGAAGTTTTACTTTTTGACCAGTTCATTTATTTTGAATATATCCGTTTCCTTAAAATTGACGCAGGAACCGACCGTTTTCCACCCTTTCTATATGCAATTGGAGCACAGGAAATGATCTGATTTCTTTTGCCTGCTTTTTTCTTGAACAGAAAAAGAAGTAATTGATTTGGGAGCAAAGTTGAAAACATTCTCTTTTTTTTCTAAAATAATAATTATTTTATTAACATGTTTTTTTTCTGTCTGACAGATTTTATCTATTGATTGAAAAAACATTACATTGAAAATTTTGCTGACTTCTTTTAGAAAGAGTTTGGAGATATGGAAACATTTTTTTGAATACGTGAAATTGATCGTATCAATTTCAATAATTAAAATTAATGTATTGTATTTACTAATTTGCTAACTTTACAAATGATTTCAATCAAATTTAGATCACAAGTAACATATCATTTTGTATGTGTGTGTGTGTAAAAGTGATATTTTGTCTCGTCAGTTTCAACTCAGGAAAATATTGATTTATACTTGCTGCACTTGAATCTCTCCATGGAATAATCCAAAACTATCTCGGTTTATAGACCAAAATAATTTGGTTCATAAATAAATTTTGTATTCCAAATTGTAGCTTAAATTTTAAAATGATCGACTTTAGTTTTAATAAATATCCAACGTTTGAAATGGAACTTGAAATATAAATAGACCTTAAAATACTAAAGAAATAATATATAAGAGTAAATATAGAACTAGAATTATAGAATTCATATTCTTTTTTTCATTATACTCCTTTAGAAACATAATCATCTTTCAATAAAATAAAAAAAGTAGCAGGAGTAGCATAAAAGAAATCGATTATATTATTCTTAATAAAATTGTAGGTGGAAAAATTAAATTTGAAATTGAAAGGAAATGCCTGAAATATGAACAAATATGAACTGATGCCTCGTCTCTCTCATATAGATGGTTTGTTTTTCTTGAGAAAGAAATAAAATTATCTCCGTCAATGTGCTTGGAAGTGATTTTTTTTTCTGTTCCTAAATGTATTATAGATATTTTCCCGAACTTTTTAAAAAATAAAATAGTTTCTGCGATTGCTAGCATTCATTCAGAAACAGCGAAATCTCATTAGAAATTCGTCATCAATGAAATGTTAAAATTCTGTGACTGACAGACCTTTGTCTCGAACAACTTGTCGAATCTGTGTTTATTTACGTTGCCTCCCCCCTTTTTATTTTACATTGATTTGTTTAGGAGATAGTTCAAAATATTAGAGCGAATCTCTTCTTATTTTATTTAGGAAATAGTTCAAAATGCTATAATTCTAATTTTCTGTTTTGTTAAGGAAATTGTTTTGACTATTAAAAGCATTTTTTTTTTGATATTTTGTTTTGGGATATTTTAAAATAATGTAACGCATTTTTAATTGTTTTGTTTTGATGATGGTTCAAAATGTTATCGCGCAATTTTTGCTGTTTTGTGTCGGGGACGGTTTAAAATGAGGTTACGCGTTTTTTGTTTTTATGTTTTTAAACCCCTACATCTCTTCTCGTGAATGTTTTTTTTCTACACTTTCGCCGTATGTTGTTCTTCCTGCCTTTTGTTTTCCGGTGTTTCAGTATAAATTCGCGATTTCCCCCCTTCATCCTCCTCTTCTACTTCTCTGAAGTCAAAATTTGTGGAAAGGATCTCTCAAATTCAGGAATAATGTTAATATTATCGTTAAATTATTTGAAGCTGTTTGTTACAAGAAATGAAGTGTCGGGCATTATTTCAGCATATCTGAATAGAGCAGAATAATTTTCGTTATCCAATTTGGAATGTTTGCATCTGCATCAGCCTTTTCTGCATTTAAGGTCTTACCAACAGTTGAAAGAGATGGCTTATAAATAATGCAAACAAAAAAATCTTCAGTTGGGAATGCTAATTTATTAAAAGGGCATATTCGAAATGCATATGTAAATTAAGAGAAAAAATTTGCCATTTTATCTTTAGAAACGAGGTATTATGATATACATTGAATAAATGTATAATTGTGTTCTGAAGACAGTTAGTCTACCTCTACATGTAACTTAGCATAAAACAGATAGACAAACGAGTCGAACAATAAATTTTTAAATTGTTTTAAAAAATTGTTCAAAAAATAGAGATTTGTTTTCCTTTTTAACTTCAAGGACGAGGCTCAAGACTTAACTAATAGGAAAAATTATACAAACAAATTTTTAGTAAAATTCACTCGGATATATATGTATGGTTGCATTCTTGATTGGTTCATTTTTCTTAATCTTTCAATAATAAAAGAAAATAACGCAATTCAATATTCAACGAAAAAACGAAAATGGTTTGAACTTTAGTTGAAAAGTAAAATCTATTGAGAAAAATTATGTAAATAAAAAAAAAATTTGCATCAATATTAAATTGGTATCCTTCAAGCGAATTATAAAAATTTGAAAAGGTGTCGAATTTATTTTGGTGCAATAGAATTTTTGAAGTTATGAAGGGGAAAAAGTTCCAAATTGAGCTTAAATTTAATTAAAATTAAAATTCTAATTAATATTTTTTTAAAAAATCGCTTCTAGTGACACATTCTTATCTCTCTCTCTCTCACACACACTCACCCACCCACACCACTTTAGTGATAGAAATGATATAATTTCATATTCATTTTCAATTGTTGCAAAAAATTTCTTTTTCTTGATGCATCGGTTTCCCGCCATAGTTAAATTACAAAAATTTCTCGTTTCGTAGCTTTTGATTGAAAAAGAAGAAAAAAAAAAGATAAGCTAATAGATTAATTGTTAAATTTGTTTCAACATGAGAAATTACATTTTTCAGCGGGCTTAATGTATTTTTTTAATGAAAAATATTTCCTGTCCAGTTCTGTTATCAGTAAATTTAGCATCTATGCTCTTTTCACACTTAATCGCCGATCTGATACAAACCCGATGACTCCGTAATAAATCGATTTTTAAATTGTGCTTCAACCAATCCATCTCTGTCAAAAATACCGGCAGAGCAGGGGAAAAAAAACTCTGGAACTTTAATACACCAACCATTGTAATTTCTTTCTCGCGGTCTCATAAAAGCAGTAGCCTTATCGGAAGGAAAAAAGGAAGCAACCGCAAAATCGACTTTGACCTAGTTTTGTAAACTTTGACTCGATGGCATTTATCGGCAGCTCTTTAGCGCAAAGCGAGGCTTTTATTTTTATTTTTGTGTAATATATTTATTAGGCTTGCTCACTCGTGCATTTAATCCATAAATGCATTATTTTTTTTATGAATTTGAAATGTTTTTGACTTTTATTTCTTTAAAAAAAATAGTGTGAACAACATTTTACAAAATCATAATTTCTTTTATGTGGAGTTTAGAGTATGAAGACTGTAAAAAATTAACTCGGCAGTATTGATTCTTAATTGTGCAAAACGGAAATAGAATAAGGAATTCGTAGAATGGGGGGGGGTGGCTTGTTTAAGATATCGTTATAGTAAAAGGCTTGTGCAGTGAGTGTTTTAAAGGTTTTTATAAACGGATTTATTGAAATATTTCTGATAGAGAAATCTCACTTTATTTGCTTACTGAACTATGACGACAGCTATTGATCTTTTCCTCCTTTTTTCGCAACTATTTCGATGTTTTAACTCGAATGCTCTTAAATATTTTACAGAATATTATATTTAGCAGGTCTAAACTATGTTTTTACTTGCATTGTGACTGTTATTATCCTTAAGGCTATATATATTTATAAACCTAAAATAAATATTATTGAGAGCATTTATATACATCTAAAAATAAAATTGAAAACTGAAGGTTTCAGTTAACCTGTGAAATTTTAGCTGAATAATTCCTTGAGATCTAATAAATTATAAAAAAAATTTATAATGTTACAATTTCTGTATTGAACTTCAATGTCGGACTATTCTGCTTTCAGTTCATAGTTTTATTTAAAGAATGCTTAGATTGAGTAAAGAGGTCTTTATATAAATTGAAGTTGCATCCTTTCCACTTTAATTTAAAAGTGAATTTTGCGTGCACTGATAAAAAATCAGAGAGAGATGCGGAGTTCAAAAATCAGGACTGCTTAAGGCCTACAAAATAGTATAAGTGAGTTATATGACTATCGAAATTTGAAGCTTAAAAATATTTTGCTGAAAAACTTATTATGAGACCAAGTTATTTAAAAAATGATTTAACCCTTTAGTCGGCATTAATATTGGCGAACCGACTGGTCACCAAAGGCGGCTAGTTAAATAATAAATTAAATATTTATTGTTGCTTTTTAATGTTTGAATATAATATTTAAGATTCAAAAATATTTAAGCTGTTCGATTATTTTATTTGAAATTTTATCAGTGAGATTTTCTCATTCAAAGGACCGAAAATAAAATGGGAATTTATTGAAACAAAAAAAAAAAAAATGCTTAAAAAAAGTAAAGATTATACAATGCTATTGAATAATTTTTATTTTTTAAATTTATCTACAATGTATGTTATTTGGCTAAATGATCATTGTCATGGGTTTAAAAGAGTTGATAAGGAATTATTAGGTTTTCTCCATATATAAATTCATTTGGGTTTATCAAAGATTCGAATAATAATAACTTTTCAAATTATTTTTAAAATCTTCCGAACGCTCTATTGCTGTGAGAAATTATACTTGACTGACTGATTTGCGATTTGTTGCTATTATCGCATGAGGGCAGGGGAAATGCAGTAAAGGAAGACGGTCCTGATAACCTATATATTCCTTAAATTGTGTTTCCTGTTATTGATACTGGGCTACTGACGGTTGCCATTAGGATTCTCCTCCAATCAAAATATTTCGCGCTTTTTTTCAATGAATCAAACGGAAAAATAGATTTGTGCTCTCATTGGTTTCTCTGGAGAAATTTTACGGATGCTCAACCAAGGTGAGCTTAGATTTCGATATTCTTTTCTAGATAATTAACATGAAAAAGGAGTTATATTAAATGAATAATGGTTTTTTAAATCTTAAATGCCTGAATAGGGTAGTAATTTATAAAAGAACGATATAGACAATATATTATTAGATTGGGGAAAAAGAGATCCATTATTATTTTATCGCCATTTA
>JAOUZG010000273.1:946713-1012439 GCA_026289955.1 Argiope argentata
CACACACACACACACACACACACACACACACACACACACACACACACCTTTAGAAAAATCAATGTAAATGATTTACTTGTTTAATTATAGTAATGTCCCGTTTGAAAATATTATTAGCTCTACTTTGGGACCGGCCTTATAATTTTGAATTCCAGTCCAATTACGAGGATGACCCCTAAAATGGCTCCTCCTTTCCAAACTTTCACACCACGTTTATGGGTAGACGTTTAGACCACGATATGAAATTCTAATTTGCATCAGATGCGCATGGCAAGGAGTATTTCATCAATTTAGAATTCGAACCTGGAGCTCTTCGGTCTAGACTTCGCAACCTTGACTAAGCTGTAATGCTCACTAGGCTGAAAGCTTCTAACGCTGAAGCAAGGGCACCAAGAATGGGAAAAATTTCAGCGCTTACTCAAATAGTCCCCCTTTCCTTCTTTAGATTATGCAAAAAAAAAAGAAGAACCCTTTGTTTTTGTTTATTTTGTTCAAAAGTTTGTATAAATATAGAATAGGTTTGATTGCAAAGAATCTTATATCTCTTCGTTTGTAATTAATCCGCTTTAAAACATTTAAACTAACACAGATTCATTTTCCGCACTAGTATATGTATAAATAATTCATCATTAAAAAAATTTATGAAGTGAAATAATTGTAATTTCTAGATTAAAATTGTTTCATTTTGTGCGAAGTCCATCTCAAAATACCTCTCGTATTTCTAATATTTAAAATCAAATACTTAAGATTTAAACTGAGTACTTTTAAAATTCCTGCTTCTTTTAAAAATTTTATTCCTTACTTATAAATTATAAAACCATTTCTGTATTGAAAGTTATATTGTTACATTTTCTTTATATATCTTAATTTTTTGAGTTTATGTATGATAGTTTGCGTAAAACAGTAGCAGGTTTTTTGGTTTATGTAATATAGAATAATAATGTAATAGAGAAATAATTTGACAAGCTTTAAAAATGAAGATTTAAAAAAGAATTAAACCGAAAATTTTATGCTTTATCATTTTATTATTAAAAAAAAATTACTACTTTGAATTTTTCTGATGCTTAATTTTGAGCTATTATATTCTTCATATGGTATTCAAATAGTTTAGATAAATTATTAATGCAACCTATTGATAGATTTATTAATGGTAAGTGCAATTAAGGTCCATTTTTTCCTTTTTGGAGAATTCTATAATTTATTTCAATGAACTGAAAGATGACCGACCGTCAGTCTGCTACCATATTTTCTGTTCTGGTGAGAAGCAGGTGTGTTTTATGACTTCTGGGTTAAAAAAAAGCGACCAAATCACTAAACTATTTTATCTGAATCGTAAATCATTTAGATAATAGATTAGTAAATTTAGTACCCCCTTAAAATGAACTGCGCTGTATTTTTTTAACACTTGTTGTTAAGGAGTTTTAAAATTTATTTTCGACATTAATAAGAAATAAATTGTATCTTCCCTGTATGAAGAAGATCCTGCTTTTTTTGTGACTGATATCAAAGCAATGAAAAAGAGTCATTGCAATGAATTCTTTTTTTAAAATATATGTATATAATTCAGTTTTTTTTAAGTATTTTCAAATATTTTTGATGATTGATTGCAAGAATTTCTATGGGCTTAGGACTTTCCCGTTAAACCTTATAGATAATATTTGTCTGGTGAAAGTTTTTATCTACTTTAATGAGGGAATATACAGTTTCTTTTCAGTTGTGATTATACTTATTACACATGTTTTCGCTTTCCCGTATAGATAGTATAGAAAAAGTATAGTAGCCATCAAAAAATTCGAACTCGAAATTTCGACGTATCTCCATACTTTTAACCTCCCTCGGTTTTAAAAACACATTTTTAGGAAATGTAATACAGAATTAAAAAAACAGAACTAGACTGAATACAGAATAATACAGAACTAGACTGAAGAAATTTAATATACGGTCTTCACACAAATTTTCTATATTTCTGTGAAATTTTGATTTATATCTGTTCATAGAAAGTCCGTCTGTGAGCTTGATCGAATATAAATCAACCAAATAATTACAAAACGAAGAGAGCTAGATTGATAAAAATTTTGTACGCAAACTTAACATCTATCATGTGGACATCTAAAAAAGTTTGAACCAAAATCAACCTCCCGTTGTCTGGATGCCTGTACTTTCAGAAACTTGTAAACGTGATAATTCAAAAACACAATGACTTAATTGTATCAAATTTGTAATGAGATTTTGGTACTTACTTATTACACCGTCGATCTTTATCGCCCAATTTGAAGGCATCATCAATGAGTTGCTAAACCATTGGCGATTATTGACATCGACGGTCTAATACGTAAGTACCAAGATTTTGTGATTATAAGCACAGTTTTATGCCAATTTTTTTGTTTCAATCGGTTGTGAAAAACGTGTCTAAAGCACAACTTCGATTTTTGGATACTATTAATGCCTGCCTAGGATTGTTAGCCAAATAACTCGCCAAGGCAGGCACGATTGATTCAGTAAAAAAAGGTAAATTAAAACCAAAAATTAATATTTTGTGTCTTTTGTACGCCAGTACCATTTAAGGCATTCTCTGGTATGAAAACTTTTTTATAGAGAATAAGAGAAAGTTTTTGTGAGAATCTTTTCAATGTTTTTCCCCCAGGAAATAGCAAAGTAGAAAATTGAATTTGGCCATATATTTTGACAAAGGTCGTGTAATTATATATACATATTTTATTTTGAAACATCATACATCTATTTTAGCAAGCACAATCTTATTTTAGCATAGTTATATAAGGTTTTTGAAATAAGCATCTTGCTGCAATAGATTTATTTTCGTGTGAGAAATTATTAGAAACAAAGTTTTTTTGTCTTTTTTTCTTCTAATTTACTTAACGTTGTTGGATCAATAGGAAATATTTTCTTTTGAAATCATAAGAAAAGAAAAGAAATTTATTACTTTTAAATCATATTTGAAATGTAGGTAGCAATAAAATTTGATGTATTAACGCTTATTAGCTGAAATTAAACAATAATTGGTTTATTTAGGGTTGGTATTAGTTTCCATCACGAGAAATCTGTCACTCCTAAACCTACAACACTATTTAAATTGAAATAAATAAGACGATTCTTTTATTTGCATGACATGTCTTTTTTTTTACATAACTTCTTATTTCTAAACATTAGCTCTTGTGTACCTTTAAGATGCATCCTTGCACGCGTAGCTAGAACGAAAAGAATACTCCCCGTCTCCCTCATGGGCGTATCTGAATTCTGAACCTGATCGGAAAGAGTGATCTTTTTCTCCGCCATCCCCTCTTTCCCTGAAGACGCTGTCCAGCTTATCAGACTCATCTAAGGATGGGTTTCGAGTGGGCGGCCAACTTAGAAAGATGTATAAACTTTTGCACGCCACCTACTTTTCTTTTCTTGGCATGAACATCAATTTGGGTGAGGGGGAAAAAAACTTCCTACTTTTATTTTCCGCAAGCCCATTAAACTGCTGGTGGGACATTGAGTCAGCCTGCTTGGCAATCCACCCTGACTCCTGCGGTGGCAGAAAAAAATGGCAACAATACAGAACGTGGTTGTTGTTGGTTTCTTCCAGTGGATGTAACTCAGGGGCATTGCCTCGCTGTATTCAAGGCCCTCGTACCAATTTAGCTTCTGCATGCGTCTTAGTTTTCAATACAACTGTATGATATCGTGGATATCGATTCGAGGCCTTGGTGCAGTTATATATTTCTGGCACGTAGTCTCTTCTAAAATGACATATGACTTATTTAAGGAATTGATGAAAGCGTTTAACTTAACTCTTTGTAAATTATTTAACATGATAATTAAATTTCTTTTATTTGTTAAAAGGAATGTACTGCATGGTATTGTATAGGCATTTGCTGGGGTGAAAAAATTGTAGCTTATGCGTCGAAAATTAATATGGTAAATCAAGAGATATGATTTGTATGGAGCAGCTTTTAAAAATAAATGTTAGAATGGAAAATCGTCGTTACATAGATCATATAATACCGGAAAAAACATTATCTTCTGATTTGGTTATTATATAAGGCGTCATGATATGAATAAGCTATAAACATATTTATCACACATTCATTGATGACTCTGCATATAGTATTGGAATATATATGCATATTCATTAATGAAATCTACAGTTTCGTTAATACGTTGGTAATTAAAGTTTTGCAATTGCTATTATTTTTAAAAACAGCTTTTAAAAATAATAAAATTTTTTGTCTTATTACATCTGAGATTACAAAGAAAGCGAAGAATTTAAAAAAAAACTCATAATAAGTTAATCTTTTAGTGAAACCGTAACCAATTTTTCATTCTTTTCATTAAATAAAAATTAACTTCTTTAATTTGGGAGGGGAAAAATACGGTATTTTAACTCGATGTTCTTAAAATTTTAGCTATGTTTCCAGTAAATAAAAAAATTTTCCTTTATTTTAACTGTTGGGATAGAAGATGAAAACAGTCACTTTTTCATTCAATTGCTTGATAGACATTTCAATATAATGACAACAGACCTATTCTTCATGAAAAAAGTTCTGGAATAAAATCTGAGATTCTACATGAGAAAGCTCTGAATATAGGTTAAGGGCTAATGCATTTGTGGCGTTTTCCCCTCATTAGTGTCGAGGGGGTTTCCAACCCTTCCATTCGACCGCAGTGTTTTTAGTCACTCGTCGCTGTGGTTGCTGACTATTCGATGCAAGTGGACCGTGACAAAGGAAGCATTTTTGTGACTGTTCCGAACATTAGTGGGGTATTTGTCGTTTCCCTACGGTTGAGGTTTGAGTTTGATTGCGCCATGCTATACCTGAATTGTTTACAACTGTTGGCGGCCTGATTGATCAATTTTTACCTCACATACAACTTTTTATTGAATTCTTAATTTGGTATTGAATTTATAACTGCACACGCAAAAATATTTCCTAGCCTTCTAGTTTATATTGATATATATTTTAATTTCTTTTATTGAAATGATTTGCTAATTCAGAGGCTAACATTTTATGATTTTCAATAAAAAAAATGCTTCATAATAAAATTTTCAAGTAATTTTACATATTAAATTAATTTTCAACAATAAATGTGAAGCGATTTCATCATTTATTTTTATTATGCGAGAACATGTTTTGTTTTGGGGGTTTTGAAGCTTCAAAACGCACGGACAGAAAATTGACGATTTATCGCTTTTGAGGCATCAACTTTTCATTTTTAGAGTTATTAGAAAATGATAAAGAAATTGTTACATATTCTGACTTATCGCTAACGAAAAGTTGCAGCTTGTTGCGAGTGTTCACCATATACTTGATTCTCCTGTCTGGTCAATAAAATATAAGGTCGTAAGAATTATCGCCTGACGAAGCACAAAGAAGAAAATGGGAATAGGCGCGAAACAGCGAGAGGAAGTATATATATATATAAATGTATGTATATATATATATATATATATATATATATATATATAATACTAAATTTTTCAATTTTTTTCGCTGGCAAAAAAACAACAAAAAAATAATGAAGTAGGGACGGTTTTGAAATGGAAATAAATAATTTTTTTAAAAAATCGATTTTTTAATTATTATTCTATTATTGATGCCTGTGTAATCTGATTGTCACATAATTGTTTAAACTGGTTTTTCAGGGGGGATCTGGCTTCGAGAAAACCTTTTTAGAACTCTACTGATTTTAAGATGGTAAAAAACCACCGCTTTTCTTAATATTGAGAAATGTGAAATATGATTTATATGAAAACATAATTTTTTTGTGTCGGATTGATGCCACATTACAAAAAATAAATGTTCTCGCATGACAATTTGCAATTTCCGATAGTAAATTTCATTTTTTTTGTACATTTTGTATGCAAGAAAATAAAAGTGATTTCTTAATAACAGTTTTTGGGATTAGGTTTTTTGGCGTCAACGAAAATGTATGGCCAATGAATTGAAATTTTATTATCTGCACGAGCATCTTAAAAAAAATCAGCTTTCAATAACGTGTTGCCATTGCATTTACAAAAGCTCTGATTTTAAAAAAATAAGCTAATGACTGCAGCAAATAATGTCATTTCAAAAAGTGTATTAAACATTATTTATTTATTTATTAAGGGCTTTAATAGTTGAAGTACTTCTTGAAAATGAAGAAATGAAATGATGAATGAAATTCTTCCTGAAAAATCGTTTCTTCATTAATTGCTGTTCTTTACGGTTATGGGTACTACTGTGATGAATTCCATTAAACATGGACCAGATTCCATCGTTATCTTTGCAAGAGCATTAAGTATCAATCTGTTGCCTCGTGAAAGAGCTGTTTATTTACGAAGCTGTGATATCAGCATAAAGCGCGTGTCATTCATTCCGGCGCTATTTCCAGCGGCCGATTATTTATTTATCATTTCAATCCCGACACGTTCCAACCCACTTCTTGTTTTTTGCCGTGACGGACCGAAGGATAAGGACTGCACTTTGATGTGCCTCTGCAACTGCCTGACGTCTCCTGCGAAGGATGGTCAGGGGACGCATCGGATACTCGGTGGCGCCGAGGCAGAAGAAAAAAGAATCATAAATAACGGCCACTTCATGGAAATTGCATAAGGAACTCTTTGTGCGGCTCTCTCGGAAGTTCAGTGTTGTGCAAGGGAAGTCCTTGGAGCACCTTCGTTCGTGCACGTGACCCCTGCGCATTCCAAACTCCTCTAAAGGGTTAATTTTGTGCTTAATTCATTGGTGGGAATCTAGCTTCTAATTGTCGTGATGGAACATTCTTCTCTAAACTGGGTTAGGGACCTTCCTTAGAATTATTCCATATAGCCATGCACATAGTCTTAATTAATACAGCATTTAAATGAGTTGTTGTTGTTGTTATTTTCGTGTTCCGTTGTATAGCGGAAAGAGGGGTGTAGTAGCTTCTGAGGGTATAAGACCCCTCAGCACCCTAGAGCAGAAGTCTGATTTCTAACTCACACACGTCACAAACCCTTTTCACGGGGAGTACTACATTCATGTATTTCACCCGTTCATCAACAGATCGTAATTTAGTTCTGAAACAGAAAACGATCATTTCTGACCCAGTACCCCCAAGGGTATTACTCTCGACATGGGGTACTTAGTGACCTCGACAGATTTCACGAGCGCTAGCCACACACACACTCGAAGATTCTTCGGCCGGCGAGGTTCGAACCCGCAACCTAAGAAATACGAATACCAACCAGGCTATCCCAGCCATTTAAATAAGTAATATACAAGTATTAGATAGAAAATTTTATTAAGGTCCAACATTAAGGTTTTCGAATGTAATTTTTTGATATAGTTTCAGGCCTCATATACTAATTGTATGTTGTGGAAATCAATACATACGGTATTAACATTTTGTTGGATTTAGTATTATCAAATGTACCATAAGGGTTTAGAACATAAGAATCATCAGCAATTGCCGTGATCCAATTGGCAGAGCATTTCAGTTATGTTTCCCTGCAATATGAATTCCAGTCACAATTTTTTGATGCAAAAATTGGAATTATTTCATTAAAAAAGTTACCTATTGTTTTTAAGTTCTGGAAGATTCTAGATATTTCGTAAATATTTAATGGATTGCTCTATAGCATCCCATATGTGTATAGAACCCGAGTTCCATCAGTTATGGGTAATTTTTCAGTCTCTAGTTGTTACGTGCCTATAAATCTAATTGCTTGTTTAAACTTACGGCTTAGTTATTTACATTTTCGTGACAATATATTTCTTGTTCACTTAGATACTCACTTAAAAAAGAGTTTTCAAAATTGTAATTAAATTTTAATTAACTAAAATTAATCGAAATTTTTAATTTCCTAAATAATTTCGAAACATATTACTGCATAAACAAAATTTTCTACTCTTTAAATTCAGAGAATTAGCTTGTCACTAATGACTGTTTTATTTCTGAGCAATTTTTTTATGTTAATAATTTACTCTTTTTATTAATTTATTCATTGATTGATTTTTTTAAAATTAATTTTAAACGTAATTTTATAATTATGTCTGTATTTTGTAATAGAAATCGAAGCAATTTCGTTGTTTTAAAAAAATCCGTCGTCTCGTCAATTGCTTTTAAACAATATTCATTCAATTGTTTTGGCTTGAATAATAATATATATGTGCTTTTGGAATACATTTTTAATTTTAAATTTTTAATGTAAAAATTCAAAACCTCCTGTAATAGTTTGACATGGAATTTTGTTCATTATGCTTCCCCCCCCCCTTTTTTTTTTAATTTGCGAAAATAAATGGCCAATGGCATTTTTAAGGCAGTGTTTCTTTAGAATATGCTGTTCAATCTCGGAAGTAGTGCCCTCTATCTTAATATTTTTATTAGATTATGGTTAGCAAATAGTATCGAAAATCGTTCAGTTTTGTCGTCGATATTTCATTTTAATCATTTTAAAAGAATTGAAATACTCAATCGTATAACTTTATTATCTTTCAACTAATATTAAAAAATTAGATAAAGTTCTTTATTTTTCAGAAATTTTAAATTAAAAATGTTAATTAATGTGTTAAACAATACTTCATATTTTTTACATCAGCAAAATTTCTATCTCGCTCTTTTGAACATGAAATTACCATTTGAATAGAATTTTAACTGTGAATTGCAAAATATATAAATAATTACGAATACTGATATCAAATCAGTTGTATGAAATACCGAAACAATTCAATAAAATTGTCGTGCTACCATGTTTCGAACTTCAAAAATTATGCTTATTTATTTTCTGCTAATCGATAATGATATGCATTAGAAAAATACAATGCCAATTTTCTTTGAAAATTATTCATCAAATTGAAAGTATATTGTAATAAAATGCACTCAAACTAAATTTATCTTAGAAATATAACCTCATGGTACTTATGTATCAGACCGTCGATCTTTATCGCCAAATTTGAAGGAGTAGCCAATGAATTGCTAAACCACCAATTATGGCAAAAAGCCGCCACTGTTTAAAAAATTGTTCTAACCTTAACTGTCATCCGCCATTTTGTTGGTTTCGTAGGCGTTGACGGTTTATCAATTTTGAAATCCTCGCCAATGAGTTTCTAAACCGTTGGCATCGACGGTCTAATACGTAAGTACCAATTTTTTTTCTTAAAAAAATTCTATTTGAACAGTTTATAACTTACGTACTCTGTTTATTGTGCTTTACATCCTGTAACATCTTTTCTATATTTTGTTTAAAAAACAGTTACTTTAAAAATTAAAAAATATATTTTTAGTCTATCCTACCGAGCAATCCATACCATCCAATCTCATCTATTTTAATTACAATATAATAACATTAGCTATCAAATATATTTTATAAATAATAATTTTTTTATTTTTTTATGCCAAAGTAATGCATATTTTTAGCTTGGTGCGAACCTTTAGTTAAAGAATTTGAAAAATTTTTTCCCATGAAACTAAATATTTTGCTTAGCAAGAAAACAAAAACAACGCTTCCTCGTCTAAAATCTGCATTCACAAATTCTTCCTTTTCAAACGCACTAAAATTTATTTTCACTGTGAAGAATTTATTCTCAAAGAAATAATTTTCTAAAAAGATAGGGGGCGGGGAGGGGAGAGAGAAGTGTGGTTGTGTCAGCAAAGTTTTTGAAAATAATGCGTTTCTTCTGTTTCGAAATGATTATCGGGAAGAGCCCGAATAAATTTCCATTTAGGACTTTCCATAATTCAGTGGCTCTGCGCACCTGAAGTTTGAAAACAATTGTTCGCCCGGGGAATTCTCTGGCAAAACAAAGTTCTTGGCAGTTATTGGATGGTATTTGCCATCGGCATCGTTAATAACTCAAGACACTTTCTCCTCTCTTTCCTGGGGGATTATTATATCTCAATAAAGAAGCGCAGCTTCTAATAACAATGGGAAGAAGGGAGACAGCTAAGAAACCATGGGCTTATGAGCCATTAAATGTTAATTTATAGGTCCTCCTGGGTATCCTGGGAATTGATGGCGATGCTTTCCCCCCTGCTTTTCTCTGTGGTGATTTCGGTTTGTGTAAGTGACATTTTTATAGAGCCGTTTTGTTGGGGGTGTCGGCACGTCCGGGACGGTTGTTTTGGAGAAGAGCAATCTCGACAAGTGAGGTTAGAGAACTTATAATTTCGGCGATAAATCAAGAGTTATGACCATTGCCGTCTCGCAAATGGACAAGTTGGAATAGTTTCGATTGATGCGAATGGATTTCCCTGATGAGGATTCTGCTTTTCGAGGCCATTGCGTTTCAGTTGCTCGCGCCAGAGTTGACTGGATTTTAATGGATGGCGGTATTGTGTGATGGCTCAAAACAAGAGGGTATTAAAGCCATCATTTGTTAGATCGTTAATGTAGAGTGGTGAGATCGATATTAATTAGTTGTTCTGCGTTAGAATGCCGTAATTAGGGTTGTGTGTGTTTTGTAGGGTTCCGTGTATATTGTAGTGACTCCAATTATTACAAAGTTTTAGAAAAATAATTTTATTTACGATTTAACTAAAAAATTAAACATTTTTTTATTACAAATTTTGCGCGTACTGCCTTGGTGCGCGCGAGAGCATTTCCAAAAGGAGAGAATAGCTTTTCTATAGAAGCTTCGTGCGTTTTATCCGGATAATGAGCGACGCGGCAATTACGTCACACATATCCTCGACGGAGCCTGTAGTTTATAGATATTAGACATGATTCATGATAGGTATATATGATTAAAGATAGGCATTCACTACAATGTACCGAATTCATTTTATGTAATAACTTAGATACAATAATTAATGCGGTTGGGATGGAAGTTGTGCATAATATTATGTACTAAACTTTGAGAGTGTCAAATAAAAAAAAAAATGGATTAAACCACATACAGTTTACACATTTTTTTACAATATTATACTTCATAACATTATAAATAAGGAATAAATTGTACCTTTTCTAAATATTTCGATGTTTTCTTATCTCCTTCAGAATGTTTCTAATGTATTGTATTAGTTGTTGGCTAGATTATGGATAAATTCTTCTGAAATTGTTTTCAGGTTATTTTAGGAAGAATTACTTGTTAAAAATGGCTATAAAAAATAAAGGATGGGAAGAATTATTTTTAAAGGTATATACTTTACAAAGTTCTGTACTTTAAAAACGTTTAAGTCTGTACTTTTAAAACGTTCTTGTGAAAAGCAAGTATATTCCATAATATGTTTTTAATCTACGTATTATTGTCTTTATTCATCACTTTTATTAATCCAGCTGTTTTTAAATTTGCCCCGCTTTATTTCATTCTGCGCTTTTTTTTACTAGCAATTTTCTTTTACTAAATAAAACACGATTAGAATAATTAATATTTTTTTTTAAATCCCTTTTCATCTGAGTGAATGTTAACCTCATTTTTCAGAAAATCTATTCTTTGTTTCTTTCGGATGTTTTTATAACGCAAAGTTTAAATATTAAGGCTTATATGATTTTCAAGATGTTTTTTATCTCATAAGATATAAATATTTGGCTTACGTAATTTAAAGTGAGAATAATAAAAAATTTAATTTTCTTTGCTGAAATTGATGTTTTGTTCACGCAGCATCAAAAATGGGACATCTAATTTTTCTTTCTTTTTCTGGTGCTTGGCAGGTCTTCGTGCAGCACCCTGGATGACAGCACGTACAGCAGCACGAGTGAAGGCGAGGAATACGACACCGATCGAGAGACGGTCGAGGCCGAGGACGACCCTAACAAGTTGCTGGGGACATGGCTGGGGCAGCTGCAGCAGATGGAGAGGGTGAGTGCTGAAAAAATATATTGCATTCTTCATTGAATGTGAAGTTATTTTTAGGTCACTGATAAGGCAGCATGCAGGCTGAACGTGGCCACCCCATTCATATAATTGATCGTAGGTCGGCACGTACCACTGTATAAAGGTTCATCTTATACTGTATGGATATTGCTAATTCTTGTGGTTAACAAAATTTCCTTCCTGATGTTTTTGAAAAACTATGTCGAAAAATGGAAACATCTCAGTTTATGGTTTACAACAAGAGACTTCTCCTTAGATTTATTTTTATTTATATGATTAACAAAGATTCTTTGAAATATAATTTCGTGTTATTCAAATTAAATATTCTTGTGAATCGCTAATAAAATGAAACTTCTAAACCTCCGAGTTTGTGTTTTGTATTCGGGCATTTATGAATCATACGCAGTGTTTGAATCCAAAGAAATCTTTAATGTTTCTTTTCTCTTTCTTTTTCCCCTGTAATTATTATTTTTTATCCTGTCAGAACATGATGTTGTTTTCAGAATGACATTTGTGGCGTCAACAAAAATCAGTAGACGAAAAATAAAAATTTTATTATTTGCATGAGCATCTAAAAAAAATCAGCTTTTAATAAAGCGATGCTATTGTATTTACAAAAGCTCTGATTAAAAAAAATAAGTTAATGACTACAGCAAATAAAACCTAGAAAAATTTCATCTTGAGCTCATGATTATATGATATGAAATGAATAGAAAATGTGATATTTTTTAAAAACAATCAATGCGAAACAAAGTTTTTTGGATCGTTTGCAATACTAAAGTGACTCATTCAACGAAACAATTAAACTGAATGAAAATGTAATTTAACTCGCACGAGCACTTGATGCTTGGCCGTTCAAGAAAGGATATTCTGACACGAGACAGTGAAATATGCATAGCAGATTTCATTTTAATCTGTATTCAAATTAAGTATACTTGTGAAACACTAATGAAACGAAATCTTCCAATTTTATGTTTTATATTCTGATATTTACGATTCTCATGCAATGTTTTAATCCAAAGAAGTCTCTATTATTTCTTTTCTTTATTTCTTTCCTTTCCCCGCCCTAATTACACTATTGTATTTATTTTGTTGCCATTTCGATTCAGTGAGAATTCAATAGATTTTTGAAAATTTTCATAATTTTTATATCGAGTTATACGATTACAAGTATTTAATTTTAGTTTATAAATTTCGAAATTAGATAATTCGTTGCTGCTATTTAAATAATCATCTTTCGTAATTGCATCAGTAAACGATTTTTTTTTTTTTTTTTTTTTTTTGCGGATTTCTAATTTTTGTGTTAAACATTTAGGAGCAAGTGCATTGTTACCTATTGTTAATACTTTCACATCATTAAGCATTCACAGCATTAAGTTTTATTGATGGAAAATTTCCTTAAGTTCAAATATTATACTAAGCCAAACTTATATCATTAATACATTTTATTAAAAAATTGTTTTTATTATTGCGATTTTTAAATAAAATCTCTTTCAATTATCTCTCTATATTTCATTAATTCAATCAACATTTATATTTTATTGAAAAAGTAAGCAAGTAATATTAATTAAATAGGCATACCATTTCTTCAATTATATTCAAATGACAGTGTTAGCTGTCGCCCAAAATCTGTTTTATCACATGTATGTTGAAAGATGTAATTAACTTAGTCTAGCTTATCTGTTGATTAAACAAAACAACCCTTAAACTCTAGTTGTGCCTGTATTCAAATCAATAGAAAAGGAATTGTTTGAAGTAACTTTTAATCTTTAATGAAGTATTAGAAATTGTGCATAAATATTTCTGTTTCTGTTGAGACTCACTAATAATTCCTCATCTAAGAGTTCTTTTAATGTTAAGTGTTGTCCATCAATCGTTTGTCAACAAATAAAGTGGTTAGACAGTCTCATTTCCTTCACGTGTTTATATTACTAGCGTTAAATCCGTATTGTCGAGACTACCAAGGTTAAGATGAGGCGAAGTCGTACTAAGAACGATTAGAGATTCAGATAAAAAGTATTACTAAAATAAATAACGTAAACATTTTTTTAAGGAAACGTTTCAAGAGACATATATTTTATTATTGGTATTGGTATTATTGGTATTTTTACTTTTTAACTCTTTATTTACCGAATAATTTTACCATTAATTTTTTATATTTATTTTTGAATCACTAGTTAAGTTTTGGTACAGAATAAGCGCAAGGAGAAGAAATACCTTTTTAATTACTTAAATTATTTAATTACTTAAATTTATAATAAAAAGATTTTAATGTTATTTTTAGTTGACATCTGCTGCTTTGTATTGGATTCGTTTTCTTTCAAACACTGTTAGAAAAAATAGTCATATTATGAAAATATCAACCGGATTTAAATAGAATTTTAAAGTAACATCGGTCAATAAAAGGTATTTGTAAAAAGGTTTATGAAGTGAGATTTTGATGAGAAATAAATTTATAGAAGTTTTTATTTCTTTTCTAAATTTTAACTTCATAAAACTAAATATAGTTGAAATGTATTAAACAATTAATTTACAGTCAAATAAAGTTTGTGTGTTTGTTTTCAAAATACAACCGAAAATTTATTGCTTTCTGATTTATTTTGAGTTTGTTTCATATGATTTTTCGTTTTCCAGATTATTCCAAACAGAAAATCAGTAACTGTTAGTGAATTCTGAATTCCGTTTATTTATACGAGGAATTAAACTTTAAAATTATATCAAACTAAGCATTTATGGGCTGAAGTTCTGGATAGGAGGAATACGTCTTCCTCTTGACCTGGGTCTTGAGTTTGAGTCCCGGTGAGGGCATGATCATTCTTCATCTGTTCGATGTGTGAATGTGTTCCCCTATAAAAAGGGATTGTGCAATCGAATGTGATGCGTGAGTAGCTAAGACGCATTCTCGGTCCTAGTTGGCACTGCTTAAAACAAGGGACGCACACTGGACTTAAAATCGCTGACTGTGTTGGCGAGCTTGTTTATGGCAAGTGCCATAAGAAATAACAACAACAATTTATGGACGATGCAATTAGTTCTTAATGGAACACTAAGAAAATTATCAATAAAGTCAAAATTCATTGAATAATTTTTATTTATCTTTTTTTAATTCCCAAATTTGCTATCGTTTTTTCCCATGTCATTAAAATTGCACAATTTGACAAATGCCATATTTTCCTTCTGAATTATAAATTTATATGAAAAAATATTTAATCTTATACATAAAGTAGATTATACTGCATTATACATAACTACATTATACATAAAGTAGAGCCAGTATCCATCATTTTAAAACCATTTACCATTTTTCAAAATTTTGATTGTTGTATTCTTTGCTCAGAAAGTTTTTTTATAGCGTTATCGATTACCCAGTATAATTATTTGATTAAATGCGTGCTGTACATAGTGATTAGAGGTCTCATGTAACTATGCAAATAACCGAAGCGTTTCTTCAAAAACATAGCTTTATCATTTTCGTTACTTATTAGCATTTTCGCCTGTCTTATTCCGTGTCACATTTATCCGCTGTGTAAAATGAATGCACAGTGCTTACCAAAACAACATTCAGTCTTCGTTCCTATTTCCTCTTGAATCCCACGTGATCGCGGCGCCTCTCGTTGAGTTAAGTCAGTGCTAGCTATTACTTAATCGGCGGGTCCTTGCCCAAAAATAGCACTGAACAAGTCTGCGTGACATAAGGAAAATCATCACTTCTATAAATTGCCCTCCATAGCAGCGAGTGTTTCCGGCGGCTTGTGACGTCATCCCAGCTCCTTCAGTAACTATTCCATTCACAGCCAACTCTTTCTCTCTTTCGAACTCTCTTTTTGTTTTGTATGGCCCGAATTTCACCGAGTTTCTGTTGACGTTGGACCAAAGTGCATTTCCTTTCTTTGAATGAAGGGAAATACACTCCAAAGCCGAGCCTCGATTCTTGCTCTCCTATAAGGAATCTTTTCTAATTAATATACCGCTTCAAACCTCCGATATTTAAAATTTTATCTGATAAATTAATATCGTACACGAAACAGGAAATGCATAAACACAAAGTACTTGAAGGTTTCTATGCATTTCCACATTTCTTCTAAGTCCTTAAAATACATTTTTGGAATTATGTCTGTCTGTCGCTGTGGTCTTCTAATATAATATAAAAACCTTTTAAGCTTTAAAACAGCATGTTCGAATTTTTGAATGCGATGTTTACACTAAATTCAATTCTTTCTATTAAATTTTGAGAATTTTATTCTTAAAAAATCTGTTTGGCTATCCAACAACAAGTAAGCACGATGATAAAACATAGATAAATTTGGGTAAGTACTGTTCAACAACGGATTGTAAAACCCTCCGCGTATTTGCGCATGCCTTAGTGTGGGTTTAATTCGTCAAAATAAAAGTGAAAGGAAAGACAAAAAGAGGAGATTATTTAACAATGGAGGCTCGTGGTCTTATGAACAGATTATTAGTTATACATTTGAAAAAAAAGTACTAGGGCACAATAAAATATTTCAGAACAGTTTTTATTTAATGTAAGTTACATAAATATTAAATTATGAAGAATAAATAAAGAATTTCTGTTCTAAAAGTTTAGTACTTGCATTTTAAAAAATGATAATGATTTTTATTTATATATTAATGCATTTTTTGTCAATACTTTAAGATTGGATAGTCCAGAGTTTGTTTTATTTAAAATATTTTATTCTCATTTAAGAAACTACTTTAAATATGGAGCCCCTTAAAGATATTATAAAAATTATCTTCAAAATAGAGATTTAATATATTTTAAGGAAAAACATACATAAAGATTTTTCAATTTAAGATGATGATTATTTTTAAATATATAGCATGAAATAATTACTAAGAATTGAATTTTTTTAAACAGTGCCTATTGAAAACTTTACTTTATTTTAATTATCAATAACATTTTTTAGACATTTTATATTTTTTAATGACATAAGCATTTTCGCTTTAAAATCAAAATTATATCTATAATTTTTTAATGTTTTTTTTTATATTTAAAATAATTAAATCCATATTGCTTTTGTATCTTTATTATCTCTTACTCTCCATGAATTTTCGAAATAATAATTTTCAGATAACTTGATACATTTAAGGATTCCATATAATTATACAGATCGCTTAGACAAAACAAATTAAGGAACTACTACTAGGGATATTGTAATATTTATTGTTTCTTAGAATATTACATTGGCAGAAATTATTTTCAAAGCATTTTTTTCTCTTTAAAAGTACAACAATCTATATTGGGCTGTATTTGTTGTAAAAAAGGCTTATTTACTTTCAAAGTATTACTATTACCTAAAAAATAATTTTTCAAGCCAATGTTTACGGAAAGCTTTTCTTTATTTTAATTAAATTTATTTATATATAATTCTCAGTCTAAATCCTAGCTTTAAGAAGTGGAACTGCGTCTTATTTAATTACTTAACGCGTTTTATTTAATTACTTAAACGAGTTTACAGAAAACTCTGTCGAAAAATCGGAGAATGAGAATAATCTGAACAATCTGTCACAGAAATTTCCCTCGAGATGCTGAGACGATTCGCTTTTATCCTCAGAAAGCACAAAATCTTTTCTTTCTTTTTTTTCTTTTGTATGTCTTATGGCTATTGCGTGAGGTAATAAAGAAACAGCTTGACTTTCAGTTTTTAAAACTTGAAATGTGTTTATAAAAATCTTAAAAGTTCATTAATTAGGACTTTCTAACGAAATTCTAACTTTATGTGGCTGTGACAGAATTGTATATGAATTGAGACATTTTTCCTTATTTTAATGAAAGATTTTGCCACTCAGAATGACATTCTAAAAGGCTTTAAAATTCTGGTAGCTCCTTTAAAACGGCGCTGTTATTTCCACAACTACAACCTGTTTCATCTTATCTCATGCATTTGTCCTCGTTGCTGTATTATGATATTCATTAATACATATGTGTGCTTTAATGAAATACTTAAAGCCTGACTTTAATGGAATTTTCAGAATCTGTAGAAACTGTTGTATTTGTCTAAAATAAACTAGCTTGGAGATGAAATTTCCTTTTTCCCAAACACATTCAATTAATATCAATTTTTTGAATTAAAAAATTGATGATAAAAACAATGCCAATGGTCTTCCAAAAACTTTCAGAATATTTCATAATGTGGATATTATTTTCCAACATAAAAGTTGTTTGCCTTAAACAAGCTCATAATCGCCCCAAATGATTTGATTCCTCTTCTTCTTAGTTATTTAATTACTTATATTTTTGCATGATATTTTTGTGATACATTATATGATGTAGAAAACGAAATAGGCAATATGGATGTTCTTTTATCTAAACTGGAACCAAAAATTTGGCTCAGTGACCTTCAATTTTAGCTTCAATATCACGTGCCGAATTACATTTATCCGCACCAAAGCGTTTTTAAATTATCACATTTATATTCATATGAATGTACCGAAAAACCGAAGATCAACCTATAGACGATTTTTATTTAAAATATATTTCAAATATACTCATTAGATGTTAAAATTTACCAACTTTTATTCATCTAGCTCTGTTCGCTTCATTGTTATCTGGTATATTTGCATTCGAAAAGACAAATTGACAACCATACTGTTAATCGATTTCTTCCGGATTTTGACAGAATCTACAAATTAGGTATTAAAACTTCTTATCAAATATGAACCTTTAAATTATCGTCTATAGAGACAGACGCAGCGACAGACCTTAATTATAAAAATATGTTCGGATAGGTCCGTGACCGTACGAATTTTGAAATGTGTTTGTTATGATTTTTTTACATCATTAAAGTATTTTCTGTTGGCACATTTCGTATAGGAAGAAGCAAGAACAGAGGACGCCTGCTCAGAACCCTGCCCTACTAGGCAGCTGATTACTTAGATATACGCCACTTCGTCATACACTGGTGGATTCAGACATTTTGGGGCCAGACGAGCCCTTTAAATAATTGTTGAATTTAGTTCGTTCCACATTTCAACCCCTTTTTTAAACTTAATAAACAACTTAACGATTATTTTATGGAATTGATTTATTTTAATATAGGTTTAATGATATAGGATAAGTTAATAATATTGATTTAATGATATAGGGTAATACAAGTTAATAATATAGGTTTTCACTTATTTAATTTAAAATTCTTTAAAAGTAAAATTATAAATTTATTAAATTTTAATTAATTCGTTAGTTATTTTCTTGCAATATAATCATGTATTTATAATGAAATATTAATAATTTAGTTAATAAATAATAAATAAGTTATTTTTAAAAAATATTTATCAATATTTTAATTTGTTAAACAAGATTTAAATAATCTAATTTAAGCATACATTTAATAGGTATTTATTTTATAAGCATTAATACTACGAACAGTTTTAAATTCATCTGCTTGCGGAGTTTCCTCCAACCGAATGACTGTAGGGATATACCTAAAATACAACACAATGACTTTAGGCATATGAAATATACCACTGGCATTCTGATTACATTTAGGTTATATGTATATTGTTATTAATATTTCCATCAGAAATGTTTGTGGAAACTGCAATGGAAAACAACGTTTAACGTTAAAAATAAAATCCGTTCTGCGTTAGTGAGAACTATTTTTAAGGAAGAAAACTCCATATTCCAAACACTCGGTGTCTGTTTCGGCTTTCTAACGTAACGAGGTTAAGCATTCTGCTTTTTTATTCGTCTGCAAAACGACGCAAACAAGTTGATTATTTAAGTAGGCGGTCTCCCCAGAAATGTTCTCTTTTCATCCTTATCGATAAGGAGATGGTCATTTAAATATGGAATGGATAATAAGTGTCTCCTTCCCCCTGTACGCACACTCGTTCAACATCTGCAAAACAAGCAGGTGTTTGGTGCGTCAAGTGTCAAATGAAGGGCCCAGGTGAATTCGAATTTGCGCTGCTTTTTTAAATCTCTCTCAACTCATTCCGCACTTAACCAAACTGATATCCGCTTCGTTTTAGCCTCGAGTGAGACCACCTGCCGTCATGCTGTCCAGGAAAGAGGACAAAGAGGTTCGTCCCTTCGAATTCAAGCAAGTGGTTGGAGAATATGTACTCGAATGGTCGAATCTTGAGCATACATTTAAATCGTTTTCGATTTCGTTTAGAACCCAGATGCAGAAAAGCTTATTTTGATTGTTAAAAAAAAATATAAATAATAAATGGCTTTGCTTTTTGTGTAAATGAGAATCTTTCTTTTCTTTATTTATTGAAGAAGTTAAAAAAATCATATTTAAAACAATAAAATCAAAGAAAATCCTAAAATTTAGGAGCCTCTAAATATTTATAAGCAAGCACGTGAAAAGTTTATATTGCATGAAATATTAAAAAAAATTAAATAATCTATGAAGTTAGTTTAATAAATTAGCATTTGCCTGTGAATGAGTGATCTATTTTTCTTTAATCTTAAAATTTCAAAATATATATCCACAATATATAATAATATCTGCGTCATTAAAAAAAATCGTTCAGTTTAGTTTAAAATGTTCGATATATTTTAATGAACCTTGACACGCCTTTCTTTGACGATTTTTTATTAATTAAGATTGTTATTTTTCTTCTATAAATGATTATTTAAGTTTAAGATTACTGAAATCCAGAGAATTCGGTTTCCATTAAATATAATATTATATTAATGGAATTTATCCTTTTGGAAAATACTGAAGAATGAATTTGAAAGATTGTGACAAACGGTAAGTATTTTTATCTACTGAACATCTTTATCTACTGAATTATGTTACCATCAATTTTCCAACTTCATTTTTGCACCAGTAGATAAGTTACCTTGCTAAATAATCCCAGAGAACCAAAGAGAAAAATTTTAATTAATAGAAATATCCTAATTAATTTAATTATTAATTAAATATTTTCCATTCCTACTTTTAGTTTATATTAACTTCTTGCTATTTGGGTTACATTCTCCTTGTTTTTTAGAAAAACATCGGCAAAAACAGTCGTATTGCGAAAATATAATCCAGATTTAAATGGTACTTACCAAGTTCAAAAGTACCGTCAGTAGATAAAGGGTTAAATAATGTTATAATTTCATTAAATGAATTTTAGAGGCACTCCTTTTGATTACATGAAAGAATGCGGCAGAGAACAATATGTTATTTTTATTTTAAGTTTTTAAGTAACATAACTTTTTTAGAAACTACATTGCAATCAATCCGTTTACAAAATTCGTGTCTAGTTTCTGCACCCCTTTTTTCAATTCCTACTATTAGCTCACACTCTCCCTGTATATATATATGTATCTTGTTCAAATTTTCAATCGTTAATAAAATACTTTTTATTCATCCAATCAAGTTCAAGTAAATTTTTTTAAACTTGTAGAGGATGACATTCGATGTTAATACAATTTTTTCGAATATTAATTCTTTAATTTTTTATCACTTAATTAAAAACACATTTTCTTGCCTTTATAGTAGTTCTTTATAGATATGATTGTTAGGTCGGAATAGCCTGGTTGGTAGGACATGGGATTCGCATCCTTTGTGCTGCGAGTTCGAACCTTGTCACAAAGTTCTCCATGTCGAGAGCTATATCACTGGGGGTACTGAGTCAAATGTGATCGTTATTCGGGTGCTCATGGGTCCATACTCTCAGGTACCATCGTACCCCTCCTTCCGTTGTAATCCGGAACACGAGAACAACAATTGTAATTATTTAATAAAAATTAACTAAAATAAAATTTTTCTTTACCTAAATTTTTCCTAATATCCAAAGCAGGAATGCATTAAAAAAATTGTTTTTAGGTATAAACAATTTTTATATTCTTGTCGCTTTTATAACATTTACAATAATGGAGCTCATAAAATAAATGAAATTTTTTTTATATATGTCCATGATTAAAAAAGTGTTATATGAGTCACCAAAATAAATGAGATTAAAATAAAATATGAAGTCAGAACATTTGTTCCTACAATTGTATCTAATCATTCTCTAATATATATATTCTCCACACAACTTGAGAAATAAGCTAAAGAAAAAAAAATAAATTTTTAATCGTAATCATTAAATCTAAACTTCATTTTTGCAACAAATACTTTGTATCTAAATACACGCTTCTTTAGTCTAAAGAACCTGAAAGATTTTAGACTTTCAAATAAGTAATGATTTGTTCTCTAATGAAATATGACTCTTTGATTAATAGTTCGAAATTTTAAACACGTGCCTTCACCAATCTAATGGTTACTTTGTATTTATTCCTTTAAGTTTCACTTATTATAAATTCTGCTACATTTTGTATATAAAGTATCCTAAATTTAATTAAGCGCTATCTACACGCTAGACTTGGCGTCTTTCATGATTTATGAAATTTCCATTTATAATTCTTTTATCAGTCAACATCCAGAAGATGATCGTCGAACTTTTTACGGAATGAATAGTTTATTTAAATGGGGCCCCGTCGCTTCGTTTGCTTGATGGCGCTGTTCATTAGATGGGCTCTAATGAGTGGTTTGACGAGCCACACAAGGGGCATCGCGAATGCTTCCCAGTTGATCCTGGGCCATTATTTTTGTTTGCTCCATTCGGCAGCATCTAATTTGGAGGCAGAGCTCATTTATTACAGCAAATGAGCGAGAAGCAGGTGATTACGCGTAGCAGGTGTTTAAACCCGCTGTCGCGAGGAAAGTGTGAAAGGGTCAGGGTGAAGATTTAGTTCACTTGACTTTTCTTTCGTCTGCAGGTTCTCGCAGTGATTGGCAGATGTTTTCACTCGAATCTCGATCTTTCAGGCCAAGATTCTCCGGAAATTTCACGCTTAACTGTGTGTGTTTTTTTTCTTCTCAATATCTTTTTTATCATTTACTTGTTTATTATTTGATGGTGTAATTCTGAAAGTGAAATTAATTCAGATTTTCTATTTCACGAAAAGGGCCTTCTGCGTGGTAAGCGAATGTATTTAATTTTGTGATAAAATTTTTTTAAGAAAAACGATTTCGAAAATGAAGAATTTTCAAATGATAAAAAAAATATAAAAATGATACGAGGGCTATCCAGAAAGTAGATTACGTTTTGGAATAAAAAAATAAACAAAGTATAGGAAGCAAATTTTATTATATACAGATGAAAGCCACACTCAAATACTACTTTTCTACATAGTCACCATTCAAATTAAGGCATTTATCGTTGCGATGTACGAGCTTGGAAATTCCTTCGTCGAAAAATTCGGCCGCCTGCGCCTTCAACCACTTCGTTACCTCTTCTTGCAACAAACTTCGCGAAATTTGTGGAAAACTCAAAGAAAGTTCCGTTATTGTGAACTTTCGATTTTCACGGACTTTAGCATCGACTTTTTCAACAAGTTCGGCAGTCACTATGCTGGGTCTCCCACTTCGATCTTCGTCGTGAACATTAGTTCGGCCAATTCTAAATCTTATGACCCACTCCACCTTTAGGGATAATGTTGTCCCCATACACTTCACAAAGCTGCTGATAGATTTCTACCGGTTTACAGTTTTTTGCAATCAGAAACCTTATTACTGCACGCACCTCGCGGGATTTTCAATTAACGCAGACATTTCAAACCGTCACAGTATCTGAACGGAGCACAGCACGAACCTCTCACTAGCACGGCCAGATGCCGACTGAGCTGCGCAACGCTCTGACCCCCAAGATGGCCGCGCTGGCCCCGCCCCTAGCGGACACAGACGAAAACGTAATCTACTTTCTGGATGGCCCTCGTAAATGGTCTTAAAATAAAATAGCTGTGGTCGCAAACAGAATAAATTTAATAAAATTTCATCGGTATACTGTCACCATTGCTTTTTATCAAGGGCTGTGGCAACCTGTTGGTGAGGTCTCGGCTTCGGAGTTTCAGGTTCGAGACCCGATTCCACCGAAAAATTTAGTACAAGCGTGTCTGGTGTGCTTTAAATCAGTCGGGATCAAATGTCCTTTCGCTGGTGCGGCATGGTGTGGAAGTTTCTTGAGAGGGGGTTAGATCTGGTGTCGTCCTCGTCATCTGGCCACTGTTCAAAATTACGAAGGTCTTCCCAAAATAGCAATAGTATTGCTTTAAAATAACTAAAGCAAGCTAAACTAATGACTACTTATCAATCAGAGTTATTTATTTGAAATAAGCCCACTATTCAGACTGACACCATCTACAGAATGCATTATTAAAAATCGCACAAAGAACTCTAGCCACAAATCAAATCAAAACACACATATATATATATAAAAGGAAGAGCAAAGAATAAAGAATTGCAAAGTTTTTAAATACATAAAATAAAAATTCAAACTAGGGCTAAATAAGTTCAACATACACAAGAAAATTGCAACACAAAAGCATGAAAACACATAAATAACTCAATATGTATTATTAAAAACAATGTGCAGTCAAAAATTTAAATAAATAAATAAAATTAATAAAAATGAAGTAAGGCCATTTCAATGAAAGTTGAGAACAAGTCGCTTTGAAAAGGCTTAGAGTCATATGATGAATATCAAGTTTATCATAGATCCTGTTAAAAGTCTTATAAAATGAAAATTCTGTTTTATCATGCATTTTTAATGACATTATTAAATACAACTCATTTTAACGAGACTCATTGCATGTCTGTTTCAATGACAGAAAAAGTCATTGCATGTCTGTTTCTTTCCAAAAAAGGACTATGTCACATAATACATTTTTTTATGAAGTTACCTGAAAGAAATTATTTTCACTTCAAACCTATTCGAGTGGAGAAAAAAAGCCGCGGAGCCATAGATCATTTTGGCCCATTCGACGGAAATATTGTGTCAGCACCATAAGCGACCCAAAAGAAATTTACTAAGTGCTCCGATGTCCTTTTCTCCCCCCCCCCCTCTCTCTTGTATTTCGGATTAAAGTGAGGCGTGCTTGTTATTATTATTTTCATTTTCCTTTCCATTTACACGTTCTAATCTGAAAAAAAAAAGGCCCCGAACATTATGTGGGATGGTTTTTGAGAGCCATTACTCACACACGGGCCGCACCCGCTTCCATTTAGCTGTTTTTTTCGTGTAATAATCCCACCATTAACCTCTCGAAACGCGCTCCCTTTTTGTGAAAATTTCAACATTTGCCCCCCTTTTCACAATTGCCTCATTTGTAGGCCTCCTCCTTTCCGCATTAGAGGCAGGATAGATCTAATGGGCGAGAGTCCTCCTCTCACGTGTAGGGCTAATTTCCTCAACTTTCTTATCATCGTTGCTTAATTTTTATCGAGTTTTTGTCCGTTATTATTATTATTTTCTTCGTAGGGTTTGGAAGGAATAATGAAATTTTTCCTCATAATTTACTTAAAAAGTTGGTTGCAAGACCAAAAAAAAAAATCATAATATTACATTTTTTTTTCATTTTGGCGGTTATAATTTCTTATAACTCCGAGAGATGACTGTGACAAGTTATTTCTACCGACTGTGACAAGGATTATAAGAACTAATATAATAAGAAAAAAGATATTATAATATGAAAGGTCTTTGAGCTATCTATCGATTTATTAAGAAAATTACGAGGAAAATATCATTATTCTAAACTTATGAACAAAAATAAACAATGACGAACAAAAAAAAAGAATTAAAGTATGTCAAATTGGCATAGGAGTAGGTCGTCTTCCCCTTGATCTTGGCGTTCTGGGTTCGAGTCCCGGTTCGAGCATGGTTGTTCTTCTGTGTTCTATCTGTAAGATATGTGAATTACCCCCCCCCTGTAAAAAGGGGCTGTGCAAGCGATTGTGATGAGTGAGAAGTAAAAATCATACTCTTGGCTCTAGTTGGTTCTACTACAAAACAAGAGACGCTGATTAGGCCTCAACGAGCTTGTCCATAACAAGTGCCATAAGAAACAACAACTAGAGTGTCAAATTTGTTGATAGATTTTGAATATTACACTATCCTTTGATTTATTCATTATTAATATATTTTTATTAATTAAGTGCGCTTGGCGTTTATAGTTAATCCAAATCTTCATTCTGGCACGTTCGATGTGTATTTTTTTTATCAATTAAAATTGAAATATTATTCTGTATTGTAATTCTTTGTAAAATTTATCATGCAACCATTTGCATTACGTCCGTGGTGTATATATATCAACGTTTGACTTTAAAAGGGGGAAGGGACTTGATGGATTTCAAAAAATAAATTTCAAAGTAAACTAGATAATTTAAAGATCTAAGCTTTGTTTCCATCTACGTTTAGTGAAATTTATATTAAAAGTCATTAAACTATAAGCTCGTAGCTGTTTACAATCCAATTCATAAAATATATGTGTCCCTTCTGAAGTTGTTCCGTGTGATTTCTTATTTTTGTAGCATATTCTGTTAAGGATAAACACTTCCTTCCTCAGTTCCTCCAATATTGCGATATTCATTTCCATGATAATTTCAAGGATGGAAAATATCAAGGAATATTGTTTGTCTCTGTAAATTATTTATTAGTTTACAAAGTGACAATCTTCGTTGTAGCGTCACTAAATTTGGAATATCTTCTGGAAGTTGTCGGTTCTGCTTTAAAGAACTTCTTGAAAATTAAATCTTATTCTACGTACGGGGAATTTTGTATTCTGCTGCATGGTACTTGGACTTGAATGCTTTTGATATTTCTCCAATTCATTTTGATTTTTAAAAAAAAGCAATTTTTTGTATTCCCAAGTCATATTTGGTCTTTATTAACGGTCATTAAAAAATCTAATTAGATGTAGAAAATATTTTACGGAATTTTAAAAGCATTGAATTAGGAATATCATCTAATTTTTATTTCTAATTTAGAGTATTATTTCATTGAAAACTAAGCAGTTTCGTTCTTTCGTTTGTATCAAAGGTATCATATACGTCGTTTCATTTCGTTATTATTAAGAAGTATGGTTTTTATAAAATATTTATTTGGTCTCCATGTAATTTGATTACATCGAAATTATATTTTATAGGTCATTATTCTAATAATTTTTTTTGTTACAAATTTCTTGGGAAAATATTATCTTTCGGCATTCGAACTTTTTTGTTTGTTTATTACATTCCCTTCCTCTTTTTTCCATGTTTCCAAAAAATGTAGCGTTGCTTTATGAAGTTTGGTGATGTATTTCTGGGCACACACTATTTACCTAAGCCAAGAAGCTGACCTGGTGGGGAGGAAGTCCTTCTTTGCCTCCGAGCAGGTTCTTAAGCTAAACAAGCTTTACGGTGAATAAATTGTGCTAAAATGTGCCAAAGTAAATATTCTTAAGCTCATTTCCTTGATGAATCTGACGGGTCTCCGATGAAGGGAGAGGGACGGCCTCATAAAAATCCCTTAAAATTTTAGAATTTATCCTCCGCTGATAGTTGATGGAATATTTAAAAGCATCTTTTCAAATATTCATTGACATGAAGGCGTTTAATGCGTCATTTATTAAATTTATTCCAGTAAGTTTATCTATTGATTATCTGGTAAATTTAAATGTGTCTATAAGTTTGTTAAATCATCAACTATATTATTGTTATTATTATTGCTGTTGTTATTGCCGTTATTGTTATTATTATAATTATGCGAAAACATGTTTTCTTTAGGATTTTTTTTTGAATTATTGAAGCTCGAAATCGAGTAGGCAATGAGCATAAATGGGATTATTCATTAACATCTTTTAATCGCATATATTTTTTTACCTGCTTTTACCAGTATTACAATCTTATTATGTATGCTTCTTTGAAAGAAGATGCTTTTTTAAAAGACTGAACCTGTTTTTAACAGTGTTACTTTTTCAAACTGGTTTAAACTAATAATGAATTAAAGTAATTAAGACAAATAATAATTTTCTTTCATGATTATTTGAAATTAGTTATTGTAGATTTCATTTTTCCTTTTTAATTTTTCTTCTTTTTCCCCTCATTTTTTAAAGTCGCCTCCTAAAGCTTTATTTTTCTTCTTGTCCAATAAATAACTGATTATTTTACGGAAGTGGCAATTTTAGTGCAAAATGCTTGGTTTCGTTGAGATAAATACATGCATGCACAAAACTTTAGAGCGTTATTTTAACTCTTAAGAGTAAAAAGAATAAATTTTGATGTACGTATTATGTAATATAGGTAGAATTAATTTGCAGAAATATGCATTTTTATTAACCTCTTAACTGTTTTTGATGAGTATAGAAGTCTCATGGGAAAAATGCAACATTTTGAGCTATGCCAGGTTTATTCGAGTACAATTAGAATTATTATATCTATAATTAATTATTTATTATATTTATGCTTATGACAATTTAGATACGCGTTTTCTGAAGAGTTCGTAACATTTAAATGCTTAAAATTGTTAGATAAAGTTACCGTTCCTTAAAACAAGTAATACTTAGAATTTAGTTAGTCTAACAATTAGATCTAAAATTTAATTGTTAGATTGACCCCCCCCCCCCCAAGGAACCAATCCTAGTTTTGTTATTTTTATTGTTTTCTCGTTTTATTGTTTGTTATTTTATTGTTTGTTATTTGAAAAAGAAATGAATAATTTTTTCGCTTTCGTTTCTCAATAAAAATGGAATGCATACAAACTTACTATTAAACAAAATTTTACTGCATTATAAATAATATTACCAAATTAACATCAACTCATTTTAATTCAAATTCTAGTATCTCAAGAGAGAATAAACTCAAAATTTCAAAGTCGCATCATTGTTTCCAATCTGAATTAACAACTAATTACAAAATAATATTTATAATTATTAAACTATTCACAAGTTACTTTTAAATGAAATATTTATAATTGATGTCTTTCTTTATAACAAGTAATATATAAAAAACAATTTTTTTAAATCAATTCCTACTTTGGATATTAGGGAAAAATTTAGGAAGTTAAATTTTTTTATTTTAGTTACTTTTTATTAAATAATTATATTTGTTGTTCTTGCGTTCCGCTTTACAACGGAAGGAGGGGCGCAGTTGCTTCTGAAGGTATGGACCCCTGAGCACCCGTATAACGATCATCATCGACTCAGTTCCCCCAGTGATATAACTCTCGACTTGGAGAACTTTGCGACCAGGTTCGAACTCGCAGCATAAGGGATGCGAATCCAACGCCCTACCAACCAGGCTTATCTCGACTTAACGCTTACGCCTACTATAAAGGACTATTATAAAGGCTATTAAATTTAATTAATTGATAAAAATTAATGAAGTAATATTTGAAAAAACTGTATTAACATCAAATGTCATCCGCTACAAATTTTTAAAAAATGTACTTGAACTTGATTGGATGAATAGAAAGTATTTTATTAACGATTGAAAACTTGAACAAGATATATATACATAGGGAGAAAGCGAGCTAGTAGTAGGAATTAAATTAATATCAGCCTCATCTTTTGAAATTCTATTGATTGTTAAGAAGTAAAACATAAATGATAATAAAAAATACTGCAATTTTGTTTAGTATTTTGAAATATTGGTATGCGTTATATAAAAAAAAACTCGAGATCTAATTTAAGCAATAACTAAAAAAAGCTAACAGTTAGGAGAAACATGGCTTGCTTTATACAGAAGTGTATCTAAAACATATTTCGTGTTAAACATCTCTTGAGTAGTTATGAGCAACTCTTATAAATACGAATATTTTCTTTGCAGTTTGAATTTTTTTTTGTTAGGGTTTTTTGGTACTTACGTATCAGACCATCTACGCCAACGATCGTCAGCGGTTTAGTAAATCATTGGCGACGGATTCAAATGTGTCGATAAACCGTCGACGTCAAAGAAACCAACAAAATGGCGGACGACAGTAGGTTTGAACAATTTTTCAAATAATGTCAATTTTTTGCCATTAGTGGTGGTTTAGCAACTCATTGGCGACGCCTTCAAATTTGGCGATAAAGATCGACGGTCTAATACGTAAGTACCGGTTTTTTTTATTAATTCATAAAAATGTTTACAATTTGCTTAGTATACAGTAGTTTAAATGTAGGGGAAAAATCGCATTAGTTAGTGAGTGATTTACCATGTTGCCACAATGTTGTTGGTTATTTTAAAACCTTTAAACACTATCCTCCGAATTCGGAATATTATTATGAATTGAGTAGTTATTTAGAATATTGAACTGGCAACCAACTTACAAGCACGTTTCTACTGCTTAAGAAAACAATTCGAGAATCGACTATTTCATTGCATCCAAATTTATCCGCAGTCCACCCAAAAGTAATCTCAAGAATCTTCGATCGTTCCATGTCCATTCGTCACTGGACATGTGTAGCGGATAAGATTTCTTTCCCCACTGCTGCCTGTTCCGCCGACCCCCCTTCCTTAACAATCAGTTTGGGCCTGAGTAAATAATTGGAATAGGTCTGCACTTGATAGCACTCGCAAAGGGGCTCGCCGCAGAATTTGCGTTTCATCTAAGGAATGAAGATGACTTCCGATACATTAACTCAAATAGAGGCCTCTTAAAACGGGAGTTATCGAGATAATGTCCGCCATTCTCCAAGTGTGGCAATATGAAGGAAATGATCTTACGATGAAATTGCCTTCCACTTATTACATTGTGATCATATTGATGATGGAGTCATCACCATTTTCATCTCGAAAGTTTTTTTAAAAAATTAGTTTTTCCAAGTACATCAGTAATGTATCAAAGGAATTTTTTAGGATAAATTTTATTCAACTGCTTTAAGAATCATTATATTTTATTTGTTTTGCTTTATTCAAAAAAAAAAACTTAAGTAAAAGATGTAATAATGAGAAGTTTTTAAAAAATATATAATTAATGTTACACAAATAATTTGATAAAAAATATTTATAATTATAAATAAAAACATTATTTTAAACAATTTAATTATTAAATGTTTATAATCTTCGGCAAACGGTTTTGGTGTTTTACAGTCTTGAAAGAAACTACCAGCTTTAAAAAAAAGCCACAACTCAATTCACCGTTGACTAGAGTGATTAAAAAGAAAATTTCAATATGGATTTCAATATGGTCAATCAGCCCGAGCCATGACCATTAGAGAGAAATACAACGCAGTTTCTCCGCTGTGAACATGAAGCGCGGTATTGGAACCGAAGCTAAAAATTGCTTACCGAAAACTTAAAAAAAAAATGCAGTTTAAAGGAAGTTAAAGTTACCATTAATTTAAACCGAGGGTAACCACACAACCTAATATAAGGCGGAAAATAAGATTCAGTCGTAAAAGACCATCATCAGCTACAGTGCAACACATCCCGTGCGAAGCAATTCCCGTCATCGGAAGGAGGTAACTGACCCGCCATCGCACGCACTGAAGTGGCGAGAACCAACTGCAATGTCTGAAGCTTCTCATCCTCTGTGAGGTGGGGAATATATCCCCGGTTGGAAATTATTGTAATTCAGAAATTGAAATGTTTTATAAGTTATAATTTAGCAGCGTAAAAAATCAAACAAAATGCTTATGAATGTAGCTATGTATTAAGTAATTATACGTTTGAGTTTTTTGACAGTATATCAAAATCTGTCTTTATTCTAAATAGTATATTTTAATCATATCATTCAGAAAAGATGATAAATTGACGACAAAATAAGTGATTTTTTTTTCCACTTTGAATGCCGGTAAATGATTACTTACTAACCTCTTTGTATGATTTTGTAATTATATGGTTTAAAAAATATTAATTGAAACACATTCTTTATTTTCTTAAATACTAACCTTGACAAAAGAAGAAAAAAAGATAGGGATACGTAATTGGATAATTTTTTTCAATATATATTATCTATTCCTTTCTTTCCAAATAAAAATACCAATTATGGAAGTGGATATGAAAGTATTTCTGTTCCTGAAAAATATCCATAGTTCATTTATGCATTTATTAAAAGTCCTGAATCGATAAAACTTGCTATTTGAATGGCTACTAAATTTGCTCAACTGCTTGTCACTAGAATTCATAGTAGTCTCCATTGTTTCCGTGACTGAAGTTTATAGTCCACCTACTAGTCAGACACCATATGACATTCTTCCATCGAATTCGGCCGTTATGACTCAAAGTGGCGAATTTCAAGGCTGCCTCTATTAAGTAGGTGGCATCGTAGTAGTAGTAAAATGACTGGGCTCGGTGTAACTCGAAAGGAACGTGTGAATGGAAGCTGTAATCATGAATGAACCGCGGGATGACGTTAGCGAAAACGCTCGACCTTTTGTCTGCAAAGATCTCTTTGTCTCACTCGAGCACTTGTTCTCATTCGCGGAACCAGAGTGCGAGGATACTGTTTCTTGATCCCCCCCCCCTATCCACCCATTTATAAGAATACAGATTGATGTGTCTTCTGATATCTTTTACTATCACCCTTTCATTATCTCTCTCCCTATTTTTTTTAAGATTGAAATTTTGAGAGGCATAAAGAACACTGCTGTCTTTGCAATTTAATGAGCAGACAGCGTATAACAATTTAATACAATAAGATAAATAAATAAACAAACGATTATTCGAATTTATGCCAGTCCCCCTTTTTTTCTTTAAATTTTCTTTCTTTTTTCTGATCTTTTTTCGAATTAAAAGTTTTATTAATTTCGGTTAGTGACAACTCATATCGATAATTTATAACATAAACGTTTTAACGATTTTTTTAAATTTAAACATCAGTATTTTACATTACAATCACAAACATTTAAAATAAATACGCATCAGTATTTTCAATTAGTAACAATGCATGTTTACAGTATATAGAAAATTACGAGTATTTTACACCTTTATGTTGGTTCGAGCAGATTTTGTCATACATATAAAATGGTTCGATCTTTACGATTAAAATCTCTAAATACTACAATGTATAAAATCTATAATTTATTTTTTATCATGCCCTTTTTTATTGCATACGAAATTTAGAGAAAGTATTAGTAATCTTCAAAAAATTCAACTCAAGTTTTTGATAAATCTTCACGTTTTAGACCACCATGAGTTTTGAAAACATGTTTTTGAAAAAGGTTTGATTGTTTTTTCATTAAATTTGTAGATTTCAATTAAAATTTCAGCAAAATCCATCCAGATGATGTTTGTCTGTCCTGCTATTTGAATATAAATTTACACGATAATCATAAAACGGAGAGAGCTAGATAAATAAAATTCGATATTTAGACGTAACATCGATAGTGCAGACATTTGTCACATTTTAAACCAAATCCAACCGAAGGTTAATTGTCTCTTGGTGTGTACTTTCAAAAACATGTAAACGTGATAACTTAAAAACTCAATGACTGAAATATATTAAATTAAGTTCGTGATTTTATAGTTGTGTTCTTTTAGGTCAAATTTTTTGTTTCAATCGATTGAAGAAAACCTGTCTTAAAGCAAAAATTCGATTTTCGTAAATTTTTAATATCTCGCCAAGAACTGATCGCCAAAAAACTCGCCAAAGATTGCGTGATAAGTCCAGTAAAAATATTAGCTACACTCTTAAGATTCGTTTTTCGTAACTATTGCACACCAAAGCCAATAAAATCGTTCTCTGGTTATCTTTATTAATGAGTATGCGAGAAAGTTATGGGAAGATCACTCTCGCTGGTTTTAAGCTAAAAGTTTCTGCGTTTTTAGTCAAAGATAACTCATGTTGATTTTACTTGGTATTTTGTTTCATATGATATCCATGCAATGTTTTCAGTCAATACACCCAAGCTGATAAAACTGCGGACGATAATTGTTTTGATACGATGATATGAACATACCCCTATTATTTTTCATTTAAGCGATAAAAAGAATTAGAATTTGAAATATACCTGTTTCGGCCGATCCTTTTTTTATTATTTGTTGACATTTTAGGGCTATTAATATTGTGTTTTAATACATTGTTTGTTGTGTTCTGTTTATTAGTTATCTTAAAATATAAAACTAAAGTTTTTTTTGGTTGTAAAACCAAAACTTGTCTAGTTTTGGTTTTTTATTTTTGCTACGAAACCGCATTATTTCTATTCTCTAGAAAATTTTCTTTGAACGATAAACTAACTTGCTTTATCAGAATAAATATTCTTTTTCTTTCTGTGAGGTGCAGTGTGTTTAAGGACTCGAGATAAAATAAGTGCCAAATCTTAGAATATCTAATGTTGACAATTCTTTTTCTTGTTTATATTTGTGTTATAAATACCTTGCTTTTATCAGTCTAGTCAATGATATAGATTTTATTCATATTCTGCATTCATTCCTCCTTATCTGTAATGTTACGTTATTTTGCTAATGCCGTATGCAATATTCGCCCAACCCGGTTTGTTCCCGTGTATTTGCATTTAAAAAAAAGAAAAAGAAAATACAAATAAAGAATGGTTTTCGGTTTTTGCTTGAAATAATTTAAACTCTCAATTTTAGGGCTATTTCTAAAATTTTAGTTTTTCAATTTGAAAATTAATACTATACGAACAATGGTGGGGGAAGCCTGCTTCGAATATGGGTTTTATGCGGTTAATCATTGCACATCTATTAACTGTTTTGTATCTAATTTCATATGGAATTCTGGAAAATTCTCTAAGTGTAACAAGATTTTTAAATTCTCTTAGATTTTTCTTATTAAGTTAACTTTATCAATCTCAGACATTTCGCGATCTTACAGCAATAACCGTTATTATTTCTCAATCGATTGTATGAGTGTCATCTTTGTTCGGGTGCTCAGTGACCTTTACCCTTAGAAGCTACTCCACAAACTCGGCTTAAAATCGCTGATTTTGTTAGTGGGCTTGTCTGTGTCATTGCCATAAGTAACAGCAACTATAAAATTTCGATCTCAAGATTTCCGTAAGTCTTATTGTTTTGACTTCTCCGAGTTCGAAAAACACATTTTTGGAAAATATCCATTGGTCTATTAGTGATAACTTAATCGCTTTGAGCTATAGGCGGTTGAAATTTAGTATACCATCTTTACATCAAATTTGCAGATTTCTGTCCAATATTGAGTCAAATTTTATTCAGAGGAAATCCGACTGTTCGAATATAACATGATAATTATAAAAAAAAGGTACTATATAAACCAAATGCGGTACACAGCCGTTTGTTAAATTATGAGCCAAATACAATTACTGGTTGACTGTCTGTCTGTACTTTAAGAAACATGTGAACGTGATAATTCAAAAACGGAATGACTTAAAATCCCATACGTAGTTTGATATATTTGTCTACAATATATCAAACAGGGTTTTTTTAGTCTTTTTTTTTTTTTTTTTTTTTGCTTCTAAAACACAAATTTGATTTTCAGATACTCTTAACCGCATGCCTCTATTTCATTGTATTAATGAAAAAGTAATTAATGATATACTTACATCAAGGAAATCGTTAAATTATTCATTTTTTCAATGCTGTATTTGTTGATAATATTCTTTTACGGGAAAATGAAATAGCTGCTTATTTTCTTTATTAAAAAATTATGCAGTTATCTTGTGAGATGATAGTAACATTGATTATTTTAATCAAAGTAGTATTTAATTTTAATTCAAAGAATTGTCCTTTATCTTATTGTAAACATTGTTCTTATTTTTTTTGTAACACCAATTAAATACTGTGCGCTTATCGTAATGAAATTTAGGAGAAAAATCGCAATCACCTCTCCGAAATATTTTAAGAAAATTAAATAATCTGGAAAATTGTTTTCAACATTTTTTTCCTTTAATATCAAAAATAGCTTCGGAGCTTATTCAGCGTTAATTCGTTTATTTTAGCTTGTTAAAGTCATTTTCTTAAATTACCCCATGTTCAAAATTCTTCAGCGGAAAAAGAGATGGAACATTTACTTAATATACATATTTTAAATGCTTCTATTAAGATGGGTTTTTTTTCGTAAAACCACTAAAATGCAAACAATGTTCAATCTTTATTAATTTTTTGTTGCTGTTATTGCGGTTGCAGTTTGTATTAAAAAAATCGTTTTCATATGCAGATTATTCCGAAATATTTCTTTTTTTAAGTATTTATTTTCATAATGAGAAAGTAGTTCTATTATTTAAACTTCAATATAAGTTTCAGTTTAATGGCATTTGGAATAAAATGATCGCGAAACATGTTTAATTAAAAGGTTTCCGTTACATGATTCATGAATTAATAGTCTTTTTGTTGGCTATTATTTTTGTCGATTTAAATATTGATGTTTAAATAATTTTGAAGATTTTTTTTTCTTTTCAAAAAAGACGCCATTTGTATTTGTATCATTCATTTTTTCTAAAAAATTTTAGCGCATAATTATTTTACTGAGTTAATAACATGGTTGCATATCTTTTTTTAAAAAAATGTGTTGTTTGTGAGTGTATGTTTTCAGTATAGTTATTTTCGTCCTGAAATCTAATTTATCAGGGGGATTTTTTTTTAAGTTCTATATATTTTAAAAAATCGATGCTTTTAAAATTACTTCCATTTTGAACCTTTGAAAAGATATCTTCATAGTCAAAAGGCAATTGTCGCTCAGTTTTATGCACTTGATTGCAAAATAAATGACTGCAATTCGCTATTGTTGCGCGTAATTCATTCCAGAAAATTTTAAAATTTTTCATTTGAAATGAGAAAAATCTATGTAATTTAAAATTTCGTTTAAATTATTTAAAAGAGTAATTTAATCTAAATGCAAACATACTTAGTTTTAAAATTTAAAAAAAATATTTTCTTTACAGCTTTGTTATTACGATCATATAATTAAAGATTATTTGATCAAATTAATATTTATTTATTTTGACGATTTTTCCGATAATTTCAATGTAAAAAAATCAGGAGATAATATAATGTTCTTAAAGTCTTACTTTAGAAAAATAGCATGTATATCTCATATATATTGATAAAATTCCTTTTCAATAAGGAACCAAATTTTTTGAAGTAATTTCATTTTTTGACGGATATTTCTTATCTGTCTTATCATAATCATTTTTATGTCGACCAGGGATCTTTCAAATGACTTTTTGCAGTTTTCACCTTAGCAATTTGAAATTTTACCGGCATCAAGAGTAACACTATAGGAGATGACACGCAAAATTGTAAAGTATTATATTAATTTATTTATGAGTCAAGGGGGGTTAATTGAATATAATATTGGTTATAAATAGCGTTAATGAAAAATGTTCCATGTGCTCCAAATTTGTTCGAAAACACTCGAATTTTTATTATTACTGACTTTAACCTTTTTGAAACAAAAGTTGGGATTAATCTTGAAGTTTGAGTATGAAATATCAAAATTAACTAATGTAATAACTAAAAACTACTTAAATTTTTTTAAAAAAAATCTGTAGTTTTAAGTTCTTGTATTGGTTAATTTCTATATTTTATACTAACTTCAAGTTTATGGAACATTTTTCATTAACGTTATTTATCAATAATATTATATTATATTAACCACCCGAACTCATAAATAAATTAACATAATACTTTACAACTTTGAGTATCATCTCTTATAGTGTTACTTTTAATGCCTGTAAAATTTCAGATTGCCAAGGTAAAAATTCTAAAAGTTGTTGTAAAGGTCGCTGTTCGAAACGATTCGAACATCATTTCACATTGGTTTTATATTGAAAATATTAAACATTTTTAATATTTTGTTCTTTTATCATATTAAAGTGTCCCTTTTAGAAACAGCAACCCGTGGCAAAAAAGATGTCATGCCGTAGCTGCCTACAAATTCCACCATCGAACGACTACGGTCAAATCCAGGCAATTCAGCGACCCTTTTCCATCCCAGAAACACCCTTTTACCCTCCCCCTAAACAAAAGAGGCAGAAGCGCCTATTTTGTTTTCCTAGTACTTAAGAAAGAGATGCAGTTCATCGTTTCTTCGGCATCCCGAAAACTGTAGTAACCATGAAACAAGGAAGAGTGAGAGTAAAAAAAAGAGAAAAACTAAAAACAAGTCTTCCGACCATCCCGCAGCGCGAGCGCCCCCTGCCGGCATTCGATCTTCCCTTTCTAAAACACACCACCATCCGCTTCCTTCAGTTCATAGTGAGAGATCCCGTTCTCCGCATCGTCCACCGCGCAGATTGGAGCGAGAGAGTTTGGAACGGCAGCACTGCAGAGTTGGCCGGCAACCCCCCTTTTTTGATTTTTTTTGTCCACCCCGTAACTCTGAATTTGCCGGTTGTCCAGCGTTGCGCCCCCCGCATGTGTGCCCCGATTTGGATTTTTTAATCGTGCCCAGATGGCCAACAAAACGGTGTGGTCCCCCGCCTGTCGACGCCGGCGTTGGTGCAAGTCCGCGGACGAGGCCACCACCAGTGATGAGGATTTGCTTTCCGATGCGGGAATCGACGTTGATGATGATGAGGTGAGAATGTGTTGCAGTCATTGTGTTCGCCAGCAATATCTGTATTGCGATCTCTTTATTGTGTAAGGGTGTATCGGGGTGCTTGCTGCATAATGAATTCATGATTACCCATGATTCCTTTATTATTATTATTATTCTACTTTTTTATATGTATTTTTATTACTGTGTACTGAGGTTGCGGATGTGTTGCATTAGAACTGGTGCAGTTTAGCGCAGTTTACCTGGGAGGATTAAAATTTTTAGTCTGTAACGGGGAAAGACATTGTAACTCATTAAAGGAATATCTGAAACTTGCTATATTTCCAAAAAATGGGTTGTTGTTTCATTTAAAGGTGAAGTTATTAAAGTATACCTTAGGAAAAGGAAGATGCAGTTTATGAACATATTAAAATATTCAGATTTATTTTAAATGCATTACTTTCGTAATTTTGAAAATTCTTAGTCATATTTTTAAATTTAACTTTTTAGAATTATAAGCTGCTATATTGATAAAGGGAAATTCTGGATTTATCTGTCGAATAAATTCATATTTCCTCTGATAAATGAAACTTTATTGGATTCAATGACTCAAATATAATAAAATACTTATTTTTATTTAATAAATATTTTTAGTAAATAGTGCTTATAATTATTTAAAAAAAATGTTTTTGCTGATTGTGTTCTTTTTACAATTATACTAGAAAGATTTCTTTTAATCTTGAATGAAATTTTCTTTATTGGATTTTTGATTGCTTAGTTCGTGTTAAAATTGCATGCAGTAGAGGGTTTAAAAAAACACAATGAAAACCCTTTTCTTATAGCCAAAAGAAAAGAGTCTTTAAATTCAACTGATGACAAAATTTTCCAATCTGCATTTGTTAAATCTTTAAATCGCATGCGAATTTAATAACAATTTAGAATTGTGAATATATATTTCTTATTTATTAGAATCATACATTTTTAATTATTTTCTTTCTAATTCTAATAGAATATACATTTTATTAGAATTTATACATTTCTAATTTATCCTTTCATTTAATATTCAAATGAAAGATAGATATTTCAAAAATATGTTTAGAAATTAATTTTTTTTCCTTTATAAATAAAAATACTAATAACAAAAATATCGAAACCAATTTTTTATCAGTCGTAGTTTCAAACTGAATTTAAGTTCTAACACAGGTTCCTCAAATTTTAGTGTATAAATTTCTTATAACTAATGTAACTCGTAGCATTTTTTCCTTCCTCAATGTAACTCTTAATACTTTTATCTTTTATTAGAATAAATTTTAACACATTTATATTGCTACTATAGTTAGAATGCTTCACTTAAATGCTATCCTTAAGCATCTTACATAGTCTATCAGAAAAGCGTTTTTTTTTTTAAGAGTAAGTTATCTGTTCTATCAAATTCCATTTATTTGTATTTTATTTATGCCATTCATTTTTTTTCTTTCATTATTTTGTTTATAACGAATAACAAATTTATATTTTTGTTAACATCATTACAAATTTGTGTTAACATTGGTTTAAGAAAAAGAAAAAATTATTGGTTTACAGTCTGTTGTTTTTTCGTACATGGAGTATGGAGAAAAGTATCATGATAGACAAAAAAATTTTAACTTGAAATTTTAGTAGTTCTCCACATTTCAAACGCCCACAATTTCGAAAAACATATTTTTGGTATTATATATACCGGCTGTGACAAAAATTAAAAAAAAAAATGTTTTGAGCTAGACGGATGAAATTTGATATCTGATCTTTATACCAAATTTGTAGGTTTCTATCAAATTTTGAGTGAAATTCATCCAGAAGAAATCTGTCACTCTCAGTCACCGGAATAACGTGGTGACTTAAAAATGTGATTCAGTGATACAATTGTAGTTCTGTTCGAAATTTTAATTTCAATTATTTGGAAAAAAGCATCTGAAAGACACTTCGATTTTCTGACGCTTTTAATCTACTGACAGGAATTATTCACTAAAATATTAAATATCAAGCATAGATTTAATAAAAATGCGAAATTAATTTTTTAACTGTATTTTTTTTACTCAAGTTCCACAATTTTACTTGGGAAGAGAGAGATAAAACCGTTATTAGAGAATTTTCGAGAAGGTTTCGGAGAGGCCACGTCCGCTAATTGCTTTTGAAGATATTTTAATTTTTTTTTTCTATTTCAAATTTCTCAAAATTTGCCATATGTGAAAAGGAATTTGTATAGATTTTATATATTTTCAATATTTGATTATTTGTAATGAAACTATCAAAATATTGTTCTAAATTTTCAAAATCTTCAAAAACTGGCATTGAATGTATGTTCATAATTAGAGGTTTTTATTTCATTAAATATTTAACTAACAGTAAATAGCGCATCATCGCAATTGATATTTCTATAAATTGTTATTGTAGAAACGTTTTCTACTTATAAAGGTAATATCACTTTCTATATATCATACTTTGTTTAAAGTTTTAGGCTCAGCCTAATATTGGGGTTGATAAATTGCACACTTTCTTATAATATTCACTGGTGAAGAGAAAAAAAATGGACAATGACTGATACATTATTTAAAAAGAAAATTGGCAATAAGCGAACACCGAATAATTGTTTCGTAAGACTCGTCTTGATTTGTGCTTTTTCATTAAAATTCATGACAGCAGTGGTTTCTATTATTTGCAATGATAACGTAACCATTATTATTGCCACTTGAAAACTTGCTATGACTTGCATTTTTCTTTCATCTAAAATTAAGCTTCAATATATATTTTTATTGCAATATTTGTGAGTTATTTTAGAGAAATTAGAATTCTTTTTATTTTGTAAACAAAATATGCTGTATTTTGTTGTTATGGGATAATAAGTCAAGTATAGACGAAGAGTAAGAAATCTTAAAAGTTGTCATTAATTCGAAAATAATGAACCTGATTACTTTGAGCTATTCAAAATCATTTTTGTTATATATCGATTATGCCATTTAGTTTATATTATGCCATTAGTTTATATTATGCCATTAGTTTATATATTTACCATGCCATTAATTTATATATTTAATTAAAATTCACTCATTTTTAAAAGTAAGAGTAGAAAATTAAGTATAAATTCTATTGTCTTTTAATTATTAATTTTTCATGAATCTTATTCTTTTCCACTAAATGAGTTTCGAATGTTCGATATTTGAATTAAAGGAATTGCTTTTAAAGTATCACAGTAGTGCTTAAATACTTTAATCAACCTTACTTTGTTCTATATTATCGTCTGCACAAATTTATGATTTAAAATATTAATGCATTTTTCTTGAATCCACGAGAATTATTACTTTACCAAAATAGTAACTCAATTAACGTAATTTAATATTTATTTATTTCCCTATTTTCAAGAGATGGCAATTTTGAAGATCGTTCTGAAATATGACATTTGAATTGCTTTATCTTTAAAAGAATAGATTTCACTCAAAGCTGCAACTATCTCTCTTGGCAATCCTACCTCCCCAAATCTACTTTATCTCCCGAAAGCAATCACTTTCCTTGGATGACGGCCCAGTTTTCTATCCATAAATTTATCTTTAATAAAACGATTCACTCTCCTCCTCTCTAAATGGAAATATTATGGACATTCGAGCCGATGCATTAATTGATGAGGAACATTTTCTTTAATTAAATTGTGGAATAAAGGAATAATACCCCTCTTAGAGCATCCATTACTTTTTCCGCATCCCGTGACGGCTTTAATCCCAAGAAAGTGAGGCTCGATAATGGATTCAGCATCGGACAGTGGGGGTTTATTTATCTTGTCCTTCAAAGGGGGATTTCTTTTCATTAGTGCGATTGGAGGAATTGAGAGCCGACGAAGGAAAACAGCTTCCCGATCTTCCTTCTCTCCCCCCCCCCCAACCACTTTTTGTGCCATATAATTCTCGAGAACCTAAAGTTGGACAGGAAGATTTTTTAAAGACTGTCGAGGCTTTGTTTCTGTCAATGTTTTAAACATTTCCTGATGCTTTAGTGTTTTTTTTACTGTGTGCGTTTTATTTAGTTTATTTATTTATAGGCTTTTCGTAAATACAATTGGGAACACTTGCTTTTAGAATAGCTCTAGCCAGCTGCGATGTATCTTCAGAATGGACTGTATTTTAATCAATTATTGTTTTATTAAATGACTGCATTTTTTTTAGCCTTTTTGCCATTGGTTTTAACTTGTATTTTTTTTTATTTAGAAAAGGATCATTTTAAATCATTTTCTGTGCCAAATAAGATACTTTATGTTCGTTTTGATTGCCTTTAAACCATGATCCTCACTCCTTGAGGATATACAGTTAAGACCAGATTCTCCTAGAAGTACAGCTGTGGAGCTTTTCCGCCTTACTACATACCATCCCAATTGCCTACTTACTTGTACTGGCTTGGGCTGTTGACTCGTGTTCTGTTTTTGTGTTTTTCAATACTTACTATTAATTCACACTTTCAAATTTTCAATCGTTAAGAAAATACTTTTCATTCATCCACTCAAGCTCTAATGCATTTTTTAAAACTTGTAGTAGATGACCCTCGATGTTAATGCAGTTTTTTTTTTCAAATATTAATTCATTAATTAAATTTCTATTTTTTAAATAGAGTTTTAACAGTTTGTAATGAAAATTGAAATCAGCAGGCAGTAGCTCCATCGGTAAAATGCGAGGATTTCAGTATTTTTCACGTGAAAGTGAAGAATGCGAGTTCAATTCTTGAGAAAATCAATAATTTTTTGATAAATTATTTATATTGATACTAAAAATTTAATAAAAAAGTAACTAAAATAAAAAAAAATTCTTTATTGATCTAAGTAGGAATTGACTTAAATTATTTTTAAATTCTATTTGTTAAACTGTAAAGTTTAAAATATCGGGGAGCTAAAGATCTAATAGCGTTCATAAACAATCTTCTGGGCATTTGTATTAAATAAGTTTTCTTATTGCAAGTACATTCTTCTTATTTTCAAATTATTTCGTGTATGCTTATTGTGATTTCGTAAAGTTTTATTGTTATTAACATTTGCAATAAAGGTTGTAAATATATACACTGTACAATTTTCAGAGGGAAGAGTTGGAGTTGAATTTTAAAAGCGCAAAACCAGGCATGACTAGGAAGAAATATGGCATCTAAGCTGGCAAGTGATAAAAGATCCCGATGAATATTCTAATTGTTTAAATAAATTTAATTAGCTTAAAACAAATAACTGACACAAACGCATTATTTTTGTAATGTGTTGGTTTTGGCGCAGATTATCCTGGTGGAGGAAATAAAAAAAATAATATTCTTATATAACATAGTTTATTTGCATGCCTAAATGATTAAAAATACCATGAATAATTCGTTTGAAATTTTGTAGAAAGAAATATTTTCATAATTTTTTTCTCGTAATATAGGAAAATATAGGAAATGTATTACACTGTAGAATGTATTGCAGTGTCGATATTTTCAAAAAAAAAAAAAATCTCGTTAGTATTAAAAAATGGCAAGACAAAACAAAACTGGATTGATTAATTTTTTTTATCTTTATGCGCGTTGACGCATGATTTAAACATTATATGCAATTTATTTGTGGATTTATTGATTTTTTTAACTATTGACATTGCCTTATTATTTATCATTACGTTTTATGAATTATGCGGTTGTGTCTCAAATGTATTACCTCAATTCTCTTTTCTTTTTCTTGTTTTTTTCTGCTTTATTTCTCCGTCATCTTTGTTGAAACTCATTAGCAATATTTTTCATTCGCTAATTATATACATTTTGAGTCTTGATCTTCCTTTATGATTAAATCAGGAACGGCTTAGCTTTTCTTTTTACTGATTCTGATGAAAATTATTTGAATGCTATTATTTAAATGAGATACATTTTTAAATGCGTTTCTTTGTCAAACAGTAAAAAGAAATTCTGTTTCCCATTGGCTCTGTATTGTCAAATTACATCAAGTGTGCTAAAATATTTTGGCCACTATGTAAAAGTTATAAATTAAATGGTATTACGTATAAAATTTTAAATAAATCAATCAAGACTAAAAATACTTAATTCCACTTAACGAAATGAAACCAGGTTATATATTGACCAGTTTATGTAGTTTTTAAAGTTTATAGTTGATGATTGCATCAAATTATCTGACTACGAATGCGTTAAGTATGAATGCGTGTGGGTTTATCACAACAAAATAATACAGTCTGTATATTATTTCTTTTTGTAGATTTTCTTACTTCATTTCTTTCTTTTTTTATTTGTTCGCTTTTTAATACTTACTGTTTGCGATGGTAATTAATGCGGTGGTAGGTTAACAGAATTCTCTTCACTACTTAGAATTGTCTGAAAATCTCTAAATTTTACATCAGTTGAAGGCGTGTTCATTACATTATTCTAAACATTTAAATAAAATACCTCACTTGGCCGTGTCACACTTTTATTAATTTACTTTACAGACGATTTATTTTCTGCCTTGGAGAGATATTTGGCGTGTTTCTACTTTAATGAAGCCGTTAAATAAAGGAACTAGCGAATGAAGATAAAAAAAAAAACCATCTTTGTTCATCGGAGTCATGAACGCCCACCACACTTCACCATCCCAGAATGATGGATGGGATTCGCTCACAACCACCTGAATGTCATTCTTCACGGTCGCTTCCTGTATCCATTTCGATGGCCCCCCATCCGATTTTTCATAGAAGGCAAGCTTTCGAAAGGAATGGAAAACAAATGGCGTGCGGTTGTCCGCAACTTCAGATAGAAAAATCGCCTGTCTTTGGTGCGGTAATCAGCACCGTCAACACCATCGATCTGTTTTCTGTATCTACCCCTTCCCCCCCCCCTGGGATGCGCAAGTGGTCGTGATTAGGAGCTTGGGCAAATGTTGCCTCTTTTTTGCATTCATCAATCTTCCATGGCCGCCCTTCCTCCGCGAAGTCAAGGACTTGGAGAGGGAAGTCTCGAACTTCGCGCATCCCCCCGTCTGCTCTTTCATCTTCTTCTGATACTGCTTGCCGATCTCCCTTGATGCGGTGAATATCTTTGCATCCCTTTTGAAGGAGAGTGTATTTGAGAGTGATAGGGCATGAGGTTTTGCTTTTAGAAAATCAAAACGATCGAAATGACGGACCTTTTGAGGCTGGAGAGTATATGAATTAACTTTAATGCTTATACCATGGATTGTATAAGAGACTTTTACTATATGCATTTTTTTCTTTTCAAATTCGATTTGTATTTTATTAGGGATTTTTAAAATCTGTTTCGTCGACCTCCTGGCCCAGGGGTAGTACGTTTATCTGTCTGGGCGTCCTGGGTTCGAGTCCGGGTTCGGGCTTGATTGTTCTTCATCTTTTCTACCTGTGAGATATATGAATGTACCCCCTTGCAAAAAAGGGTTGTGCAAACGAACGTGATGCGTGATTAGCTAAGACGCACTATTTAAAACAAAAGACGCACCCTCGGCTTACAATCCCTAACTACGTCAGCAAGCTTGTCCATGGCAAGTGCTTTTAGAAGCAACAACATAATCCGCTTCTCTAAAGAATTTGGATTTTCATATACTCTGTAATAAAGGTGTTATAACAAAGAACTCGTTGCATGGCATTAATGTACAATAATTACGAAATATCAACATTTGGCGTGAATTTAGTTCTTTTATTGAATCGATTGTGTCATCCCAGGCGAGTTATTTGGCGATTTTGACACTGGCATATGTTTGATTACATCGGAAAGTTGAATTTGTATTTTAGATCTGTTTTCTCCAATCTATTGAAACAAAAAAATTATTAAAAAGCCACACTTGTAGTCATAAAATCACATACTATAATTATATATTTTAGTCACTTCGTTTTTGAGTTATCGTCTATACATGCTTTTGAAATTAGAAATTAACAGACGGTCAACCTTTATTGTTTTAGGATCCAAAATTTGATAAATTTCTACACTATAGGTGTTCAATATGCCTAATTTTATCCATCTAGATCTCATCTTTTTCGAATAGCCAAACGGATACAAAATCCTCTGAACGGATTTTGTTTCAAATGCGATAAGAATTTGCACGTTTGGCATTAAGACAGTATAACAAGTTTCATCCGTCAATCTTTGTCACAGACAAACAGATATTTTCTAAAAATGTGTTTTTCGGAATCAGAGTGGGCTCAAACGTGGGAATATGCTAAAATCTACAGTTGGAATTCTTCGACAATTACTATGCATTCTTATACAACATGTATGTGAAAGTAAACAAGGGAAACGTAAAATTTCATGTTATCTAAAAATTAGACATCATTGAATCGAGTGCTAGACTAAATAATATAATTTTTATTATCAATTATTGAGCTATTCGTTTCATTTTGTATTAAAAACGTCATTGTTTCTGTTAATATAGTTTTTGATAGTAAAATTGCCAATGAAATGTCAACAAATACACATTTTTTAATGTACTTGGTGCCTTATTAGTTCGAGGCCATATACACTGATTTTGCTTTTCATTTTCAGAAACATATATCCATTTGTTTTATCTCAAAATTGAAGGCTTGTTAGTTCGCTTTTGTAGTGACTTCAGTTGATTGTAAATTCAATGTGGAACTTGGATTGCAATGAATTTTACCCTCGTTCTTCTTATATGACAGTTCAGTACATTAAACAAGTAATATATATGTATAAAAAATTTTTGTATCAATTCCTACTTAGGTCAACCATGTGTGAATATTCAAAGTCAATTGCGGCAACGCAAATGGATGAATTTTCTACACCAGCTGGGATAACACAATACAGATTAAAAATTTTAAATTTCCGTTATTCTGTTTTATTTTAATTCGAAAATACTTCAAAATGAATCCGAAAAATCTATTAATTACCATTGTTTAATATTAAATGCGTCAAACAGAAAATAAACATAATCGTTTAAAATAACCAGTCTAGAACATGTTAAGCGTAAATAACTTGATTAATGTGGATAAAAAACAAAAACAAATTGAAGTCTTACTCGTCTGACGATTGAGAAACTTATTTTTGAAGAGAAAGTTAATTAATAAAAAATTACCAAATTAATGAATTATTTTTTGAAAAATAACTGTATTAACATTGTGTCATCCACTACAAGTTTTAAAAAAAGATGTTGAGCTTGTGTGAATGAAAAAAATGCATTTTATTAACGATTGAAAGTTTAAACGATATATATATATATATATATATATATATATATATATATATATATATATATATATATATATATATAAAGAGGAAGAGAGAGAGAGAGAGAGAGAGAGAGAGAGAGAGTTGTGTGAGCTAATAGTTGAAGTTTAAAAAAAAATCAAGGAACCTAGTTCAGAAAAGAATAAATTATCAATTTAATTATTCCTGGAGCTTCGTATTGTTTTAAAAGCAGTCCCTAGATTCGTTTTATTAAAAATAATAATAAAATTTCCGCAATTTCCAAATTTTACCGTGCGCAGAAAACGAAAGGGGAAAATTACCGTCCCTCTGTAATTGGATTCTAATGACCGCTTGGATGTGGGTTGCTGATAAAAATGGAAGGTGCGATCAAAATTACCGATTGGCTAATAATAATCACTCCGTAATGCGCCCGCTAACTGTATCGGTTGGGCAGAAATTCATTGGGAACGGTACTTTTCAAAAGTGCAGAACGAGCCGGGAAAGGCGAAATAAAAAGTTTATGTCTAAGGGGCGAATATTAATGCGAGTTTTCAGATTTTACATCAGATTAAAAAAAAAAAGAGCGGGAGAAAGAAAACAGTTCCAAAAGTTCTAATGAAACAACTCCGCGCTTCTGAGAGTCATTAACTGCTCGATTTTTTCGTTTTGTTATCTTTCCTGTCTTTTTTTTTTTTTTTTTTTCCTTTTCCCACTGCTGTATGCGGTAGATGTCATCGTGACTTTAACGGGACATAGATGCTGTTAGACTTCTGGATCCTATTTTGCTTTTTTCCAAAGCTACTCATTAATTTTTTTTCTTTCATTTCTTCCCCTTGTGTTTATAGGCTGTTTGCCAATGTGCAAACGATTTTTCAGTACTCGTGTCTTTGGTTTTCCCCAAGACACTCCTTAGGATTTTTTTTGTCTCATGACATGTCTTGTGCATTATCGTGACATTTTAAGTTTTCTAATGTTGGAATGTGTGGCGCAACCGTTCAAATCGAATTAGCGGAGCGAAGTGAATAATTTGTGTCAAAAGCAGGTTTTTAATTGAGTCTCCTTTTTTTAAAAAAAAATTTTTTTGCCAGGGTCTGTCTATTAATTGCACACTGCTTCTTGTATCAATGTCTTTATATTTTTTATTCAGTTCTTTATTTGTTTTTTCTCATATTTTGCATTGACTTCTTAAAACTGTCTGTGAATGAATTCGTTATTTTGAATTTTACCATTTGAAACTTTTTGGTTTTAAAAATTACTTTAAATGTAAATTAATAAATTAAAACATTAAAAGTATTAGGAGGGAGGTTAAACTTATTATAATATAAATATCTTTTACTTTAAAGGAATAGTTGAATTTTAGCTCAATGAAAGAAATATTTTAATATCTTAACTATAAAATATATCGAAGGGATTGTTTCACATTAGAAAATTGGTCTCAATTTAGTTTCACCTTACAAAAAATTATTACAGATGTTTCGATTTTAAATCACTGAAAATATATTGAAATAAACTGATGCCATCATCATTAATTATGAAATGAACCGAAAAACTTCAAATGAATTGTAGGTATTTATGTCGTAAATTTTTAGATTCAAATATCATAAAAGCAACCTTTTCAAATGGAAGTAACTTTGGCTGCATGTAATAAATGTCTTTAAAAAGAACTAGGATAATGTTCTTTTTTTTTTCTTATTATTATCTCATTTGTATTTACATTTGCATAGCGTCACGAACCACACTAATGGGTACTGGAAAATAATACCTAGTGATTAAAATAATTTTAAAATATAATCATTGTCCATTTAGAATGCAGGAGGGGGTGAAAAAATCCTATAAAGTGTTCAGATCCTTGGTGTTTCATGCGTTGTCAAATATTGATACGAAGTGGAACGAGATTAGCGTAAATAAATAAACGTTATCACCCCACTTGGGTCCTTTGCATTCGCATTCTTCACGTGCCATTTTCCCAACCCCTTTTATGCATCAATTCAATTGGAGCTTACAAGTTGTGGGCCCTTGTGTTATCCAATGGGTCTCTAGAGGTTGCCCAAGATTGACGGAAGCAGCGGCCTCTCACTTTCATTCCCTGGTACTTGAATGTTTTATAGCGTCCATTCCGGCATAAATGTTAGGCGGCTTTCGGTGGGAGTTATGAAGCAAAGGAATCTGTTTGCTTACCAAAACTGGCGACTTCTCGCCAAACTTCTTGATGAACCAAGGTCAATGCTTCTCGAAAGTTATGTGTTTATCCCGCATGCATGTGACGATATTTCTTAGCGAGGTGGACGTTTTCTGTTGCCTTGGCCTGTTTTTTATTGAAAGATGAAGCATTCCTGAACAGCTGATTAGGGAATGGCAGGATGTCCAAAAGTGGACTTGGTTTAGAATTCCTTTGACCTCATTTGTCTGAAGATAGTTTATCGGAATGTTGTTCCCCCTCTACTTTAAATAAATTATCGATTGTTCGATGTCTTTTTTCAATTGGTTAGATTTCTGATGTGCATATTTTTATTTAATACCGCAATGAACAATCTGAAAATTTTATGCCTGTATTTTGAAGTATGCATAAATGAAGCAGTCTCTGAAATTTTCTGATATACTATCTAGTCACTCCTCTTTTTCTCCTTTTAGTATAAAAGATATGAACTTCGAATAATTCTGTGAACTCTAACAGTGCTCAGATTTTTATTTTCAAAGTTTAACGCAAACGTAGTTTAATTAAATAGTGTGCTTGTAGCATAGTGGGAAAAAATTCAACCAATATGCATTTTTGTCTCCCCCCCCCGGCTGATTGAAATCAAAACTTGACATATTATTGCACTATTAGGTAAAAAAAAACAGTCAAGTCAGATTTTATTTATGTGAGCCGTTGTGTTTTTAAGTAATTGATTTTTACTGCTTCCGAAAATACAAATTAACAGATAATAAACTCTTTTGTCGGATTTCGTGAAAATTTTTAGAGAGTCTGTATTTTAAGCACCGAAATCCAACATATTTCAAATTTTCGTGTTTTAATTGTATTTGGGCAATCACACTAAGACATCCTGAGAATGGATTTAGTTCAAAATTTTATCGAAATCTATATATATGAAGACCAAATATTAAATTTCCGATTCCTTAGAATTTCTTGTACTTCAAAACGCATTTGAGTTATTGCATTCAAAAATTGAGAAATGGCAGACAAAAACTCCAAAAAATATGTGATTCGGTCTCAGGGAGATCTGAAACATTAAAAATCCGTAAAATTTAAAGTTTGCCGGTTTTTTTTTTTTTTTGACGGTTAGAATATTTTCTTTACCGATTTGTAATATAGGTCTTGGAATTCTTGAACTCAAAGATCTTAATCTCCGGTCATATCAGATGATAAGGTTAATGGCATGAAATTTAAATTTCTTAGCCATTTTTTACTTGCAAAAAAAGTTTTTTTAAACCATTTATTTTACCTTTAGAACTATAACTTGTAGTAACTGAATTTTTAATTAGTTTTATAAATCTTTACATTAAACTAGTATTATAAAATTTTGAAATCGTATAAAATTATGACTAAATTCAATTGCTTTAACTATACCGTTTAAAATCAAAGAGGTTTTTTTTTTAATTACAATTTTCTAAATGCATTTTTGAGATTATCCAAATGAATAAGCTTCAGAACATTACTTTCGTTATAAAATGCTACAAATGATTAAAATTATATTTTTAAGGAAGACAAAGGACCTCATAATTGCACAAAACAAAAAGCATCAAGTAAAACTGTAAATATTTAAACAATATATTTATTCATTATTTAACTATAAATACTATAATGTATCGATATTATTATTTGATAATACAAACGAATGATATATTTCACAACTTTTTTATCTATCGGTGCAAATATATTCATTTTTCCTCCATCAAAAATTTCAATTCTTTTCAATCTTTTCCCTTTGAATAGATCCATTTAGTCCGATTTTATTTGTGGATTTCAGCCTTTTTTCAATCAAAGAATTCATGTAACTTTCTCTGATTTCTGGTAATTAACTTGCAGAACTTCACCTCGATACCATCAAAAAAAGCTGCTCTTACGAGTCTAGACCCTCGTATCTTTCACCATCTCATTACGTGGCATCAATATAAGCCGCGAAGGTTCATTACCGCGCTACAAAGACTTTCGCTGTGAGAAAAATTACGCTTTCATAATGAGCCCATTTCTCAGCATTCCTGCCTTCGGTCGCCATTCCTAACCTCTTCGTGAGATATTATTCCATAATCTCCTCGCTCCGCGCAACAGACCCCTCCTGAACTTGAGCAGCTCGAAGAATGTGCTGCTTGCAAAGTGGATCGGGAAGATTTATGCTTCGGAAACCTTATTTTTTTCTTCTTCACTTCTCTTTTATAAGGACGATAAAGAGACTTCCGCGCGTATCTTTACCGGCAGTGGCAATGAGTGCACTTGACCGAAGAAAATACTTTTTACACCCTAGCTGTTTCGATTTTTAAGTGGCGGTAGTGGAAAAACAGGAGGCAGTTTCTCGTCCCCTGAAAGTGCTCGTCTGGGCTGTATTTTCATAACAAAGAGGAGAGAGTCAGATTCATTAGTATGTAACGGTTACATAACTCTTCTGCCTTCCCTTTTAATACAACAGATGGCGTTACTTTATTAAAATCAATGTATATTTCCCATGATTCTTCTTTGGAATCATTATTAGCTTGTATTCTATGTGAGTGTTATGTACCTCCATGCTCGTGTTTGTTTTGTCTTGTGAAGAGTGAAACTTAGAAAATAATTAAATATCTGCTCCTGAAACTTGTCAGTTATTTTATCTATCTCATAATAAAGTTATGAAGAGTCTTGTCCTTTCAACTATTATGTATCGCATAGCACCAGTTAATTCACTTAGCAGAAATGCAAATTTTTGGTATACCAAATCTTTAAGCATAATTTTTTTTATCATGACAGAACATGATGTTGCTTTTGGGATGAGGTTTTGGGCGTCAATAAAAATTCGTACGCGAAAAATAAAAATTTTATTATCTGCACGAGCATCTCAAAAAAATCAGCTTTTAATAACGTGTTGCCATTTGCATTTACAAAAGCTCTGACTTAAAAAAAAATAAGTTAACGACTGCAGCAAACAAAACCTAGAAAAATGTCACTTTGAGCACGTGATTATACGAAAGGAAATAAACAGGAAATGTGATATTTGTTTAAAACAATCAATACGGGAGAAAATTTTTTGGATCATTTGCGATATTAAAGTGACTAATTTAATGAAACAATTAAGATGATTAAAAATATAATTTAACTTGTACGAGCGCGTGGTGCTTGGCCGTTCAAGAAATTTGTAATTGGACCGTAGTAAAATCCGTAGGCGAAAAATAAAAATTTTACATTTTTACTTTCTAAAAAATAGGGCTTAGAAACTCAAAAATATTGATAAAGGGTTACAATTTCGAAATAAAGATCCTTTTTTTTTATCTCCAATTTGTCACTTTTTTGTTGAGATGATTTTTTTTCAGCTTTTTAAACTTCATGAAAGCTTTCTTCAAACACGAATAAAAATCTTTTTAAAAAAATAGTTTAGAATGTTTAAATAATCCATACATTTGAAAAACCGGCACCTTTTGTTTGAGACCTTAATAAAAAAGCTTTATAGACTGTTTGCAATACTTGGAGGTTCAAGAAATTATGTTCTGACATTATACATTGAAATATGCATAGCAGGTTTTTTTTTCTCTTGTCTATAAATAAAAGAGATATTTTATCCGAGTTGCAAACAACTAAAATTTCGCCTTTATCACACGTGAAAATTTGCAATACGCTTTGTAAGTGAAATATTGTTTAATTCTCTTTTGTATCATCCCTTTTATTCCTTTTTCTTTATTTGTTTTCTCCTGTCTAAATATTTAAAATCTAAATATCTATTAGCTGTTCAAAACAAAACATAGGTCAATACATCCAGAATATCCTGTTGTTAGGAAGAATGCATAGCTTCCTTCCTGGAATACAATTCTCTTCCTAAACGAAATTTCTGGCATACAACTACCTTCTCTTCCGCAATTCATCCCCGGGCAAAGTTAATATCGGAAAGAGGAACGAGCCCTGCATCCAGATACGGGCGGAGAAAGTTTATTTAACCCCACAACAGCCTTTAAAAAATAAATGGATCCATCCACTGCGAGGGACGAGTGATGAAAGCAAGATTCGGGAGTCAAAAACAACCACCGATTATTTTCCCGGGGGCTATCTCTGACACAAACTAGATTTTCTTTTCAAATACACATCCTCGGTATCTGGTATCGGAAATGAATTATGAAATAACCTGAGAAAACGTGATGGAAAGGGAGGGGGGAGGGGGAACGAAGAAAATAAATCGGCGAAGCAGGGTTTATTTCTGCCTCCTCAGTACTTCCTTGAGAAATCGTTTCGGTCCCCCCAAAAAACGATCAGCCCATCTTTTCTTATAGCCGGCGCGCGTGATTCACTTTGTGTGTCCGTTATAAAACCATTATGATGAGCGATAGACGGCATTGGACGATATGGAAAATCCCTGTCTCCCTGCGTTTCGTTCATAACTCGTCTTTCATATATATACTTTTTTCTCTCCATTTAATCCCATTTCAGGAATACTTCTTCCGATGTTTTTCTTTCCGAGTCTTTCTTTGTAAAGGAATTTTATTTCCGATTTAGCCTCTCTTCTTTTTTAGCTTTGTGAGAACCCAGAATGGGAATTTGCGTTTCAATTCACTGAATACTTCTTTTTTGTGTGTGTTTTCTTTATGGTCATTTTCTTTATTCATCACAATTCTTTAAAAAACAAAACAAAACAAACCTGCTTGCTTTATCGAAAACATTTGTTTCGGTAAATTAAAATAATTTCGTCGAATAAATTTCACAATTTATGATGATTATTTTTTCAAAATATTACGAAAGATTCTTGTGCTAGGCATTTTTAAAGTAAATTTTTCAATATAAAAAAAGTTTCATTTGCTGTAAACAATAATTACAAAAAATAATAACAATCAAAGAAGGAGCGGACACATACAGGAAATTGATAGTTCTTCGAAGGAATAAGAAAAACTAATGGGATTTCAAAATTTTCCTCGTAACAATTATTTTTCAATTAATATTTTCGTTTATGTATAAAGAAAAAGGGAATAACGTTTTTAAAAGAATCTTGCGCAGAATGTTTTTATCTTTGATATGCAAGTAGTAGAAATCAGCTGTACACGCATTTCATGAAATTTCACTACGCTTTTTTCATTGCATTTTTTTTTCTTGGCTAATAAATTTATTAATATTTGGTCAACATTTAAAGCGGGCATTTTCAGTGTATTCCCGGCTGTATATAAGGAGATTTTTTTCCTTCATAAAGAACATACTGATTCTGATACGATATTAATATTAATTGAAAAATACTGAAGATACGATTAGAATACTGATAAACAGTGAAATTTAATAATTTTGTGGGATATAAACTGAATTAAAACACTACGATACTTATTACAAAGATTACTGCATTCTAGAAAAATAAAAATCACATTTACACTGCATTATTTAGAAACTACCGAATTTATAACAGTGTTTTTCTTCCATTTTATGGAAGGAATTTTTAATTCTTGTATTCTTAAAATTCTTAATCCATTTTTATTTACTTTCTTTGCTTTTAACGCATTTTAAAGAAAGAAAGAAAAAATATAACTAAGCTAAATCATTTTTGTTAACTTTTTTGCAAAATATGCATTTTATAAAAAATGAATTACGATACTTATTAAAAAAATTACTGCATTCTATCAAAATAAATTATACAATTGTTTTTAATTTACTTTCAGCCTACATTGTTCCGAAACTAATATTTTTCTATTTCGTCCATTATAAGGAAAGAATTCTTAACTCTTGGATTCTTAAATTTCTTAATCCAATTTTTTTATTACCTCTTTATGATTATAACAGATCTGCAAAAAGGAAATAAAAAATATAATCAAATCTATTTTGTTATTATTTTTCCTAAAATAGGCATTTTATAAAATTACCATACTTATTACGAAAATTACTGCTTCCTAACAAAAATAAAATAAAATAAATACACACACTTTTTTACATTTAGACTGCATTATTCAGAAACCAGTGATTTTCTACTTCTTTTACATTTAAGGAAAGAATTCTTAATTCTTGGATTCTTAAAATTTTTAATCTATATTTACTTTTTGAACTTATAATGCATCTTCAAGAAGAAATATATATATATGATTAATCCAAAGCAGAATTAATTTGTGGAGGTTTCATTTTTTAAAAGCATTATTGTGAGTATTTTTGCATTCTAATCACATAACCGCCTCTGATAGCTTGTGCAATAATGGAACTCGTCTCTTTTTCCTTCATGAGAACCATCTGCTTGACCTACACCCAGAGAGACATAATCGCGTGAAATCTACTTTGGCAGCGTAGAAGGTCTCTCTGCGCTCGCCGGAGATATGTGAGCTACGGAGCCAGATTAACATCTGGTGACCTCCAGTGGTGAAAACAAAATGCGAAGGGAACAGAAAAAGAAGAAAAAAGGATGATTATTAATAGCGGACAAGAGGGTAAAAATAAAATAAAAACAATAAAATATCTCGAGTTGTGTGCTCTGGCAGTAACACGACATGCTCCACCACCACCTTAAAACCGCAAAACCTAAAAAAAGGGGAGGAAACGAGGAATGGAAGAGGAACATAAAAAAAACAATAATAATAATAATAATAATCAAAAGTAGAGTGAATTTAGAATCCTTCCTTACTCAAAAAGATTCCCTGTTACGTCAAACCGTGTACAGTCGCCATATTCGGGTCCGTAGTTGGCTTTAAAAATTGTGTTTCATTTTTTAAATTATTTTTCATAGAAATAAAATGCTATGCATGTTTAGCGTAATTGACTTATATAAAAAGGAACTTATATATAACTCTAAAATAGTGACACTATAAACTCATAGTGACACTATTATCTTTTAGTGTGTCATTTATTCGTCTCTTTCTTCTTATACGGTTTGAAATTGTTTATAGTTGAGTGAACTTTCTTTTAGGTGGTTAGCTTGTATATTTGTAGTATTTTCATCTCTGAAGCTTTTTTTTAATTCTGTTAATCGAATTAAGTTGGAAATAGTAAAATAAAAGGCAATTGTTTTATTTTACTATTTGTAAAATAAAACAATTACCTTTTTACAATGTAAAAATAAAGGTAATTGTTTTTAGATATTTGAATTCCGCAGGATAAAATCGAAAACATTATATCTGGAGTATATATTTATCTAATGTTATTAAAAATATATGAAATGGGTCTTCATTTTAAGAAACTTTCAATTATCACTAGATATTTTTAGAATATGTATCGGGTAAAAAAAAATGAAAATGATAGTATTTTTAGAGAAATTCTTACTGAAAGTAACAATGAAAGATAATCTTCTGTGTTTCAAATGAAATATATAAAATATAATAAAGATTAAAAGTTGATGCAGTTATTAAAACCTAGCATTACAGATAACACAATTTGGTTTTAATACAGACTGGGTATAATTACGCAATAAAATGCATTAGAATGTCAAAGTTCTTTTTATGAATAAAATATCTGAGTCTTTCAGTAACTCAAGATTTCATCGCTTTTTTTTCCTTCTTACGATGGCGGGATTTCTGAGCCATTTTCAATTGAGAAAACATGATAAAATACGAGACAAAAAAAGGGCTAAATAATCATTTTATTATTCTAGAGATGGCAATAAAACCCATTGTGTAGATTTGTCGCGGTTGAAGTGAGTTGAAATACATAAAATATTATTGCCTTAACTTCGACTAATTCCACTTATGGATAAATATGAATGTTTGATAATGCATTCTTAGGTATTGGAATGGGCATTTCATGAACTGTTGTCGAACCTATTCTTTGACATAAAAGTAATCTAATTCTATCGTATATGAACTTCGAATTCTTGCATGTAAAATTCCAGCTGTATAATTTAGAATCGATGATATAAAATCTAAAATTTTTATTAATGTTCCCGAACCAGGACGCGCGAAATAGAAACTTTTTAGATTCAGATTTCCATTAAAATCATACCCAGGTTGTATTTAAAATATTTGGATTTTTTTTTTAACTTATGGTTCTTAATCGTAAAATTGCATTGTTATCCGGGCTAATCCTCGATGTCTGGTCACTTTATTTATAAGCTCATTAATTGTATTATTTTTCTTTCTCTTTTTATTTTTTAAACAAACATTTTATTTTATTTCCAAATACACAATTTTATTTTATACCAAATGACTTTAGCTCATTATTCCATTTTTGAGTAATATTTCTTGTTCTTATCACTCAACAAAAGTCTGTGACCAAAGATGGCCCTGGATGAATGTTTGCTTCTGCAAACATCAACATACAACTCTGGCTTCGACACCGTCATCTCTGAACTCCACCCCCACCTCCGGCAGGATGAATGACAGTTTCTGGCGCCACAATCATCATCCTAGGACTCCTCTCCTGTTTTTCTTTTTTTCATCATCCCTTCTCTTTTTACGTGTTTATTTCTTTTCTCTCTTTTTTTACTCATCGTTTTTTCCACGTACACCGCCCTCGTTGAGAGATATGCCGGCAACGCCCTGTTGTGCATCCCCCCCTCTCCCCCACTTTTGATTTCGAGTTTTGGTGGTTTGCAGATGTGACCTTATCCATTCCAAATGCGGAAACTCTCCTCTTTTTCGAAAACGCCGGTCAACTTTTTGCATATTAAGGTCATTATTTTCCTTGACGACGGGAGTCTGTCTCTCGGAACCCGAGATAGTCCGCCTTCCTTCGTGAAATCGGGAATACCTGAAGAGTCTCTCCCTTTTTGTTTTATCTTGAGTTATGACTGTGAAAGGTGATGATATTTCAGTAGCCGAAGACATTTGGAAGTCAGTGGGGGTGGATTTCGCTATTTTGTGGCCCCTGGCATTGCATATTGTGAATCCTTTCTTTACATAAACTGGATAACGTAGTTTTTAAATTCAACACATTGTTTAAATATTAATAACTAGGGGGCTTTGTTCTTCTTCTTGCTTTTCTTGCTCGCTTTACAGGCTTCGAATATGCAAAATTTATTGGTTGATTTGCATATGAATAAGTGTGACATTTTAATCATCCATTGTTTAATTATATTCGAATATATGAAATCTTGAAATCCTTGAATCAGAGTTCGTCTGATAAGTGCATAAAGTATTTTCAGTGATGCATCAATAGTTTTATTATTATTATTATGGGTAAAATTCTTTAATGAAACTGTTATATTTATAGATCCAAAACCGAAATTTAATTTATTACATGCCTTGACGCATTTTCATTTGAAACTTGCTTTATAATATGTAAAATGCTTCATATATAAAAGAAGAGATAGTATATAGAGGGAAGTTATATATCGATATATTTAACTTCTCGAATTAGTGTAAAATATAATATAAATAATGTAAAATATAAATTACTGATTTCGCCATGCTTTCAGGTTATTGAAACGGAAGTGATTTTGATAAAATTGATTAAAAGATATCTTAGAATATAGATCATTTGAATGTTATTACATAATTATATAATTTGAAATAATTTCAATTTTAATTTTCCATTTTATTTTTTATAGAATTGATAGTCCTTATATTCTTAAAGCAGGCTTCTTCTCCTTTTCGAAACTTTCTCCTTTCAGCAGAGCAGTGTCGCGATTTAGAATTCCGTAGAATCTCGAAGATTAGTTGTGAACAGTTGATGCGTATAATATTCGCTCAATTGCACCTTTGATGCGCGTGCTTTTTTTTCCTTCATCCCCTTTCTATCTTCTACTCGCTCTTCTCCCCCCCTTTCCCTCTGCTGTTATATCAAGAGTCGAAAAAAGCGTGCGTTCTAGAGCGGAAGATAGGGGAAGTGATTTAAAAAATGTCACGTTCTTTTCTGCAGAGTCCCCCCCCCCCATGCACACACACCAATATTTTTTCTATACATACTATGCATACCCCGAATTTTTTCCTCTTTTTTTCACTGAACAGAGGCACCGTGCTGAGAGATCAGATGCTAGCTGTTCGAAAGTTAAAATCGATCGATAGATTTTCCCTAGTGATAAAAACGCCCGTCAATATTTTTTCAACTGCTGCTCCTGTCTTGTTTAATATTAATTTGAAGTGTTAAAAATTGTATGGTAAATATAGTTTTGAAGCTAAAATTTGAATGAAATACGGGACTGAAGTTGGGATACATCTGTTTTAATTTTCGATAGTCATCTGGGGAGGAATTATCATGCCACATTAGGGTTAGGATTTCTTTATTTCTGGTGACTTTTTTGAATTTAAAAGGAGAAATCTTTGAATGAACTTTCCCATAATCAAATTCTGTATCATGCTATAATTCTCTTTATATAAGCTGTTTCCTTCTCCCTTCAATAAATAAATAAATAAAATCGATTGTAAAGTCGATTTTTCTGGGCTTCTGTATCTTAAAATATTAACTAAAATTTACATTATTCCATGCACACTGAATATTATTCTGCATTTCACTTCTTTGGCGCGTTCATATGTGTAAATTTTGCTTTAAGGCAATTTACTGAAGGATATTATTGATCCATATATGCGTTTTCTATTCAATAATAAAATATTTAAAACATTTTATTTTATATTTGATTTGGAAACTTGGTTATCTTTTCAATGAAAAGGGCTCTAAAATTACTTTGTAAGATAGAAAACACTAAAATGTATTAAAATATATTCATAAATAATTGTCATATCGTAAAAATAATTGTCATATCGTATTATATCGTAAAAATGCCCTTAATGTAATCCATAAGTAAAATAAAAAAAAACATTCCATATAACATAATATCCCTGCGAAGAAATTTTATAATATTTTTGATGAAAATTATTATTAAAAACACTTCCTTAAAAAAAGATTAAAATGAAATCTGCAATGCATATTTTAATGTATCATGTCAGAACATCCTTTCTTGAACGGCCAAGCACCACGTGCTCGTGCAAGTTAAGCTATATCTTTGTTCATTTTAATTGTCTCATTGAATGAGTCACTTTAATATTGCAAGTGATTCAAAAAAAGCTTTGTCTCACATTTATTGTTTTAAAAAAATATCCCATTTCCTATTTATTTCATTTCATCTAATCGCGTGATCACAATGACATTTTTCTAGGTTTTATTTGCTGTAGTCATTAATTTTATTTTATATTATTTTTTTATTTCAGATTATTTTCATCTTATTTTTTTAAATCAGAGTTTTTGTAAATGCAATGGCAACGCGTTATTTAAAGCCGATTTATTTATTTTGAGATGCTCGTGTAAGCAACAAAATTTTTATTTTTCACCTACGGATTTTTTTGACGCCAGAAACAATATGTTCTGACATGATAATAATTATTTTAATGCTTGAATTTTAGAATGTAATAATTGTATGTTAAATTAAATGAAAAGAAAAGAAACTCAAAAATATATTTCTTGTCAGACTGACATGACGTCACATTTACTTTTGGAGAAACGTAACACAAAGGCAGCATGTTATCAAACCGCTTTTGTTAACTTACACAACAGGCATCATCCAGCAATATCTCTAAGAGATCGCATTCAATTTCCTAAAAGTGCGCAAATAAAGACCATCGGATAAAGATGCGGGTATCCGTCCTCAAAATAGATCCCGAGTTTGACCAGCACTCCCCTCGTTCTCGTATCCTGTTGAAAATATCCACCTAGAGATCTATTTCTGAACTCCATGGCCAGTTGCGGTGGAAGTGTGGGCATTTGCGTTTGTGCCATTTTTTTTACGATCTGAGAACCTATCTAGATGGGAATCTCCCCCGTCGTTGACAAGCTTTTTCCGAGGGGAGAAATAATGTCCGCCTGCGCTATTAGCATTTTAAGACCTCACCATCTGTGGCGAATATCCTGGAAAGCTTTCTTGGAGATGAAGTGGTTGGCTGTGCTTCACAGGATAAATTGCCGCGGGGCGATAGAGAGTGATTTTAAAAGTGTGTGTATCGTGTTTTTGTGCTTTTGTTCTTGAGACGTGGGTAAATAATAAATATTTATCAAAGGAAATATAAATATGGGGGTTTTAGGAGAAACTTTAGTTTTATTAAAGATTTATAAGTCTGATTTTTTCCCCTTGGATATTTGCATTAAATACAAATATCCGTTATCTTATTATCACAAAAACGAAGACTTGTGGAAGTCACTTTGTGGAATATCCATTCGTTTTTAAAAGAAAATTAAAATGGCTCTAAAGGTATATCTTTGACCTTAGTTTTTCATTCTTTTCCCATCTTTCTGTTGGAGTTTTTTTTTTTTTTTTCAATAAATAATAAGATCACATTCTGATTATTTCATTTTCCATTTTTTAAGACTGTTTATTCTAAAATAATATTTTTTCAGATTTCATATGTTTTGACATAATTCTTAGCAATTAATGATAATTAACTTATTATAATACATCGATTAAGCATATTCAGCTCATTTTTCGTCATTGTTAAGCCCCTTTCCGATTGCCCGTCCGTGTCTTAGACGGGCTTATTTCGCCCTCTTTCCCTTCCCTTACTATTTTTGAGGTTCTTTGATGTCTGTTCATTTTACCAACAATTTTCAGAAAGTTCTCGATCGACGTCCATAAGCGAGGGTGTCCTACAGTAGGTCAGACGGCAGATTTACGACCTTATCGATGAAGGAAAGGAGCTTTACTCAAGTAGTATTCTTTTTAAAAAAATCATTTCCATCTGTCAGTATAGCAATAATGGAAGGACTAATTAATACTCAGAATTTTAATTATAAAATTGATTTCCAAGGGAAATACAATTTTTACTTTCTATGTTTTGTATCTAATAACACTTGCCATGAACAAGCTCATTGACGCAGCCAGCTATTTTATGCCGAGTGTGCATCTGTTTTAGTAGCGCCAACTAGAGCAAAGAGTACGTCTTAGCCATTTCACACATCACATTCACTCGCACTCCCCTTTTTACAAGGAGGGGGGCACATCCACACATATCGCAGTCAGAAAAGATGAAGAATAACCATTCCCAAATCGGGACTCGAACCCAGGATGCCAGAACATGGAAAAGACTCGCTCCCCCCAGCCAGGACGTTGGCTTTATTGGCCGTTGTTTTTTTAAAAACAGATAAGCACATTTTTCTCTTGAAATTGATTTAAATAGTAGCAAAATAAAAAGAATCTTCACTTATATATAAAGGTGGTTCCATTAAGTAAGTTAATTCTTGGGTTTAGAAAATTTAGTCCACTCTTACTCTTAATGAATAAACATTTTTAAAAAATCGCAAAAGTATGTATGTAAAAGATAATATTACATAATTAAAGCAAGTAATAATTTTTTAAAACTTTTTCTTAAAAATAATACTAAACGTATTTCAATAAGGCTGTATAAAATCCTTTCTGTAGATAAGCCATCATTTTAAGCTTAATGGTTATTCCTAAACATAGAATGAAGAAAAAGTAAAACTGAATGTTTAAATTACAATCTCTTTGAAAGCGTGTCTTTCTGTGTGCTGAATTTTTTATTATATATAATATAATATATATAATGGAAATTTCGCATGCTGTGAACATAATTTATTCTGCCTTTGTATTTCTTTTTCCAAATTGCTTTCATATTAATTAACGTTAAACCCTCATCTTGGGTGTGAGAGGTACACGCTTTTAGATTAACGCTGTCAATTTAAATGATGAAAACACATTTTTTGCCATAATTCTGCTCTTGGGAATTATCAGTTCGTGCGTCTAACAATTATGCAATTTCGAAAATTGAAGTAACTTTCTATTGTAATTGTAAGGGCAATTTTTTTAAAGCTTTATTCTGCTATATGAAAATTTTAAGAATCGCTCTGTAATTTTTTTGCTTGCAATACATGGGAAATAAAATGTATTCTTTATTACTTTGGTTGTATTAATTTTGATGAGAAGCACATTTGTTACCCAATTTATATATAGGAACAAAGCAGTTTTTTTTTTTCATTAATGATATAGTTTAATTTGCAGGAATTTTCCTTTATCCTTTCAGGGGAAAAAAACTATTTTAACGTTAAATCTTTGTGTAGGTAATTTTAAAATATCAAGATAACTTTTGAAATAGAGATTCACTCGTGAATTTCTTTTAAAATTTATTTTATAAATTAAATTTGTGAAGGAAAATGACACACAAAAAAAGTTAGAATTACCTGCTACACGGAAAAGTATTTTCCATTTACAAGTATTTAAAATAAATAAATGTAGGAAATCTAATTTATATGTATATAATTTGTGTGGTTCTTCCTCATTTTTATCATGCCAGAACATAATGTTATTTTGAGAATGAGGTTTGTGGCGTCAACAGAAATCCGCAGGCGGGGGGAAAAAACCGTAGGTGAACAATAAAATAATCCGTTGGCGAAAATTTGAAATTTTATTATCTGAACGAGCATCTCGAAAAATCAGCTTTTATTAACGTGTTGCCATCCCATTTACAAAAGCTCTGATTTTAAAAAAATACGTTAATGACTACAACAAATAAACCTTGAAAACTGTCATTTTGAGCACGCGATTATATGAAATGAAATAAACAGGAAATGTGATTTTTTTTTATTATATATGCGAGATAATGTTTTTTTCGGATCGTTTGCGATACTAAACTGGCTCATTCAATGAAACAATCGAAATGAATAAAAATGTAATTTAACTCGCACGAGCACGTGGTGCTTGGCCGTTCAAGAAATTGTGCTCTGGCATGATACATTGAAATATGCATAGCAGATTACCTTTTAATCTTTATTTTATTTATTTATTTATTTATTGTATTGCTGCCGCTGCTGCTTTTATTCCCATTGCGATCCTACTACCAACTATAATCTCGATAAAAATAAATTACACATAAGCTGCGACATTTTAAAAAAAGATTTGAAGTTTGGTTAATTAAGCAAAATTCAGATAAAAATAGATTAGCAAACATATAATCGGACATTTAACATCTTATTAATTTATTTTATTCTTTTTTATTGTATTTAGTTTACTATTTTTGTATGTTATCCCTTCCAAAAAATATATAAGCATCAATTATTCAAGAGGAATGATATCCATCTCATTATAACTCACTTAATTATCTTCCCATTTAATTAGGTTACTTTAAATAGTTCTTCCAATTAATTGTGTTCACCAATACTGGCCTGTCACCGCAGAGTATATTCATTTCGATCGTAGATGTTACACATGGTGCGGGGGGGGAAAAAGAAAGAGAATATCGTTTACTCTGATGAGAGTTTTCCTTTAGAAATAAGTAAACCAGGTTGAGAAACCAATGAATCATTTTGTTTCTTGTAAATGGTGTTCATTGAAAGCCATTACTCCTAAATATATTCCATCAAGTATCGGACACTCCTTTACCACCCGTGCGGCTAATTTATCCATCCTTTCCTTCGCTAACATATTTGTTTAAAATACGGATTATAGTACTTAACCTACACTTCTTCGAAAGCTTTTCGTGACAAGTTGTCATTAAATTGGCCACTTCCAACACCCTCCGCTTCTCAATTCATTTGCTCCCCAGTACACGATGGAAAGGGGTGGAAGGAAGGGGAGGAAAAAATAATAATCCTCTCTCCCATTCAACATCGGCTTCTTTCTATTAGACTCACTTAAGCCATCGCTCTATTCCCTCGGGTATGAAGCAGGGATCTTTTGTTAATCCACCAGGAAAACTCCCCTTTCCCGACGCAGACAAATAATTGGGGGGAGCTAGGACTTGTTTGTGTTCGACTTATTGGCATGCCATTGTTTGGGGACGAGGAAAAAAAGATTGCGGATGTCGTAGTGCAATGCTTAAAGATGGCTGGCCGAGGTTTATTAAAGAACCAAAGCTTTTTCTACCCGATCCTCCAATATCGCCTCGTTCTCGGTATCTCGGGCTTTTTATGTTGTTTTGTAACTACCGTGTAGAAATCGGTTGTTGTTGGTGCCTTTAGTGCGAGCGGAACGATTTTACAGCCAGCCATCGGATTCATGGAGTGTTTTTGTTCGTAATAAAGTTCGTACGTCTTTCTGTATAGGAGCATTAATCGCTTGTATTAGTTTTTCTTATATTTTGTTGTTTATAATTTAATATTTGGAATGCTGAATAAGCCAATAGAATTCATTTAGAAAATAGAAATAAATTGTAAAACTGCAGCAACAATTTGCTTGCTGTCAAAGGCATAGAACTATATATTTCTATAATAAAATAAACATTATTATTTCTAATTATAATAAATATGAATGTGTGTCTGTGATATGTGTGTTCGGGCTCTATAGGCCTGACTGTTTGGCCTATGTCTGTACCTTGGAGGTTGGGATTATGAAACGATTTTTTTTTTTTTTTTTGAAATTTTGTTTAGAAATTAAGCTGGTTTTCGCTATCACTTCTGAAAATATTATTACATAAAAGCAAATTTTGTACGCTTGCAATTTATTTTAAATCGTCTTTCTATTGATATTAATTCATGAATCGAACAAAGGTTTATTGAAGTGTGGGGTCTTCCTCTCCCTACATTTCTGACAAATGTTACATTGAATTTCTGACGGTTTGGATTTCGGAGCAGCATTGTTTCTTTTAACATTTAATCCCGTGATTTTCTTTTATAATTGAAAACGAATGCAGAAT
>JAOUZG010000273.1:1012839-1031844 GCA_026289955.1 Argiope argentata
TATTGTATACATAGGTTTCTATCAGATTTTGAACGAAAGTCATTCTGATAAAGGATGTTTGTCTGATTATAAGTTCATATGGTAATGATAACGAGAGTTAGATGAGTAAAATTTGGTACACAGATTTAAAATCTAAAGTGTAGATATGTATCAAATTTGTAATAAAATCCTTCCGTGGATTGATAGTCCTTCGTTGCTTTTTCGCTCATATAAATAAGATCATTTAAAATTCAGTGACTAAATAAATATGGTTAAATAAATATGTGATCGTTTTTATATTTCTATTTCAAATTTCATTTCATTTGGTCGGGAAAAGATCGTCTAAAATATAAATTCAATTTTCTGGTGTTTGTGTATATCCAGCACCCCAATGAGTGGTCGCCAAAGAATGTACTCTAATGAGCAATTTCGTAACTTGTTCACCAATGGCATGTGATTATTAAAAGTATAGGAGAAAGTTTCTGAGAGCTCCCACCATCTGGTCATGATAGGCGATTTAAGTTTAATGTAATATGTTTATTAATATTCAGTGTTTTACCGAAAATTTTGGGAAAACCTAATTAAGTTGTTTGTTTACTGAATAAAATATCTAGACCGCGTGTATCAGATTAACACGTGCAGGAGGGGGAAAGAATTTTCATTTCTACCACACCTTTTTGCGAAAATTATTCTGGACTCTCCATAGGCTATAATTAATTTCGTTTGTCCGTTGAAAAGAGTGCGCCGGATGATATCTATCGACGCATTCCCGGCTGCTGGAAAGCGAAAACTTTGACCCAACCCTCCGAAAGGCGATAAGGCGGATATTTTTGGCATTCGTACCCGCGCTTCCTGTATCGGGAAAATTCGCCTCGACAATAACACACTCTGGGGAGATGAGCATTAGCAACAACTCCCAACCTGTCCCCGTTTACAACAGTTCGGCCCGTAAAATGGCGGAAGCGATGACGTCACCTCCCTGCGTCCGGCACGCGTACCGCTCGTGCCTGTCACACTCCCTGCTGCCACTATTTATTTTCTGGTGCCTTCTCTTTCTTCCCTCAGATAGGGGCGTTCCTGTCGGCCTCCGTTTCTCTGATGATATGAGATTTCTCCTCCGATTAGAGTCTCCAGAACCTAATTGTTGATGGGCGAGATGGGAGCAAGACCCATGTCTTCATCAGGAAGGCCATTTATTTTATATAGTTGTTGCTGTCGAGTATTAGGACATGTACTGTTGGCATAAACTGAGTGGGATATGTCTGTAATTTTTACATTTTTCTAATTTAATGGTCAGTGTGTCTAGATTTTGATGAATCAGCGCGTTTTCTACCTCTCCGTGTTCAAAAAACAAATTTTAGTCCGTCCGTCTGTCTGGGATAAGGATAATCCAAAAATGATTTAAGCTAGATAGTTGAAATTTGGTATATACTCTTTACACGAAATTTTCAGCTTTCTATCGAATTCCGAGTAAACCCTGTTCAGATGAAGCCCTTCTGTTCCACTATTCGATTATACATTCACACGATAATCACAAAAGAGAGTTAGATAAAATTTGGTACACGGATTTGGCATCTATAGAGTAGAAACTTCCAATTAAGGTTGGATTGTGTGTCAGTCTGCGCTTTCAGAAATAAATATACACGACATTTTAAAAACGCATTAACTTAAATATATCAAATTTGGTTTGGGATTTTGTTACTTCAAGTGCACTTTTGTATCAAATTTTTGTTACAATAGGGTCCAGAAAAACATGTCTAAACGACGAATTCTATTTTTGGATAATATTAATTGCATGTCAGGGATTGAATGTCCAAAAACTCGCTAAGGACAAAAGAATTGATTCAATAAAAACGCTACATTCAGGCCAAAAGTTAATATTTTGTAAGCAATGTACACCAATGCCATAGACTTTCACTGGAATAACAAGTTTATTAGAGAAAGAACGTGAGAAAAAATTTGGTAAAGTTTGAAAAATTTGTTGGAAAAAAAGTAGTAAAGCATTAGCTTATATTATACTCTGTCAACTGTATTCAATTTCTCGTCCCTTTCATTACTTTCACTTAGTCATGACGATGTTTATAAACAAATATCTACTTAGATGAATTGTTTAAATTCTGAGTGAAGTGTAGTTAAAATTATAATAAATCAATAATAACGCACACTTTTAGAGAATTAATATAATAAAAATAATTTAAATTAAATCACTGATATGCTGATTAATGAAAAAAATATGCTGAAATGTAAAATTAAATGTAACGAACCAACTTATTAAAAGAGGGATGCCATTAAGTGCACTGCTTAAAGACCCCCTCCCCAAACGGTTACATACGCCAATACTTAGAAATACCGCTTTAATTGTGCACCACTTGTGATATTTTTGTGGACTGAGAATAAAATCATACTTTTATTTCATCGACTTCCCCCCCCCCTATGTATTTATTCGCACAAAAAGATTAAATGCTGTAATAAATTACGTATAAATAATGGGTTTAAAATTTTATTGTTGTAGCTTAGCGTATAAAATATCTGAATTTTAATGATTTTTCTTCATTATTTAGAGCCACTAATATTAAATAATCTGATTAAATAAATCATCATAAGTTTTTCCAGTCTCATTTGAGACCCGAATCTATAACATTCTCACTCCAATGCATTTATAAGATCTTAAAAATACAATAAGATATTTAATATTTGCACATTGCATCATAATTGTGTTGGAATTGAGAACTACTGATGCGGTGTGTTTCTATGTAAGTTTGATTTTTTCCCCATTTATTAAAAATATAGCATAAAAAAATTGTTTGTATACTTTATATAAAACTTTATATAAACTTTATGAAATCCCCGCTGAACACTCTTTATCTCTTGTTGTTTCTGAAATATTTATTTTGTTTGCCATTGCGTCGTATCTATCCTCGACGGGGGCTGCATTTCGAAGAAAACGAAAATATTTCTCCACCAGAACTCAAATGCGAGAGGGATTGCCTTATCAGAAACAAGATGTTGTCCACCAACAGGGATGGAATTTCGTCTTTTATTTTGTGGGTGAAGCAGATATTACTGCTTTTCCTTTTCATCCGAGAGAGGAGGAAGAAGAAGAAATAAGTAAATAAATGAAATAACAGAAAGTTTAGAAGTCCTTTTTGTTGTCGTGATCCTTTCATCTTGGTTTACGATGTTGTTGGTTTCTTGTTACGCCAAACGCAGACATCTTTTGTGGATCATTTCATTTTATGGTACTGCTCTTTTCCCACTACTGGAATTTCTTTTACTGCGCAACACCAAGTTTCGGGCCAAGAAATAGTTTACTTTTATCAACTCGACGAAAAGTTTCTCAGAACCTGGATTTTGCGTGTAGGAAAAAATGATCGTGTTTATTTTGTTGATAAACAAAGATTGGGTGGATTTGGCTATTACATTAACCAAGCGTTTTTGAAAAATTCAATTATTATTATTTAGAACTTTAGAAAATATCAATTCTGCTGAATAAAAATAATTATTATTATTGCCATTTTGTTCTTATTCTAACCCAGGAGGCATAATTTATGTAAAAAAAGCGCGGCGTCCGTTCACAAGTGATACAAGTTCAGAAGAGTGAAAAGCGAACGAAATATTTATCCCCATGATTATATACTGTGTATGACTTGTGTTATAACGTGTCGATTTAGGTAAGTTAATTAATTACTGGGGTCTTTTAAAAGAATGTGTTTAGATAGACAAATTTTTTTATACCTTCACTCGGATGGTAACTTGTCTATTCCAGCAATTTTTCAGAGCTTCTGTTGCTTTATATATATATATATATATATAAAGATGAAAATGGATCAGGGAATATGAGAACATTTTAAAATAAAGTCGGTATGGACTAAATTAAGATAAAATTTTGGAAATTAATTACGGATTAATTTAGGTTTAAAAATATCATTATTTATATATGAGGGGAAAGAAGCAATATCTAGGTCCCCCTTTCCTATATACCTGAGACTAAAAAAATACCTCTGATTGCATGTAGTATTGCTCCAACAATTCTACTGAATTTTGTTTAACGGCTAATGGAAATATTTCTCTTTTTGTAGCAATTGTAATAACAAGAATAATGCTGTCCTTGTAAAAACCGTAACTCTTCATAAACATATTTTTGTCGGGCTTCATGGTGAATTTGGATGCGGTTACCCCTTTGAAGGCCCCTTTCTCTCCCTACATTCTATTTTCGGGGGCGTTTTATGACTTCTACTCCACGTCGGGGTTCTTGTTCGGAAAGTGGGGGGACAGGACAAAAATAGAGCGGCTTTTTAGCGTTGGAATAACAACGCAAACATCGCATTCATAACTGGCTGTTTAAAATGTCATCCGTATTCTCTGCGCCGTGTGCCTTCATTCTGGGCAGGGTACTTTCATGCGCGCCGTATTCATTACAGGCGTGTGGCTTACGCACGCGAAAGGCACCGAATGTATTGAATGAATTATTTATGTAAAAAAACCTGCGGTGTAAGCGATCGAACCTCATCAAAATGGAGATCGAACGCATGAATCTGTTCTTGGAAAAATGTGGGTGTTTATTTATTAAAAGTTTACATATAACGTTTAGTAATTTATGAAATTAAGGTGAAGTGTTATTTTCGTTTAATATTATTGATTTTTATTATGAGAAAGAACAAATTTTTGTTGTGTATGTTTGTTAAATATAATGGATTAAAATTTAAGTAGACATTAGTTTAAAATGTGCCATTTATTTATTTTAGTATTTTCATAGAATTTTAATAGTTTCACTTTTAACAAATATATAACTTGATATTGATTATTTGAGGAATCATTGATAAATAAAGATAAATTAATGAAATAAAAGTGTAAGTAGTTAAAATTTAACATGATTTCTCTTTTAATAAACATTTAAATCAGTTTAATAACATTTAAATCAGTTGGATTTTAGAAGCATTTGATTACGGACGAAAGGTCAAGATGATTATAATGGGTATCAATTCTAGTTAATGTTTCTGTAGTAAAGTGTTTCGTATATTTTTGACGCATCTGTGATGAGAAAACGAGAAAAGAGAAGCAATCTCTTGCATTGGTCGCCTTTTTTATCCATCACTAATGATAGTTGATGGCGGGACAAAACGCAACGAATTATCCTGTTGCGCCTTGTACCCATTTTATGGAGCCTTTTTGAAAAAAAGGTACTTTTAATACTGAAATATAATCTGTGAAATAAAAGATTTTTCATATTTTTGAGTTTATTTCTATAACTTAGATGCACATTCAGTACCTTTAAGTATACTTTGGGCGACAGTTTTTCGAAATGCATTTATTTAGCTGCAGTGCATGAAGGTAGGTCCGGGATAGACTGGTTGGTTGGGCGTTACACTCATATCTTGTGGTGTATCACCTCATCAGTGTGTTCGAACCCTGCTGCCAGAACACTATCCGTGTATATGGTGGCTAGTTCACTTATAAATATTTCGTGGTCGCAAAGTCCTAGTCGAGATAATACCACTGGGGGTACTGGTTCCGAGTGATCGTTCTTTGATTCAGGTTGAAATTCCTATCTATGGATGAGTGAATGTAATGTTTGCCTGCCCCGTAAAAAGGATTGTGACGCATGAGTGACTTTGGCGTACTCTATAGGCCCTGGATGGCGCTACTGAAAACAAGAGACGCTAAAACTCTCGGCTTAAAGTTGCTGACTTTATCAGTGGGCTTGTCTATGACAAGTGCCATAAGAAACAACAGCATGCATGAAGATACTTAGCTATTGCCTGTCCCAAATATGTTTGTTAAGTGTTATCCTGGAATAATTTTATAATTTCTATTAATCACTAACTTTTAAAATATAAATGTATAGCTTAAATTCTGTAGTATTCTCCAATTTTTGCTATTGTTTGAATGAAAATTTATCATTGTAAAAAATTATTGTTATACTTTGCTTGGGTAGCTTTTATGTTGAGACGGTTTAACCAATCTGTAGTTTAGAGAGGAAAAGGAAACTTTTAGCTTGTATCATATTGGATTCTCAAACTTTGAAAAACAATAGTTTACCTCGGCTCATCCCTAAAGGCAGCCTGCTCGTTTCCGTTGAATATTTTATATGTTGTGAAACCGTATAAAAACATTTGCCCACCTGGTTCGGTGCCGCTTAGTTTTATTTATCGTCTGCAGATCCCGAGGGATGGGAGGGACACGTCATCCCGTTACCCAGGCAATTGCTAGGCTCTATCAAGTGCGTGTGATTCACTTGGTACCAGGCCCCCCCACCCCCTCCGTCCTAAAAGCCCCGGGTTGTATTTTCAGCTTTTGCTGTGCCAGCTTTCTTTTTAATCTCTTCGCGGGAAGAGAGCCCCTCGTCAAATTGCCCGAAAGGCAGCAGCGTTTTCTGAAACACAATGCAGCCTTTCATTTGAAACTCCATTTACTTTGTGGCAAAAGCGATTTCGAGCAGGAAGATGCGACGACAGCAGTTTTTGTTTTGTTGTTTTATGGAAGAATTTCGGTGCAGAAAGAGTCTGTCGGCCTTGATAAGGTTGTTTAAAAATTTTGGAACCCAAGCTATTGTAAGAGAAATCAATGGAGTATCATCGTTGTATGGGATGGGAGGGGGGTAGGAGATGGAAGGGACAGCCTCTGAACCAACACAGCTACTTTATCAGGTTATAATAATTTTGAAATTTTTTTTAGTTCCGAGTTATTCAAATGAAATTACATATTCTACTAAATAATTCTTTTTATTGATAGCTGATTTTCTAATTTTTTCTTCTTTTTTCTAATAGTTAGTCATAGGCAGTAAACTCATTAACTCATATATCATTGAAAAATGTAATAAATGGAACATTAACACTATTCTCCGCCAAATGTTTTTCTTTCAAAATTTTTGGTCTGTTAAGTTATATGTATTTGTACAAAAAGTTATGTAAAAGTATATATTCAAATCATGTTTTGTTTTGAAAATAGTTGATATTTTTGATAAAAGCTGCCGTTATAAAATGATCAATAAAATTCAATAAAAAACAAAATACTGAATAGGTAACAGATAATTACTATAAGATTTAAGTTACATTTTTGTGTACGGTGTTTCATTATAATATAATTAAATCGGACGAAAAATATAAGGCTTCAAATATGTCAATTCTGTTACTTTCAATTTTCTGTGGAATTTTAAATTTGTTGCATGTTCTAAAGAACTGAAACATAGAATACAAACTTTCTGTAACAGCCGTATTGAACGATATATATAAAGAAACTAAACTGTCGTGCATACCAAATATATTTTTGAGGCCGAGTAGTGTATGTATAATCTAAAATCTACGCATGGTGTTCATGGCAACTAATATGTTAAATAAGAATACCTTCATGACAAAAAATAGAAGTTGATACCTTAATTAATTTGATATAAGTTATCGTCAGGATGGGTAAAACGCATCGTAAGTAAAGTAAATCCTGTTTATTTTTATTTGTTCATTTATTTTCACCAACCTGCTTTCAAGATAAGAATTTCTTTCGAATTCCGCTGAGAAAATGCAGATTTTCAAGTGGGGCAAATCTTTATGTTCTTAAACGAGATAAAATCATTGAGACGTCATTTATCTTTTTTCTTAATTCTAAAAATACTTTTCCATTCGAATTAGAAGTAGTTTTCTATTTACTGAAAGGCAACTGCTTCTAAACAAATGTATAAATTTCTAAATTTTCCTCGGGATAATTGTTTTTTTTTAAAAAAACTTGTAAACAATACTCCTCGTCTTAACATAATAGCAGAAACAAAAAATGGGAATAGTTGAATGCACGGCTTTTAGTCTTAACCTGTTCTTTCGGATTACTCTTCTTGCTTTTCCTTTTACTTCATCTCTCAGTCAAAGGTTATCTATCATCTGATATTCACACTCACAAAGTGTGTGTGTCTATATATATATATATATATATATATATATATATATATATATATATATATAAAATATCGTTGAAATCATTTGAATCGTTGAAAAGGTCAAAATAGCATTTGTCAGTAGCTGAAAATAACGTCGGAATAAATATTGTTTTCGAGATTTTTCTGGAAACTGAGTTGAATTAACATTAATTTGATGCAGAAATTAATTATAATTAAATCATTTGTTTTTTCATTTCCCCCTCTAAATGGAAACTTTATTTTAAGGTAGAAAAATTTTTCGCGACATCGGTAACTTTAAATAAATTTTGCTATATTGATGAAATCGATTTATAAAACGATAGCGATTTACAATTACTTGAAAAATGAATCGAAAATAACTATTTAATGATTTTTTTGAACCACTCTGATTCTCTGAACTTTTTATTCACCTGCAAATATTAAATTTGAGTTAAAACAAGAAGACTTTGTAAACCTTTGGGTTTTTATTTTCTGTTTTTCTTCTTCTAACCACTTTCGTTTATAAACCCATCGTTCCAGAATTTTGATGGAAATTAAAGTGTTATAAACAGCTTGAATTTATTTATCAGAAATATTATATTGGTGCATCTGATATTATTGAGTATTGCGTGGATTTATTTCCTGTTATTAGATTTATTACGTGTCAGTATGTAAAAATTTCTTATACGATACTTTTTGCAAAGAAATGTTTATATTTTGATAAGAAAATATGGAAGCTTAAGTATGCAGCTGCTGTATATGTATATTAGAGCCGTATTTTTTACACTGTGAAACTGCAGTGCTTTTCATTCAGTAATTTAAAGAAATAAGCACGAGTGGTCTCCACGGAACTTTCTAGCGAACTTTTATAAAAAAGGAATTATTTCTTTCCTTTCCGCTTAAAAATTGACATTGAGAAAAGCCGCAAATGCTTCTTCTATTTATCTTTGGATTTTATTTTCAAAATCCCGTTCATGAGAGTTTCATGTTTGCACTGTAAAGAGGGAAGTTGCATATGCCTTTTTAATAACCTTCTTTTTCGATCTATTGAAACCAAATTTTAACACAGAACTACAATTTGAGTTATAAAATCACATACCGACTTCCATTGTACTAAGTCATTCTATTTATGAGCTATTGTTTATATGAATGCATCTAATAGCAGGCAGGGAACCAGTTGACGGATTTGGTTTGAAATTTGACGTGTATCTCCAATTTAAATAGTAAAGCTGTATGCCTAACTTTATTTTACGTCTTATAACTATCCTATTCACTTGTACTTGGACACGTAGACTTCTTCCATATATATTTCATTCAAAATTTGTTGTATAGTACTAAGACTACATCGCCAATTTCACCCATCTAGCTCAAAGCAATTTTGAGTTTTCATGTCCGCATTATAATTCCTAAGAAGAGATTTTTGGATTTGAGAAAGAATAAAACTGAAATTTTTTTCGAAATTTCTTTTATAATTCTTTTTTTCATGTTTTATGTACGTGAAAGTAAAAATGGAAGAGACTTGATTAATGGATTCAAAAATGCCTGCTACTCTTTCATTCAATGACTTTGAGATGATATTTAATGAACATATCTCAAAAGTCACATCGTATACAAACATTAATTCATGTGAATTTTATTCTATTTCGCATTTTATGAGTTATTTTTTGAATTAAAAAAATTGCTGAAAAATATCACCTCCTTTGTATCGGTTTTCTTTTCTTCTCTCTGTGAGTGACTTTGCAGTCGTGCGGAGTTCAATGGTCTTTCATCTCCAGAAGCTCCCGTTTCCAAGGCAACCGCCTCCTTTCCACAAAAGCGGATAGTTCCGCTACAGTATCTCCTAGTGTGACAAAATTCTGCCGCAAGTAAGAGCCTGATCTTCATTGATACATTTCCTGACAAAAGAAGCTGATAAGCGAAGCTCCGCTTGGCGAATGAATTTCTCTCCTTGTCTTGGCTTTTTTCTTGCCTCACACACAGCTGAGTGAATGGGGACTCTTTGATATTTTTGTCATATGTTTTCAGGGATTATTGATACTCTTGTAAAGGGAAGATCACACTCACTAACTCGCAAAAGATCTTTTATATATCGGTCTTGTTTTCTTGCTGAAGATGGAGATCCGACTTATACTCTTCAATTTATAACAATGTATCTTTCTTGAAACTTGGCGCTATTGATTTTATATTTTGTAACTGCGTTTATATGTCTTTAGAAAGGAAAAAAGATTTTTTTTTTTTTTTTTTTAAGAAAATGGCGTGTCTTCTACTCAGAGAAATGGTTTACTGTCCCGATTTATTCCATAAAATACTCTTAAGAATGTTTTTTTAAAAATCTGACGGCCCATTCCGTTAACCGAGCGCAAGCGAAAAATCAGCAAAGAAATTTCTCGGAATTATATATTATTTGGTGATTTTTCGCTTGCGCCCGGCTAACAGAAAAGTACCGGCCCATTACAACTGCGGGAATGATCTCCCCTAAATTTTCTCGCATTCACTATAATAAATTTGTCGTGCCAGAGAACTTCTTACATGGTATACAATAGTAACAAAATATTAGCTTTTGGCATGAATTTAACATTCTTACTGAATCTATCTTATTAACCTTGGTGAGTTATTTGACGATCAATCCCTGGCATGCGTTAATAATATTCAAAAATCGAATTTTTGTTTCAGATACATTTTTCTCATTTTATTGAAACAAAAATTGGTACTTACGTATTAGACCGTCGATGTGCCAACGATCGCCAACTATTGTATCTTGCCGATACTTACGTATTAGACCGTCAATGTGCCAACGGTCGCCAACCATCTTGAGCCAATTTACTTAGGTGACCAAAACTCTTCGATGCATTACGCCGCCATTAATTGTCCGTTTTCACCTATAAACTCATCTCATGTCCATTCACTCGCATTTTTATAAGGAATAATTCCATAATTTTGGAAATACATCTCTGCATCTTTTTCGTTGGCAGGCAAATCCCAAATTTTAATCATTTTAACGAGCCAAAAAATCAGAAGAGAAAAAGCGCTTAATGATCTTCTGCGAAACCAACAAAACGGCGGGCGACGGTGAGGGTTTGCACAATTTTTTAAATAATGGCAGTTGTTTGCCATTATTGGCGGTTTAACAGTTCATTGGCTACGCCTTCGTATTTGGCGATAAAGATCGATGGCTTAATACGTAAGTACCATATTTAGTTATCGCTTTCATCATTTTCCGAAAGTACAGACCAACAAACAGTCCACCCTTAGTTGCATTTTTCTCAAAATTTGACTGGTATCTACAATATAGTTGTTAAATCTGTGTGCTGAATTTTATCTAACTTTCTTCGTTTTGCAGTTATCATGTTAATTCATATTTGTATATCCGGAAGGCGGATTTCCTCTGAGGAGATTTTACTTTAGATTTGATATAAAGTTATAGTAAAGACCATTTGTTAATTTTCAACCGTCCATCTCTAAGTATTTTTTTGAATTATCTTTGTCACAGACAGGTGGAGACAAACAAATAGACGGACATATTCCAAAGATATGTGTTTTCTGAACTTGGGGAGGTCTAAAACGTGGAGATTCGTCAAAATGTCGTTCGAATTTTCTCACGATTACTACACTTTTTTTTTACCTATATATACGAGAAAATAAAAGGGACAGGAGTTGAGAACAAAATGAATTTATTCCCAAAATTTAAGATTTTCTGATATAATTGTTCGTAAAGGTGTTCTGGCATTTGAACTAGATTTCCTCTACCTTTTTCGAAAAACTTTGTCCCTAATGATGTGAGGTGGGCTTTTAACATTCCTTTGGAGCACATCATTAGACTAGAAGTTCTTTTAAGGAAAGAATAAAAAGAAATAATATTCAAAAATTCACCCTCACAAGTTGCAGTTTTGGCATGCTCGGGGGTTAGATGTCTAGGATTTCCGCTACTTCCAGTTCTTTCAAATGACTGAATGAACTAGAACAAAATCCTTGTCACTTTCCGTGGAGATTTCGGCTTAGAGCCCAGTGATTTTCATTTGTTGAGGAACTCACCAGTTTACCGAAATAATAATTGAATACTAATGAGGAGTTTAAAAAAAAAAGCTAAGGCCCATCTTGCATTTCAGTTTTTAAAAAAATTACAAATTCGTTGTTTTTTGTTATTTTTCTTGCAATTCTAGTTCTTGTTTGTAATTGTCTTGTTTCCTGAACAATGAAAGAAAATCTTAAAGCACAACTAATTTGAAATAATTATTCCTGCAACGATGTTAATTTCATTTTTTACAATAAATTTTAATAGTAACATAATTTTTAATTAATTTTTGCGCATTAATAATTATTCTTTATTTCATCAGTTATATTCACATTTCTTGATTTTTTTTTCTTTCTACACTAGAAATTTTTTAAAACTACATCGTTCTAAAAGAAAAGAAAGTGCTTTATCTCCAGACAATATTTTTTTTTTTCAAAAACTGTTAAATGGAACGATTGCATTTTGCTACTTCGCATGGACATCATCAAAAAGTAACATTGTTCTGCCAATAGTAGTTTCTTTATTTCATACACCTTGTAGCTGAGAGGATACTCTTTTTTTTTTCTGCGCTTACGCCATGGGAACAATTAGTACTGATTGGATGTTTTCACTTTGCGAAGAGTGGTGTTATTGTTTTTGTTACATTTCCACTAAATATTGAAAACTCTAACTGAAATGAACTTAGACTGCTTGCGATATCTAAATCCACCAAGGAACTTAAATTAATGATTTCTTTTACACATAGAAAAGAATGGTGGAGAAGGAGGTGGGGGAGGGTAGCTGCAATTACGAAGGGCCCTATATGCAATCTGCTCTGAACACTTCTAAGTGCAATTCAAAATGCTTTAAAGCACTTCTTAATAAATTCAAAAACTCCTATTAAATAAAAATTCTTTGTAGACTGATTTCTTTTACTACGCAGCTGGAGCAAGTTGCAACACCTGAATCAAAATTATTATCCTTGCGAAATCCCCTTTTCCCGTGATAAGATAGACCTGGAATTTTCATTGATCGTAAAATTAAGCTCGCGCCTATTAGCCATCGTCGGGAGACGAAGAGAGGTTGGGTGAAAACGAAGGGACTCTCTGCCATAGAGCTGGTATACCAGCTCTATGCTCTCTGCACTGATGAGAACTGTTTTTTTTTTTTCTGCATTCTTGATCTGAGGGTTGTGGACCGTAAAATTGCGACTCTTAAAAATTAAATTCTTGATGGAAATGTTCATTGCCTAGATAAAGTGCTGTTTTATTTGAGCATTTAAGAAATTGCTGGCTTAAAGTGTGACACCTCATTTTAAAAGGAACGTGGGGGGGGAGATGAAAATTAGGCAGCTTATATATATATATATATATATATAAGCCATTCTAATGAATTTTTTTCCATCATAAATTATCTTTAATATCCTAATAACCCCCATGTAAAAAATATTAAATGTTGAATTATTAAATGGTAAGTTTTGGTATACTTTAGGTAATTTTTAATTAAATAAAAAACATGAAAGTTTGTGTGATTTGCAATGCAAATTCTTTTTGGCAAAAGATAATCCTCAGTAATTATTATTATTAGTCACAGAAATCATAATTTTTTGTTTTCTTCACGAACTTGAATGCAAACCATTGTATAAAACAATTTTTATTATACTTATTTAGATTTTGTAAAAAAACACCAGGAAATGTCCATTTCTTTTCGTCTAAGAAATATAAATAGTTGTCCAGCGTTTTAATAAATTTTTATTATGCGATCAGTACTGAAATCTAAGTTAAAGCATAAATTACTTTATCGAAAAGTGTTGTGCTTAAAAGCTGTATCGAGATTTAATAACTATTAAATAAGATTAAGGAAATTTTTGTGATTGTATTTTAAAAAATAGAATACAAATTGTATTGACTATCAATATGTATTTAATAAAAAAAAATCATCTTTCGTCTAATTTAGTCGTTTACTTTGACCTTTCTCACAGACTTGAAAAAAAAAAAAAAAAAAACGCGCGCAATCGAATTTGGAACATTTTGTTTTAGATAGTTAATTACTTCGTTTAATAAGTTAAAATGAAAGCGTAACAGTTGCGCACAAATTTAACTGAAAAAGAAAATTATATTGCCAGATTTGATTTTGTTTACCCATTTCATAAATAAACTACTTTTTACACAAGAAAAGATTTTTCAATGCAAAAAAAAAGTTTTAAAAAATTGTAAGGAGGATTTAAATAATGAAAATATATGAAATCATTGCTGATGATAAAATTAATGTTCATTCATAAGCAAAAACGACGCATCGCTGAAATATTTAGTTATATTTTGTAAACAATATAAGACCAGGAATGTTCCCAATGTTTCATTTATTTAAAATCAAATAAAGATGGGATCTCTTGATTATTATTTGCTTATTTATTTTATTTTATTTTGAAAATTTGACTTGATTTTAAACAAGTAATAATAGTAACCGGACATCTAAAGTAAAACAGAGAGAGTATTAAAAAAATAGAAATACTCTTCTGTGTAAGATTTAATTTCACGTGTATACCAAGCTTATAAAACTTCCAATATTTTCTCATTCTATTTTTTACTGTGTCATCACCCACGTCATGTACGAAACAGATTTTATAGAATATACTTTTCCGCAACCCTAGAGAGAGAACTCCATGGTGGAAAAGCGACTATTTCAATCTTGCGCAAATACACGAAGCAATAAGAAGTTGTTTGCCTTTCTTCAGGGAAAATCTAAAATCTTTTCACTATTGTATTCACGAAACTGATAAGAGAAAGAGAGAGAGAGAGACTGACTTTTCAGATCTCTCCCACTGAAGGCAAGCAGATGAGGTTCTTCATCCAGCGTTTAGTCTCGTGATTTTTCAATGTTTCGGCTGTCGTGAGAGAGAGAGGATTCTTACCTCCCCGAAGAATTTCGCTTTTTTCGCATCCCACTTCCCGGTAGCTTGGCATCTTTATGCGAGCTCCTTTGCTGCGATGACATATTTACGAGTCTCTTTGTCGTGGCTTTGGCGCTGGTTGTAACCCATTGATTTAGTACCGAGTGTCACTGTCATCGCCAAGCAGCGTTGACGTGGGCGAATTCCAATCCCGAGAGACACTTCAAAGCTACCCTGCCCAATTTTTTCCTCTTCATTCTAGGATTTATTAAAAAAAAAGAAATAAAAATCTAAAAACGAGAAACCGTGCCGATGAAGTGCTTGGAGAATTTGTCATTTTATGAAGTATTACTTGAAGAAATATCTTTTGAGGCTCGGGAAAAATCTACTTTCTGTTTCTAAATCTCAGCTTGAAGAATGAGATTAGCGTTGTTCCATTTTTTGGTTTCGAGGAATAGGTTAGCACTTTTTCTTTAGTTCATCTTCCAAAGAATTTGTTTAGAAATAAACAACAAGACATGTGTTGAAGGATGTGGGTTTCTCCTCCCTTTATGTAAATAATACAACATTTTTTTATGATTTATTCATTGGCGTTTTTTGAATAACTTTTGTTGAAAGATAAGTATATATTCCATAATGGAATTGTTTTTCGTATATCTCTTCTCATTTCGAAACTTATACACTTCTATTTATCGTTGATTTAAAATCCATTAATTATCCCACCTCTTTCTTGTATGGATCCCTTGGAACTGTTGGGAATTCATGTACATAGGATACATATATGAATTGTATATATATATATATATATTATTATATCGTATATATATTTATCTATGGTTTTAAAACACGAAGTGGTTGTAAAGTCATATTGCTGACCTTCCGGCCCGCCTAAAGGCACATGGATAATAAAACAGCAACACTGGCGGGAAATGTGGTTGATTACTAAAGGCCATCACCCTCCACGGTACAACCCTTCCTGTAGGAAGTACGACCCGTCATCGATGGTAGTAGTCAGATCCCCACCTATTTGTATACCCTCTAGGGTGGCGAGATCCATCCACCATGCCGGAAGCATCTCATTCTCATTTCCAGGTGCCCCCTGGGGGGAAGGGAGTTGATGTAAAGAAAAACTTAGAGGAAATGAGAAATATGCCATTCTTATCAACTGCAAATGGCTCAATATGAAAATGTCTATCTCAAGATAGTCCTCATTTAACTGTACAACCTAATATTAACTAAAATACCATTACATTTAACTATAAAAAATATAATTGTTTCAATAAAATAAATTATAAAATATTCATCTCATTTATATTGTTAATCAGAGAAAAAAATGACGTTTTTTTTTTTCTGAATTTTTTAAACTAATTATTTATTGACACTAAATCGTTACAATTCAGGTTTCAATGATAATCGATATTTAACCCTTTTTCGGATTTAAATTCATAATTCTTAATGTTATATGTATTTTGAAATATAATAATTTGATGAAGACTCACTACTTTCCTATACAATTTATTAGGAAGAGCTTTAATAATACTGCAGCACTTAGTACATAAATCGTGTCATCGTACGATTTCAATCGGGTCTTCTTGAATTCTGGAAACTCTCTTCCTAAGAGGGCCATCTATTGTAATTGCAGAATCATGGAGGCTTTGTCATCGTTCTATTTTTAGTTGAGTAGTCATTATAATAAAAGAAATTAAGTAAACTATTTGGATTAACTTTAGATTTGAGGATTTTTCATTTTTTTACGAGAAAAAAAATATTTTTTGAACAAATGAGTATAATTTTGGGAAATTAATTTCAAAAATTTAGTTTATTTTTTTGGTGAAATTTTAACAATACAATTGAAATATGTCAATTGTTTACATTGTGAGTTAAACAATATATCAATGGCATAAATTACGTTATATCAATTCTTAAATAAAAATAAAATATTTTAATAGTATTTTTGATGGTAGAATTATTCATACAACAGACATTTCTCTGAATTTCCAGTTGAAATCCAATTCTAGTTCCGCTTTAGTCGTATATCGGTTTTTCTGCAAATCGCTATAAAAACGCATTTACAAAATTATTTTCAATCATTCTCTTTGAAACAGTCATGTGAAATCGAAATAAAATTGTATAGCCAAATGGCTACGTGATATATTGAAGGGTTTAAAGCATCCCACAAAAATATGTCTAACCATGCGTGTTTGCTTATATTAGTTTCATATTTAAATATACATTTATGTCTGAGAAAAAGATGTGGAACTTGAATGTATAGCACTCGAATTTTACTTTGACTTTAACTTAGTGGCGCAAGTCCTTTTTTCCCCTTAGTAAGTTTTTAAGGCGTCCCGAAATGACAGCTAATCGTAATTCTCTGCTGCTGCTGTTGTTGTTACTTATGGCTCTTGCCTATGGACAAGCTCCCCCGCTGATACAGCAGCAGATTCAAGCCGAAAGGAACGTCTCTTGTTTTTGAAGTAGCGAAAACTAGGGCCAAGAATACGACATAGCTACAAAATCGCTACATTCGTTTGTACTGCCCCTTTTTACAAGTGGACACATTCACACATCTCACAGATAGCACAAAGAAGGACAACCATGCCCTAACCAGGACTCGAACCCGGGACTCCGAGAACACGAGGAAGACGCGCTACCTCTGTGCCATCGAGCCGGCTCGTGACTCTCTTCTGAAGTTGTATAAGTCCTGATTGCTTTCAAAGTCCTTCCCCCCTCTTTCTATATTCCTATTTGGACCACACCGATGCCTAGTCATGTTTCTAACAAATAACTTTTAAAACGTATCCTAAAAAATTATTTCCATAAATGTAGACGGAAATAAAGTCTTTTTAAAGAATACATCTGTTCTTTTTTTTTTTTTCAATAATACCTTCATATATTCCTTAAAGTATTCAAATGTAAAAACCTGGTTAAAATGTACTGAATTGAAAAATCTGCTTATATAGCCAAAATGGTTCTGGCTACATAAAATCCGTCAACCAATCAACCTTCTTGTAAGACTTCAAACAAGACTTTGAAAAAAATTCTTTTGCGGAGTAAAAATAATTAGATTATTCCATACCTTTAGACCCCCTTTTCGTTTCTATGCTCTTTGCCCGTTGAGCGATGCAGATAGTTTGCGTCATTTTCAAAGACCGGCTCCATCCCTTTTAAAGTGTTTGAATGGGGGGGGGGGGCTTATTTGAGTTTGACCTACATTCTCTCGAAGCAATCAATAGGAGATTTGGGTCGGGATCTGCAGTTCGCTTCACCTCATTTTCTCCAGAATTTTAAACTTGCCTAGAGGAAGAAACAGAAAAAGAAAATAGTAATAAGTCTTCCGAAAATTTAGTTTTGCTAGGTTGTTTGGGGGGTGGGGTTGGAAACCTTTCCTCTTGGTTTCTGTGACACGTAAGGCAATTAAATTTTTTCCGCATTTGATCATCTAATTTTCTCCTCGGTCTGTACGTTAAAAAAAGAATCCAACACCAACAACATTTTTTTAGACGTAGGAAGTTTGTTATTGAGTTTTTATTAAGAAATGGTTTTGCTACATCCGCTAAAATATAGAGTTGACGTATTCTCAGTGATGAAAAATTAATGAATTCCTACCATACCTTTCGTAAATGTTCTTAGATCTTATTTCTTAATTTTTTACCAAACACAATTCTAATTTTGATAATCACTTAAGTTCCTTCCCTTAAATTAAGGAATTAATATTTTTTTAAAAAAAACTTACATCATTCAAGTAAGTAATGCACGTCGAAAATTTTATAACAGATTTTAAAGAAACATATGGTTATATATTCAAATAGTCAAAGTTTATATATGGTCAAAGGTTCATTGTAAAATGTTATGTTTAAACACCTGAACGAAAATTATGTCTTTACGAGTTTAATTTCTGAGATATACATTACTTGCTTCAGGAGAATCTTTACGTACAATAAATGCAAATTAATACATAATATTATTAGATATGTTTATCTCCAATATTTTATCTATACAATTTTAGAAACATATATTTAGTTACGGATTAGATGTTTTCATTTGATAAAGCATTTGTGTATATTTTTAAAAAAATATATTATTTATTTTCTTAATTTTAACGGTGCTTTTTTTTCAATTCAGAAAATAATATATTTGATGGAATATGTTTTGAAGTTTAAAATGATATAATTAATTTTTTGATTATTCTTAATACAAATCAATTGAATAAAATGAATATAGTTACCTTACTACTATAATAATAAAATGAATACAGTTACCTTACTA
>JAOUZG010000273.1:1031854-1070884 GCA_026289955.1 Argiope argentata
AGTTACCTTACTACTATAATAATAAAATGAATACAGTTACCTTACTACAAATGTCAAAATAATAAAAATAATAAAAAATGCAGTTACCTTACTACAAATGTCATGGTTTAACTATAAAGTAGTTGCTAAAATTGTCGCTTTTCATTGATTATGAAATATTAATATATGCATTCGACTTTGTAATGATGTAAATGATGGATCAGTTTTAATGTAGTGTATCAATTCCATAAATTTTACAATCTCGATAGATCCAAAAATGTTTAATTTCAATTTTTCTTTTGTCTTCGTAATTGTATTTACTCTTTATTTTGAAATAAATATTCCGTTGAAATTTATCCTGGCCTTTTTTTCCTAAACTTACGTGCAGAATTTAATTTGATTTGATTCGAATACTGTACCTTATTTTTTTCCATTAGGTGCATGCAAGATTTTTTTTTAATTCGGATTTCGTTTCCCGTTATTGTTCTATATCATTTACCTCTCTCCATTTTTTTTCTGTAGGCAATTACTTTTTCAATTACCACTAAGTCTTGTTTTGAATTATTAGAACACCGTAAGCTTTCATTCTTTCTATTATTATTTTTTATCTGCAATGGTGTTTGATCTTACTCCAGTTGGTGGGAGGGGGGGAGAGAAAAAAATATCGTTGACTGCTGAAACCCCCCCCCCCCTGCAAGGTGGGAGATTGGAAAGTCTCGTATCTATGAACATGCCACCGAAAGCTTTTTCTTTCTTCCAAAATCCTCTCTTCGACTACTGTCTTATTTTAAGGTTTTTTTTCTTCTTGAGATCAATACTGAAAAGCAGGAAAACTCAAATGGATCCGACAGGAAGTATCTGGGAATCCGCGTGTAATGCTCTTTCTAGGAAAATGGATTTTAGATAGAGATGGTGAAAAGGAGGCAAAGAAAAAAACCTGTAAGAAAGAGAAAAGCGTCCGAAATCCATTTACCGGCAGTTTCCCAATCATTCAGTTTCATTGGACTGCATAAAACCTCCCTTTCCATGCTAACAAAGTTTTTTTTTCCTCCTAGCGTCTCATTTCTTATTTTTCCACATGATTGTGATTCATTGTAATTATATTAGTCTGAATAAAGCATTTATTTTATTTTTGTTGGTATTTTAAACTGGGTGCAACTATGCAATAGGAAATAATCATCTTTTTAAAGCTTTAGAGCTTATTATGGGAAACTTCACCCAATTGTGCATAGTTCGATGTGCAAAGATATATAATGCTCAGTTTGTTTTACTAGCGACTATTTATACTGCTATAATAAATTTTGGAAAATATAGCTTTGCCTTTTTACTAGATTTCTCGTAAAAAGATTACACATTGCAATGGTTCGCATAGCAAGACTAAGGGAAAATTTTTGCAGTTATTCGCCAGTCATGGTCCTTAGAACCCAAATCCCTCCTCAGTTCTGAAGTTTATTTATTATTTCCTTCAGAAAACAATTAAGCCCTGAAAATATGTTTCAAAGAATTCTATTTCTTAAACATAAGTTAATCTGATAAATAGTTTTAAAAATTTCGCAGAGATTCTTCAAAGATTAATATATGGAGAATTTTAGCTTCATTTTTCAAATTTGATAAAAGTGCATAAATGAATTTTTAAAAAAGTTTTTGATTGTTGTGATATATAAAGTTTATGTAAAAGTACATTCATATTATTCAGCATTCGAGTATGACTAAAATATTAGTCGTATTCAACTTCAAAATAATCCTTTTTTTTTTCTTTTAAGAAAAGTTGGCATTCAAACGTCTTTAAACTATTATTTGAATAAAATAACTGACATATGCATTATTATTTTAAACACTTAATTTAGTTTTGTATTGATTTTCTTGAGATGTGTTTTATTTGATATACTTGAGTACAATTATTTTGTATTTTTTTGCAGGGCTTGGAAAGTATTCCAGTCTCTAAGTTGCCTAGTAAATTAACCATACCTACACCTAGAATGGACACTTATAGATTTTCTATGGCCAATATGGAAGGTAATTTTATTTTATACATTTTAGAGTTTATTAGCATTTTGAGCTCATTTAAACTAAATTAAACATTTTAAAAAAATGTTCTCTATTTTATGCAAAATGCAAGATAAAACAACTATACTATAACTTTTACTTTTAAAAGATCATTCTTGCTTGAGTTGCTATTACAAATGGAAAATGTTTTATTTTAGACATTTATCACCTTTAAAAGTGGTTATACTTTTGAGATATGTCACGCAACAACATACAGAAACCACATTATATTTTGTTTTGACTAAATAAAAAAATCAATTATATTTAATTATTTTTTCACGAACATCATGCAATTTTCAAAAAACATACATTGTTTAATAGAAATTGTGTAGTTTTATGTTATCTATGAAATTTTTTAAAAGTGTCACCGATAACATAGTACTACACAATTTCTATTAAATTTTTGAAACAATAAAATTTATTTTAGAAATGTTTGAAAGTTTTTGCTAATTTTAGCAGATATATTTTAAAGTATGAATTCATCTTATTCTTACAGCTAGCATAATTAATATAAACGCACTAGAGTTTCCTGTTTTTGTTATGATGATACTATAGAACTCGTCTGATATGAAGTTGACAGGGCCACTATGAAAAATCGATGTATCGATTACAATTTCGATTAAGAATTTAATAAGGAAATTGGTTTATCAAGAAAAAGCGACATTTTTAAAACTTCAAATGTCGATAAAGATTTATTTTAATATTTCTACCAATTTTATAACAAATAATTAATAATTATTAAGTAAATTAATTAAAATGACCATTTTAATACACTTTCTGCTTTTAATTTTTTACAGTGAATTAAAGATTAAAAAAATTAATTATTTACTAAGATTTAAAGGCATATATTTATTTAATTAATGAAAGAAATTCAGAAATGAAAATGTTTGTTATTGATATTTTATATTAACAAAAAATAATTTCTTGTAATAAATTACATGAATAAATAAATTATACTATAACTATTTCAAGGTCTTTTCAATATAAAATTAAAAAACTAACAAAATGATTTGAATTATTGAAGGTTTCGAGTTAGTTAACTTAAGCTTTCTTGCAGCTTATTTAAAATTTACACGTTTTGTAAGATCTGTATTGATTTTTATAAATTTTTTTATGAGTGAAATTATATTATATCAAATGAGACTTTATGAATATGAATTATGTTTGTGATACCATTTCAGGTATTAAATTTTAATTTTTTAAAATTTATTTCTTTGCAGATAGTCAAGATATCGAATTGGACGCTATTTTAGGAGAGCTTTGCGCTCTGGAGGACAAATTGGATCGCGAGATCATGCCCAAAAGCCAGTCAGCGAACCAAGCGCTGGGGAATGCGTGGATGAATTCCAGACCATCCGGTGGGAACGCTCCCAATCAGAACTCTTCCAAAAGTCAGCTGGAACCGAAACTCAGTTCTGGACACAATCGATCGAATTCCGGCGGAAGTGGATCTAGACCGAAATTCGAGATTGGGGGACTTCAAGTAAGTTATTAGGGCTTTTTTATCGCCAAAAACTCGACTGGAATTGTTTGATTGAAGTTGCTACTGCTGTTGTGGTTGATGAAATAAATGCCACACATTGGATATCAACAACATTAAATATATATATATCTGTTAGACATCTTTAATTTCAATTATATTAAACAATACAAATGAGTCGTACATTTTTTTATCATTTCAGAACATGATATTGTTTTGAGAATTAGGTTTTCTGGCGTCAACAAAAATCCGTTGGCAAAAAATAAACGTTTTAACCCGTAGACGAAAAATAATAATTTCATTATCTGCACGAGCATCTCAAAAAATCAATTTTTATTAACGCGTTGCCATTCCATTCCCAAAAGCTCTAATTAAACAAAAAATAAGTTAATGACTGCAACAAATAAAATTTAGAAAGATGTCATTTTGAGCATGTGATTACATGAAATGAAATATATAGGAAATGTGATATTTTTTAAAACAATCAATCCGAGACAAAGTTTTTTTGGATCGTTTGTGATACTAAAGTGACTCATTTAGTGAAACCATTCAAATGAATAAAAATATAATTTAACTTGCACGAGCACGTGGTGCTTGGCTGTTCAGGAAGTTATGTTCTGACATGATACATTGAAATATGCATAGCAGATTTCATTTTAATCCTTTTTATAGATTTTCTTTTTGTAATAATTAACTGGCAGCATGTGAATATATATTTTAAAAATATATTGAATGAAATAAATTCTGGTTATTAATTCCACATAAGATTTTGTTTTATTATAATGCTTTATTATCAGCGAATTTCAGAAACATTAAATTATAGATATATTTGAAAAGGAAAAGTTAGCATTTTATTCATTATATTTGCAATTAAAAAATTTCACATGTCACATTTCTTAAAACATCAGAATAAATACAAAATGGCTGACCCCTGAAAATTTTGTATTGGCTGACCCTGAAAACTTCTCTTGCGCGCTCTTGTGCTTTTTGTTGGAAATTATTGTTCTCTACATCTGCAATAACAAGGGATTGCAACCGTTGTTACTATAAATCCCTGCCTCTTTCTTCTTATAACTAACTTCTCAGCTGTTTATTAATACTATATTTGTTGAAATAACTTTCACTTTTGAAATGAATCAATGGCTTCTAGAAATTTATCCTAGCTTTTGATTTAGGCTAATGAGGGAAATAAAGAACTAGAGTACTGGGCTCTAAAATTTCATCTCTAATACTGTGAAGATACTTCATTATTAACTAGATTTCGACTTTAAATCACTGATTAGTCGGAAATTTAAAATTTAAACCCTTTGTCTTCTATCTTTTTGCAAAACAGCACATATTGCCTCACTCATCGAGAAAATATTAATTACAATTTATTTTCGAAACTTAATAAATAAAATATTAAAATGACAGCACCAAATGAAGAAAATATTTGAATATAAATACCAAACTCAAATTCCATTTTAGTCTGAAACAACTTTTAAACTTTAATTAACTCGATAAAATTCAGACTTCTGTTTAGCACTTTAGTGTGATTTTCATATGCATTCAAAATTTGCGACCCTATTTTTTTTCGCTCTTAATTAACATCAATGCTTTAGAAGCGTTAACTTAGATCAGATATATGGTGTATGTTTTGTAAATAAAACCACCACGCCTGTATGTTGTAGTAACTTAGCAAGATTTAGTAGCGTCCGAAGAATGGTTAATATTTTCATAATTCAATTGTCATCAATGGTGTGATAAATCTTAGTCATTGCCGTAATGTTGATAAATAGTGCCTAGGATTAATTTTTTTTTTGTCTTTAATTATCACCAGGGGCTTTAAAAGCGTTAACTAAGACTAGAGATATGATATCCTATTTTTGCAATTTCTTGTCATTTTTCTTTAAAAATTGTGGTGTAATTTTTAACAAAATTCCGTGCCGTTTCTAATGCTGTGATCCCCCCGTCCCCTAAGACTGGCGTTAGGGGCATCTATACCTTCCCTTATCCCTGGGCTCTGCACTCATTTGTCATTGTCTGTTGGAAAATGATATTTTTTAAATCCCCCCTACGAAATATTTAACTTAAAAAAATAAATATGCGTTAATACTTTGTCTCTATTTTGCCTCCCTAAATTTTATGCCAATAATATCTTACGGATCTTCCACCATTTCTAGCGATTTTATCCTTTGTCGCATATTTTTTTGTGTGCATGTACATAAATATGGTTTCTCCTTGTCGGTTTAGGTGGACATGTACTCCGAGGAATTCCTGCGCTCCCAGAAGAGCGAACTGAGCCTCCGCACTGAGAGTCCGGACAATGATTCTGCTTTCTCGGACAACGTTTCAATGCTCTCTTCCGAATCTTCTGCTTCGTCCGGGGGAGTCAGGGGAGAGGGACACTCCTCCAGGAGCATGTCCTCCCAGAGCAGTTGCATGTCTCTGGCCTCTTCGCCCACCCAGGTAGGGAAGCGAATTTTATTATTTTGTCACACTATGTATTTGGAATTATACAGGGTGTTCATTCATTATTGTCGGGGTTTCCGTACCTCATAACTTTCGAATAAAAAAATATTACTCAAAAACTGATTAAATTCATAAATTGCAACTCAAAGAATTTTCCGTGACAACAATGCGATCTTATCACATTTGCAGTCTGGATAATTATGACGTCATAAATAAAAATTATGACCTTGCAAGAAAAAGCAATGTGTGTATAGTGGTTTTCCGAAACTAAATCAGTCATAATTACTCAACATCGCTTCAAGGCCACGTACGTACAAGAAAGATCCTCTTTCGGATAATTCTATCAGACGCTGATTAACACAATTTCAGTTAAACTGGTAGCGTTCTACACCGAAAGGGAGCAGGAAGACCGAGCACTTCGCAGGAAAATATTGATCGCATCCTAGAAACCTTAACTCGTAGTCCACGAAAATCAACGAGACAATCAGCTTGCAGTTACATATGCCGCATACGACAATATGGAATGTTCTCTATAACCGCCTTCAGCTGAATGCCTACTAAGTGCAAATAGTGCAAGATTTAATATAAGCTTTTTGTGCACTTTAATATCATTCATAAAAAATTTTGAACTGTAATTTACGAATACGTAATCGGTTTTGCGAAATATTTTTTATTCGAAAGTTATGAGGTACGGAAACGCCGACAATAATTAATGAACACCCTATATTACTGCATAGTGACATGCAACTTTTTGAAATTAAAAACTGAAAGAAAAAATGTCATTGAATTTTGCTTGATTTTTTTCTTTCTCTCTTTCTAAATAGAACCTTGCATTACATTTTTCTTCTTCCTTTTATGACATTTAAAAATTAGAGATATTTATTCAATAAACAGCATTATAATATATTTACTTAATTATAAAAATAACTTAGAAAACATTAAAAAAATTGACAAAAATTTAATGATATAAATTGTATGTACAATTTAGATTGATTTTACTGATGTACTAATTTAATTTTTTCCAAGTACTAAAGAAAAATGTCTGATTCTGATACAAATTTCCATTATAAATTCAAATACATAAGTAGTTTAAATATTACATGTTAGTAATATAAAACACGTAAGTTTTTAATTCACTTTCTTTTTAAAAAATCAAGTAGTAAATGTGTAAATTTTAGATTAATTTGGTCCAGTTTAGTAAGAAATGTTTTAATAAAATGTTAAGTAAAAAATGTAGAACATACATACAAAAGAAATGTATTCACATTAAGATGTTAATTATTTGCAATATTACTGATGGGTTTCCTTTAAAAAAATCTCCTTTCTGCAAAATCAGCGAAGAAGTAAAACTTCCCCCATCAAATGCGTTCTTTCTGCCGCAGATAAGCAGAGAAAGTCTTTGAAATCAACAGGAAAACGATTAAATAAAAATGGGGAAAAATAATAAATTAAATAGAATCTAAAGTATTTTTATTGTTTTTAATTTAAAAAGAAATGTTCTTATTATGTTCTCAAAACTTTTTTAAAAGATAACATAATTAGAATATCGAATGTTAAAATTTTAGTTTTAAGTTATAAAATTTTTCTGAAAACGTGATTAATTTTTAAAAATGTCTCAAATTACAATAAATTACACCAGAGATTCAGAAAACAAGTTTTTTTAGAACGGTAGTTGCCTGTTCTCTTCAGTGTTCCTACTCTACAGTCATTTTAAACAATAATATGCACAAAGATGTGTGAAAAGACTTCCAATATAAATTATAAAATATTAATTTTTTGCATTAAATTTTAAAATTAGGGCCTCGAGATACACCAAATCACTATTACAACTTTCTACGTCCCCCATTGCAGGATGGTAAGTCCGATAGATCTATTTAAAAACCGAAAATGCACATATACTCCAAACAAATAATCTCTTTTATTTATATAAACTAAAGTCATTTAGTAATATAAGTGGATTTTATAAATCACATGCAAATTAATATGGATTCTATCATTTTATCAGAAGACAATTATGAAAAAAATTCTTATTCAAAATTTGTGTTCTTTTGCAGGTTGAACAAGCTGCTCGTTTAAAAGCAGAAAAAATAAAAATTGCTTTAGAGAAAATGAAAGAAGCAAGCATTAAGAAGGTAAAATATCTCGCTCCATTTTCCTTCCATTCTTGATTCTAAATTTCGATTATTATTTCGTTCATTATAAAGATATGAAAATCTAAATATTTTCGACCACTCTTGTCTAATTTTTTCCCCTTTGCAGTTGTTTATCAAAGCATTCAGTGCCGACAATAGTGCCAAGAGTTTGCTCATTGACGAGCGCATGACCGTTGGACACGTGTGCAAACTTCTAGCCGAAAAAAACCATGTGGCCATGGATCCCAAATGGGCTCTAGTAGAACACATTCCTGAACTTTACATTGGTGAGTAATATTGTGCATTCTTTTTGCATAACTTGCTTTAAACATTTGAAATAAAATTCTAAAACTTTCTTATTGGAAATAACTTTTGAAATCTCTTTAATTTTTTTTCCTGTAAAATATGCTTAGCACTACTCTATTATTCATGTCTTTATCTTTTAATCACAGAGCGCGTGTATGAAGATCACGAGCATGTTGTGGAGAATCTACTTTTGTGGACGAGAGATTCGTGCAATCGCCTCTTTTTCTTGGAGAGAGAAGAGAAATACGACCTCTTCATAAATCCACAGGTTGTGATGCTTTTCATTTTTATGTTTTGTTTGACTTGAAATAGATAGGTTGTGACATGTGATTCTCATTAACGCCACATGCAAATGACAGATTCGCTGTGCCTCAATAAAGAAATCGAATCTGATATCGTGAAAAAAATCATGTCAGAACATGATGTTGTTTTGGGGATGAGGTTTGTGGCGTCAACTTAAATCCGTAGGCAAAAAATTGAAATTTTATTCAACAAAAATCCGTAGACAAAAAATGAAAATTCTATTATCTGCACGAGCATCTCAAAAAATCAGCTTTTAATAACGCGTTGCCATTACATTTACAAAAGCTAAAACAAAAAATAAGTTAATGACTACAGCAAATAAAACCTGGAAAAATATCATTTTGGACACGTGATTATATAAAATAAAATAAGTAGGAAATGGGATATTTTTTTAAAACAATAAATTCTGAGACAAATTTTTTATGGTCTTTTGCAATATTAAAGTGACTCATTCAATAAAGCAATTAAAATGAATAAAAATATAATTGAACTTGCTCGAGCACTTGGTGCTTGAGCGTTCAAGAAATTATGTTTTGACTTGATACATTGAAATATGCATAGCAGATTCCATTTCAATCTATTCTATTTTTACACGAAATTATTTATAAAAATACCGGGTGAAATAAAAATAGGAACATATTAAATGAGGAAATAACTTATTTAAAACAAAAAGAAGATTTTAAATGTCTGAGTGCTGTTCATGTGAAGGCGAATCATTTTAAACAACTGTGAGTGAGTATGTATATAAATCCCTAATTCTTGCTTCTGTACTAATTTAAAATACTGGAAAGTATTTATTCGCTGCAAATTCACATTAAGCTGCACAATATTATTATTACTTATGCTGCTCGCCGTTATACATTTATAATTAATGTTCTTCACTTTTCTGTCTTGCTGTAAGGCAGAGAAAACTTACTTCAGCATAAACTAAACTCTGAGAAACTGTTTTTCTCGCAGTTACGTTAGAATAGCAGGAAAAGTATATTTAAGGCATTCTTATTTCTCAAATTAACAGAACTTCACATCCATCGACCTCGCCCAGTATACAAAAACTTCACAAATGTTATTACTTAATTGTGCCACTTTTTTGTATATCTTTGTTGATAAAAAACATGCATGAACTTTCTTTAATGCACTTATTTTCTGAAATATTTGCACTGTTAAGAGCTCATCCCAAATTTTGAATATTTTCTTTTACAAAATCAATTTTTTTTAGTTATTTTAGATGTTATTTAATCTTACTATATCGATTTAATAATTAATGCTATTCATCAAGTGTCTTAAATAAATGAATACAATTAGTAATGCTGTTTAGAAACTATTATTTTTATGTAATTATTATGTTATCACGCGAATTATACTTTAATTTCTCTTTAAATCCAAAATATGATTCATTTTTCAATAATGAATAAATTTGACTAAAAATTAAATATATTATTCAGTTTTTATTAAAATAATATTTTTATATGAATTATAAATTTGCTGATATTGATTTATTTAGCATTGTACATGTTTGGTAAATTTTATTGAAAACATTTATCATTGTAAACTTTTTATGTTTTAATTTTTATTTAAATTTTCATTATTACAGTATTATCTACTTGGAGGTTCGTCTTCTGAGAAGCACGCTGAATTAGATGATGATGCAAAAAATAATTTATTAGAAGTAAGTTCTGAGATAATGTAATATCATTTGCTTTTTGCTCTAATATTTTTGATTCCGAAACTTATTAGAGTTCCATTTTTTAGGAATTCTTTTCATCTAATGTCGGTGTGTCTGAAGTTGAAGGTTCTCTTTATCTCAAAAGTGATGGGAAAAAGGCCTGGAAGAAACACTTTTTTGTTTTGCGTGCTTCCGGCTTATATTATTGCCCAAAAGGAAAATCAAAGGTAATTGACAAATTCATTACTTTATTGGCATTCTATGTTTACTTTTTTTCCTATATTAGAAAAAAAAAGTTTTTATGGTGAGCGTGGAGCCAACTATCGATTAAGATCAAATATTGGCACTATTTTATTAACATTAATATTCATTAGCAATAGTTGATGAATTATCACTAAGGTTTGGCAGGAATTTTTATGGATCTGAAAAGTACGAGTTTTGAGATTAAGGATGAAATATTTTGATCTGTTCCCTGAAGCCCACTTATTTATTCCTTGAATTCAGTCCTCTTATTTAAAATTCATTCAAATTTTGTATATCTTCTCTCTTTTGTTCGATGTGTTATTTAATTAAATAATAGTAGTGGTAATTTATTTTTGTCTCACTTAAAGCATTATACATGAAAGAATTTCAAATGTTTCATCATTTATTCATTTTATGTAATATTCTCAACTTTATTTTGTAGTTTTAACAAAATGTCTTTTGTTAAGTCGAAAGTAATAAGCAACGGTTTCTCTAACTATTGATAAAAGTGATTTTAAAATGAATCTTCCAAGTTTAGTAAACATTCAGTATTTGAATTATGATTATAATATTTGTGATAAAATCACGTTTATATGTGATAACAAATAACATGGAATTTACACAATATTTTTACAATACAAGCAGTTTTTTTAACAAGCTAGGTTAATGAAAGGCTTTTATCTTTTAATACTTTTTCTAAAATTTTATATCTTTTTATATATAAACATAATACCATTATAATTTATTTTGACTTTTTAAAGCTATCAAAAGATCTCCTTTGCTTGACAACATTTGATATGAACAATGTGTACCTTGGATTTGGCTGGAAAAAGAAATATAAAGCCCCAACAGACTTCGGATTTGCTATAAAGGTAAATTAAACTTAAACCTCTTTCATATTCTTTAGATCGATTTCATTAAAAAATTAATGTGATGAAAAATAATTTTTCTCATTTCAAGGTATTTAGCTACACTATATAATACTTTGCATTATAACATTTCAAATATCTTTTTATAGCATCCTCAAATTCAAACGAAATCTTCGAAGTACATAAAGTATTTGTGTGCCGAAGATGACAAATCACTGAAGCAATGGATGATGGGAATACGTTTAGCAAAAGTGAGCCTTTTTCTAATATTTTCAAAAAATAATTCTGATTTAGTATCCTCATGCAATATTTTACATCTTTTGCTTACTATTTTCTTAATGTGTTTCATTTTCAATTATTTAACATTTATTACATCATTCTTTTTGTCTCTTTAATATTTAAATCATACAATAACACCTTCATTTTAATTGAATAAGCTATGACATTATTTATCAAAATTTTTATGCAGTTGGACAAGAAATCTTTTCAGATTACAAAATTGAATTGCAAATGAATACATTCACTGTAATGATGTATTGTATTAATTACATTGAGATTTTTTGTTGTGTATAACAATAAATTATAAACATGTAAACAAATATCTGTTTATTATTTTACCTATATACTATGTATAACTTAATCTGTAACAAGAATATTTTTTTTTATTTTACATTAATTTAATATTTGAAACTTAATTGAAATTATTCCAAAAGGTCAAAAAAACATATTTTGTAATGTGCATTTTATTGAAAGATGTTTGTGATTTTTCAACAACTACTATGCACTTTTTAATTATTTGTTTATCTTGGAAATATTTTCAGTTTTGTTGTCAAAAATTAAATTCCTAACTCATGTTTTCCAGTATGGATCTCAGCTGAAAGATAATTATGACAATCTTTTGCGAGACATAGCGGAGGAGGATTTGGAAAGTTTGGCAAATGCTCGAAGCTTCTCCATTCAATCCATGGCAAAGCATGCCAACACCAACTCTGAGAGTTGTTCCAACTTTAAATCTGGATCATCTAACCAACCACTAGATCTAGACCAGATTGATGATGAACCTCCCACTACTCTGGAAAAGTTGCACAAACTGAGAGTCATCAGTCGACAAGATTCTATCAAGTCCAGCAAATCCAATACCAGTAGTAGTAGTGGTTGCCCATCTGAACGGTCTAGCAGTGGCACACCAACAACAGACCATTTAGTTTTTGATACTGACTTCCCAATGGGTTAGTTCAGCTGTTACTCTATGCAAGCTTTTATCATCATTTGTAATGCATTTGTGATATATTTTCAATGGTTACGGGTTTATGAATCTTTTAAATTTTTGTAACTTTTTATGGATTTGAAATTTTTTTTAAAAAAAATAAAGTTAAGTTTTAACTGAACTGTTTTCATAATTTTTGCATGAAGTATTAAAAATCAGTATTGTGATTTTTATCATAATTTGATATCTGTTTTGAAAAGAATAAAAGCCAAAAATTCTCTTTTAAAACTAATATACATATTTGTGTTAAATTTTCCAAAAACTACCTTTGTCTGCCATATTTTATTCAAAAATTTCATAAATTGTGGATCTACTTGAAAAAAATCGTATATTTAAGGCTACAAGTTCTAATTTAATAAACATTTTAAATATTTATCTCTGAAAATCGAATGTATATTGGTAATTTCTATAATGATCTTTCATTTCTTTTTCCTGTCTCTTCACAGTACCTCTTATTACATGAAAAAAATAAATTTTAATCTTGACCAGCAACAAGACGTGTTGCTTTATCTCCACTTCCCTTTTTTTCATAACTACAGCTTCTCTAAAAATATAAATGACAATGCTAATTTCAATTAAACTATTTGGTTACAACCTGTGAATTAATTCAGCTAATTATTTTTAAGTATTGAATCGCCAGAAACAAAATGTCTTACTGTTTTCATATTATATCTGTGCTGAGCACATGAATTCCTCATTCAAATTAAGAACATAATTAACATGATTTCTTTTTTATATATAAACAACTAACAAAAAAATCTGATTAAATTTTGTTGAAACAACAAAAATGGTTTGAATAAATTTGCAACAATAAAATTTATTGTTGAAAATTATGGAAAACGATTTTGAGAAGATGCTGAAATTTAAAAAAGCACTGTGCAGAAATAAATCAGTACCAATAAAAAGATTTTAAATTTTAATATGGTGGAATGTAATAATTTTTAAACTTTAATATAATGTTTAAAAAATTTTAGTTATATTTTTAGAAATCAATAAAAATGCAAATTTTGATTTAATTTTCAATTAATTTTTTAAAAACCATTCTGAGGTATAAAAGTTTTTTGTCCAAAGTATTATTTGTGACAAAATTTAGAAGTTCTCGAGGACACCTATAAAATATCAGTTCTAATTTTTGTTTATTCTTCTTTGTATAAAATGTATCGTTATTCATAATAACAATACATTTTATTCAAAAATCATTTCCAATTTTCTCATGTTATTTCTTATAATGAGTGAAATTTTAATGAGTTTTGAAAAAAAAATCTTTTTTTATTTTATTTATTTAAGCATCACTAAATACATTCTTGGGGGAGGGGGATTATATTTCAAAAAATAATTTTTAAAAGTGAACCCGGAAATTAAAATATATATATATGTCTTTTGTATCTGAAATGGATTTTTAAAATGATGAAATTGATTTTGTGCTTTGTATTTTTTATTTTCAACTTTCTTTTTTTTTCTTCTTTTGTTGTTATTAATTACGTTTCATAATGAGGCATGCACATAAATTATTTTGCACCTTTAATCACTGTATTCTGTGTCTTGAGCACTGCACATGGTCAAAAGAAGCTGCTAACTTTTTTGAAGCACTCTTATGTTGTGGTTTGCTGTGCAGGCACCATTAAAAGAAAACCAACCATGACTCCGAAAATTCCCCTGACCAGCACCACCCGAAACCTAGCGAAACAGTCTGGAGAAGATGGACCTCATCTGGACTGCATGAGCAACGGGAGCGGGGGAAGCTGCAATGGCAGTCTCAATGGCAGCCTCGGGAGATCCACCTGTGGTCGTTTCAGCCTGAGGAGGTCCAAAACGGATGACAGGATATCACTTGGCAGCTTGTCCAGGAGATCGCCCAAGCAGAGTGCCTACCTAGTACGAAGTTAATTATTTCGTTATCATTGTGAATGCATGCAGGCATGTGTGTTGTCTTGTCTTGTAGATCATGTATAGCTTTCGTGCTTCGTTTTTAATTGCATAGGGATTGCTATCGTTGGTTTTTGATTTTTTTCCCATTCCATTTATAATTGAATGGTTTAAAATATGTGTAAATATGCAAAAATTATTAGTAAATTGTTATGTTAAAGTTGAAGAGCTACAGATAAGAAAGTGATTAACATTGTATATTTGGTATAAAAAGTTAAGAAATAAATAAAAAGAATCAACCTTAATATGTGATAAACTTCATACATAAAAAGGAATCACGTCACGTGGAATAACGTACGAAATTATCATGTTTAAAGAACACTCTTGTATGGTTTTGAGATACGTATTGTTCGATTGCTGCTTTTTCTCCCACGCTTGCGATGCTTCTAATTTTGTAATGAGTGAGTTGCATGATATATATAAAAAAATGCTGCGATTGCTGTTGCATAAAGAAAATTTAGGCACCTGGAATTAAGCTGACATGAAAAGTGTATAAAAGATATGAATATGTGAAGATGAATGTGCTGCATTCGAAATATTTATCTGTCGCTAATCTTTTTAAAATTTTCTTTAAAAGGGCACGCACGTTCTCAATCTTTCGAATGCATAATTCTATACTAATGTGAAACATTTGTGCAACATTATACATTATTCTATGATGCACAAATGACCCTACGATATAATTTTTTAAAAAATAATGACGAAAAGAAATGCATGAAATTAATGAAAACTTGCTGTCAAGTAAATAAACTGCGCTAAAGTCTTTGCTTGCACTTTTCAATTGAATTGTGCTTAATTAAAGTGTCTTCTTTTTCCAAGGACACATCAAATTCGACTCTTCTTCGAGACGATTTACCACTTCCACCTCCCCCACCAGAGATCACCCACATGACCGAATGCATGAACTTCGACACTCTTCCTCCACCTCCTCCTGAAGCCTTCAGGAACGGGACTCTCGACCTGGAATCTCTACCTCCCCCGCCAATGCAGGACACTCCAGAGGAAGATCTCAAGTGGTTAAATGACTCGAATATCACCAACCTTCCGCCGCCACCATCTTTGCAGAAAGACCATTCCACTCCGGATAAAAACTGTAAAAATGCTGTCAGGGCTTCCCCAGCAGTGCCCCCGAAACCGAGGAAAGGAATCAGACGCCGGCAGTCTGAAAGTGATGCTCACGGCACACCTCCTAGACTATCTGAACACAAAAACAAACTCATAGTGATTAAACCAAAACCATCTAGGGACTTCAATCTAGCGTTATCCGAATCAAATCCCTGTGATGAAAACGCTTATAGTTGGAGCGATGTCCAGACACCGGCATCACCACCATGCACGCGTTCCAACAGGACTTCTTGCTGTGATGATTCTAAGTCCCCAGCTTTATCTCGGAGTCGACGAACCAGCGCGCCATGTGTCGCTAATGGCAAACTCCAGATCCACACTGTGGTGTCGCCAACCGAACCCTCCAAGCCAACAGCGTCGGATAGGAAATCTAGATCTCAGTTCAAACCATCCCCTCCAAAAAGGAGCGAGAACACTAAGCTGTCTTCAGCATTTACAGCACCCCAAAGAAGGTCTGCCTCAGCCTCGGCTGCTCCCTGTGATGCAGAGGAGTATCCACCAGAATCTTTCTTGCGCAATTTGCAAAAAGTGATGGTTAAAAAATGGAAGGTAGCCCAACAACTGTCGAATGATAGTGCTCCTAGTTCTCATCAAATTTTGGGGTTTAGGGATCCGAATTGCCTGCCTTCCGTTGAACCGTCTCGTCTTCTTCAAAGATCACCGTCTTCACCCCCACCATTGCCGACCCATGTGGAGAAAAACAAATCTTCACGATCGTCATCACAGTCACGTGGCACCAAAGTGACCGCCGTGAACTCAAAAAAACATCCTCCTCCTCCACCTCCCAAGAAACATGAAAATAAAGCGCCCCTGTGGTGAGAAGTGTGTCGGTGGGAAACGAACATGCTCAATTTGGTGCTGTGAATATGCTCTTGTCGTTAAGAACTTGGACAAAGATTTTAGTCTTTTCAATACATTCTACGGGAGATTTTTTTTCTTTTTAAACTCACTTAATAATTTGTTTTTGTGAATTTTCTATTCATTAGTAAGTGGCTTCGGTATTGTAGTGTGTTGATGCAGTATTGGGCTGTTATTGAAATTCTATGAAAATATTTTTACACATTTGTAATGTGTGTCCCCTGATTGCAAGTCATTGACGTTCAAGGTGCAGATAACAATTTTAAACTGTTCAAATAGTATATCATTTGGCAGTTTAAATGGGATTAATAATCCTTATTATACTATATTTTAATTGCCTTGTTTCGTCAGTTTTTATTTTGTATAAGTTGCTTTCATTATGTGAATGAAAAGTTTGTTTATTTCTATTAATTCGAGTGTGATATGAGATATCAGCTTCAAAATGTTTTGTTATTGTTTTTAGATATTTATACTGACTTATTATTCTCCTTGATTTAACTTTTTTTTCAAAAGCAAACAGAAATTTTCTACCTCCAGAGTTCATTTATTAATTTTTGTTATTTGTTTAGATGTATCACTTAAATGAGCTTGGAAAAAAATTAAATATTATGAGCAAAAACATACATAAATTAATTTTATGGCTGATTAATAGCTGCAAGATCTTTTAATAGTATACCTGCTGTTTATTAAATTTTATAATTTTAAGTTACCTTTTTAGAGCAAATAGATAAGTATGTATCAACAAGAACATTTAAGAAATTTAGTCTTGAATTTTAGCAAATGGTTAGATGGCAAGGCTACTACTGTTACAGAATTGGCGTCTTTGAATGTTTTTTAAGCATAAAAAATATCTACATTTTTTACAAAAAAAAAAGGTATTGAAATCTACATTAATATACCCATTCACATCGCCAAAGATCACGACTCAATCCCTAGCAAGAGGGCTGACAAAGTGAACAATACTATGCATTAGACTGTTAGAGAAATTACTCCGTTTAGTACTTCGTCTTATTATAATGGCGTCAAATTCGAGGGTTATTAAAGTAGATTTCTACAAGAAAATTCTCTTTCTCTTTCTATATAAAATATTTGCTGAAGAACCCCACACATTCAGTGTTTTGGTATTGTACAAAATAAAATGACCAAGCCCCAATTTAGAATTTTAGGTGAAATTTCAGAGGACGTTTCTCTCGGTATAAAAAGGATTCTATTCTGGAAACATTTATCGAAAGATAATAATTAACGACAAATTACAATCTTCATTTTTAATCTAGATTGAAATTTAATGTACGGTCGTTAAAGTTGAATTATTTTACGAAGATTTCTCGCCAAATGTAATCATGACAATTTAATCGCGATCTAAAAATCTTTTGTTAGTATTTCTGGTTGTTATTCAGATGGCCATTTTTAAATGATTGGCATGATTTTGATGCACTTGGCAAGAAACCGTACATTAATCTTCAAACTTATCAAGAGAAAAATATGTTCTAAAAAATATCACGTATATTTTTTATAAAATAAGAAAATAATAATCATATTATGAAAAAACGAAATGATAGGAAAGAGAATTCTTACCGAGGAATTTAAAATGCAATTCTATGACAGGCTGCTTTTGACTATCGACTTAAAATGGTTTCTCATATTCTTCTCAATTATAAATGGGGTTTGTATTTAACCTGCATTTGTGGATGAAGAATGTCATTATTTTTCAAATTTATTCTGAATTGAGTTTTCCGGGGTTTTGCTGATTAATATATTAATTTAAGTAATTATGGAATCTTTTTGATGTACGATGTGTAACCTTCATTTTCGTCAAATTTATTTCTTTTTCTCAGCAAAACTCAGAAACCTCCTGTTCTTTATTACTCAAAGTAAAATGTGTTCTTAAAATTATACAAATCTGCATTAATCATTGTAAGTGATGCATGATTTGAATGAATGAATTATGATGCTTTCATTTCATAAACGTTCTGTATATTATCTACTAGCATATTCCCTTTTTTCCCCCTCGTGAAGTCATTGATACAGTGGTCCCCTATTGAAGAAATCATTTATTGGATTTGGATGTTTTTCATTTAGTAATAACTGAACAAAGAAAAGCTGTTAGGTGTAATTCTTGTTGGATATATATCTTTTTCTTGTATAGCGTATTGTAGAAAGCTTTATAGCTACGAGCTTATGACATCCTGCACCGAAACCAAATTTATAGACTTTTTTTTTTCTTCTCTGAAGCGCAGTCAAATCTCGGTTCACGAGCTGAATTCATTCCTGATGGTCAGAAACTAACTTTCCCATAGAGATTCGTGAAAAATGGATTAATTTTTTCCTTTACAGCTGTTTACTGCATATCATTTTCTAGAAGAAAATATCTGAAAATCCATTAAATTTGTCATACATATGCATACAAAAATAAAATAAAGTTGGCATGTATATTAATCCTTTTTAAGTTTCGCAGTGCTTTTGCATAGAACTATACAGGTAAAAAGTAGAGAGGAAATAAAATATTATTGAATACTTTTGACAATCTTCAACTCTGTTTAATATTCACTGAACGTATGATGAGACATGCTATTGTTGATTTTTTAATAGTCTGTATGTTTGTAGCTGAAGACAGCATCCTCGACTCAGATGCTTTGGTTGCAGGAAGAGTTTTTGTTAATCGGGATTTGACTGAATCCACTAAATACGACCCCCTTAATGTTTACTGTAACAATTTCTAGCGCACATGTAGTGTATATCCTGTACTTATATTTGTGTTAAATTATTTGTGCCAATACAGATAGATTCTAGCGACCTGCGTGTGAAATTGGCTGGTCCAATTGTCATGACAAACTCATACTTCTTCAGTTTTTATTTTTAGATAATTCTTTTGATATGGGTAGGTGCATTTTGCAATGTATTCACTGAGGACATTTCAGGATTGTGGAAAAATTATTTTTAAGCAAATGCTTGTGGAATGAGCTTATTTGTAAGTGAGGACAAACGTTGCGGCATCGGAAAATTAAGGAAAGAATTAGAAAGAAACAATCGGCCAAAATTAACCTTATTGAAAGAATCTTGAAATTTTTATGATATGCTGGGTCATATTTTGAAGAGAAATAATAATAAAAAAAATGCGAATGATTTGCAAGTCAATTGATTAGAACAAAAAGAAAAAAAAATCTCAATTATAACAGCATTGACAATCTGTCAAAATTCCACATACAAATTATTTTAAAAGTACTCAGTTGAATGTTGAAAATGTGTACAGTCTTTTACCTAATCATATATATAAATTGTTAATATTACTTATTTGACTGTAGTACATAGATATTTAACGTATATACGTCAATATTGCAATAAAGCTACACTCATTTTCATAGTGTTTTATTTGTTATTTTACTACTCATTTCACAGTCTACAATTTTATACTTATTTACGTAGTGATAATATGCTTTATTACTTTAGTTTTGATTCATGCCAATTTAATGTTTATAACACAAAATAAGGTTCTACTTTTTTTTTTTTTTTTTTTGTATAAACATTTCTGGTACTTTTTAACTCAAATATCTGCTTAGCATATTGAGAAGAAAAATAATGCAACTCCTTAGTAATTTTATGATTTAAAATAATTGGTACATATTTTGCGACTTTTTAACTAATAGAAAAGTCCTATTTCCTGCTACTATTAAGCTCAAAGAAAGAAAAAAATGATTTATTTTTCAAATATCTTAATTTATAATTCTTAAAATGCCAGGACAGAAAGTTAAGGATAGTATGTATGTTGTACTACATTACATTTCTTAATGAATTCAAGAACATTTCAAAATACTGTTGCACCTTAAAAAATCAATCCCTTAAGAAATTTAATTTCATTAAATAATCAATTGAAAATTATCTCTCATAATAAATACAATGTAGTCGTATAAATAATTCTATCATTAAATGCTAAAAGAAATCCAACGGTACTTTAAGTACTAATACCTTTTATATAGACTGATTAATATCTAAAAATTTATTAATTTTATTAAGGTGAAATCCATAATGAAGAAATATTCAATAAAAGTCAATTTTGATATTAAAAAATGATTTTTTTATCTTTATTGCAGTAAAAATGGTTAGATTTTTTTTGACAAAATTCATAAATATTGACAGTTGTAAAATATCTATACGTAGAATATTTAATACAGACCAACTCCCCATCTTATTGAATAGATTCCATAATTCCCAATTTTCTTGTGAATTGAAAGTGAACATAAATTTTTCATGAAATAGCATCCTCTGTGCCAAAAAAAAAAAAAAAATAAAAAAAAAAAAATAAAGCATTGAAAAGCAAGCATACTTTTTATTGTGAAATCTTAAAAAGTAATAAAATTTCATTTCAATTTTAAATATATAATTATTATCAAATAATGCATAACTTTAATAAATATTAAAGTTGGTTTAAATAAGTTTGATTCAAAGTGCTTATTTTCTTTATTATAAAACGATAATTGCAAGTTTAAACAAATAATTTTAATTATAGAATTCATACTAAGATCCAGCTAATGTTTCATTATATGAGGTTTTTTTTTTTTTTTTTGAAGAAAACTAAGAAAAAAATAAATTGATTAAACCCTACTTTTACATAAGTTTGATTAGAAATACAATATTTATTATCAATCACTAGTTCAAGCAACTTTTGCTTCGTCCAAGAAATCCCTATTTTTTTCATTGTTCTTTTTTTAGTTATATATTTATGCTTTCTTCAACTTTTTAACAGACTGTCAAGAATCTATGACTTTATAAGCAATGCCATAGAAACACTTTTAAGAAGTATCATTAGTATATCAATTACATTTCATTATTATTGTTACATCCATATATCATGAATGCAAATTTAATATTACTCACTTTATTGAAATATCTACTTCAAGTATTACATAATCGAAAATACTTTTAAAACCTTCAATAATTATAAATGTTTATTATGTAGAAAATATTTATATTTGAAAACAGTAACTTATTTTGTATTGAATACTTAATAGTATATGTACAAAAATTTAAAAATAAAGCAATAAATAAATACACTATTAAAAGCAGAATTGAAAAAGAAAAGATATTGATGCAAAAGCTCACTAGCAATTTATCTTATATAAAAATTATTTTTAACATTTAGCAAGTAGTCACATTATTTTCTATGTCCAATTCTTAATTATTAATTCTTAATTATTAAGAATAATTAATTATTCTTAATTCTTAAGAAATATGAATTTGTAATTGATGTTAAACAGACTTAATTCTATTTAGAAATGAAAATGTTTTTTTTGTGAAACAGACATGAACTGATGTTGTCTTATACAGCAAAATTAGAATGTTTACATAGCATAGTAGTAGATTTATAATTTTAATAAATTTTAGAAGATACTTAAATCTTATATTTAGCATCATTCTTGAATTTATCAATATTTTAAGATACAAAATAAATAAAAATTAAATTATGCAAAAACCTCTTGTTTAAATTAGTATTGACAATTTTAGAAATATTATTTTACTGAATAGTTTCTTTAAACAATCTATTTTATATTCAAATAAATATATAGAATAAGGACATCAACGGTAATCTATCCCTACCCTCTCCAATTTTGCAAAAGTTTCCAGTTTATCATGCTACAATCTTTAAAATTCTATACTAAGTTGCATATTTGTGCTTGGATATTTTATGCTTAAAACATACATAGATTTTTTTTACTTGTATAATATAGTTAAATCATTACTGAAATCACAACTATTAGTCTTGGTTGTTAATCAAAGGAACTACATCGTTTAAGAAATTGAATTATCAAAAGCAAACAACAAAACATTATAAATATAAGTTTTTAGATGGTAAAGACCCATAAAAGATTAATAAATAGTATTTTAGGTTTACAATTTATTTTTTTTAATGAAGCAGGTTATGTATTTGAAAATCTTTTTTAAAAAATTACAATATTATTGACAAAAAAAATGAAACTTATTTCATACTACCACACATTATATTCTAAACTTTTGATTTTGATGGACGTTGAAATCACGCCCCCCTTCCCCCAATTTTAGAAATATAAATTATTTGCATTAACTACTGATGAAATGGATCTCTACAGATTTTTAAAGGCAATATTCACATTCATCAATTTTTTTTAAACAATTTCATTTTACATAAAAAAATTTGCTGTTGTCATAAAATAAAAACATTACATTTTAAAAATATTATCGAAATAATAAATATCTATTAAATTAATTTTTTATAAAATATAAAGCACAATACATTAAAATGTTGGTGTTAAAGAAATAAATTCTTAGAAAACTCATGTGTTTTTGAAAGCAAAAGATAATCACAATACTCATAACAGTTATTTATTGCATTATAAGCATACACTTCAACACTCTTGCATACAGCATCTTGGATAAAGATATAAACTACAAAAAATAGTTTTGAAATAAAAGATAATGTTTCATATAGTCAGGAAATACTGAACAAATAAAAAATACAATCATATTTATTTTTATGTAGTAAAATAGATAATCTCGATTATCCTCTTTATATTTTCTAAAAGATAATAGAAAAAGTTGAATCGTAAGAATTACTGTTGATTCAAAAATGTAGATAATTTGACAGCACAAGCCAAAAACAAATATCTTAATTTTATAGAAAAATAAATATGAACTGATTGTACTTGTGCAATAATTAACCTCTATTTTCTGGATTAGTTCACACCAAAATAAATGTAATTTGATATATATGAATTAGTACAAACCAACTACAACTTCTAATGAGCTTAACTTTTGAAGAGATGCCCCAAATAGTTCTTCCAATAACTAGATGTAAATCAAAACTGAAAACCAGATGCATCCGAGATCTATACATCATATAAATTTTCCAAGTACAGGAATTCAAAGTTTTATACAATAAAGTTAGAAATGTCACTTAAATTAAGAAGTTTATTTAGGTTTTTTCAGAAAATAATATTGATATTAGTATGCAGTTACATTTAAATAAACATAAAAGAATTTAAAAAACTAATTTCTTAAATTATGAAACAGAAAATTTTAAAAAAATCACCTATCCTAAATAACTATGAACCACATAAATAAGGATAGCCAAGACTTCACTTAATCAAAAGATATTAAAAGCAACATCAAGAAGGAATGTTGAATTGATGCATATTAGCTTAATTATAATCCATATGTCAAAATCTATCGAAATATCAGATATTTTGTCAAGAATTTAACCAAGAAATTCTCTAGTCATAAGTGAGAATGATGTCATTTAGAAAGCAATAAAGATTTAAAATGATTCACAATTTTATATGCTAGATACAAACTGTGCCAATAATGAGATTAAAAAGATAAAAGACATTGAATATTGCTTTTGGATCATATATACCATATAAGAAGAATGTCAGTATAAAATTAGACAGTATTTCATCTGAGCAAATTCCAACAGTTATATACATTTTATTGAAAGTATAAGTTCGTCAAAAGAATACTTAACTTACTTAATTATAATCGTACTTAACTTATACAACTATAATCATCCTTCATAAGATCAAAAAGTAGAAGCAATTTTAAGCCTAGATATAAAAAAGAAATGTTTTGGGATAATATAATAGCATATATTAGGTAAATATGAATTGTCACAAGGCACATTTTCCTAGGAAACTTAAAAATATAATTTCTGGGATTTCATTGAACACACTTTGAATATCACAAGAGCAGTTCTCTTAAGCACTTGCTATCACAATCAGTAGATTATCAGATACTATTAGGCTTACTAATGACCAGAAATTTGAAAGAGTAAAATCTGAAGTAATACATTTAAAATATGCATGTTATATTGTATAAGAACGGTATAAAATGACAGCACAAGACTGATTAAATATTAAAATCATTTTAATTTATGCTTTTGAAAATTATTGCAACAATGGAAACCTAACATTGCACTAAAAATGACAAAAATATATCATTAAATTAAAAACAACAACAACACTATTAATATGAGCTTCAAACTGTGCTTTGTACCCTGTAGAAAAAAACTAAAAACTCACACAATTATGCACACATCATCACAATGGTTAAAACCACTATCACAGTGCTTAAAATAATATGTATCACATTTCAAAATGCAGACATGCTTTCTATTAGACTACTTTTAACCATAAGGACATAACACATAGCACAAAATATTTCACAAAAAATAGCCATAAACAAGCACATAATTATTATAATATTTTTAAAACTGGCAAAAATATTTTCAATTATATCTATTTTAATTTTAAAGATATCAAGAAAAAAATTATAATTTTATGCATTTTTTTTTCATTAATAGAAATCTTCAAAAATCCATCACAATTTTTATAAATTGAATTTTAATAATATCTACAAAATCCCAAAAGTACTATTTTTAAACGTGTCTTCAATAAAATTATATATTTACAGTGCTTTTATATCTTAAAAATACTTGTCACCAGTATAAATCTATTTGCTTTTTTGAATTTACACATGCAAATACTTTTTTAAATATATCGATTTCTGGAAACCGTACAGTATCATTATTTTTTTTCTGTTAGTTTTATTTCAATTAAAAATTTCTGAAAAAATTGAAAATGAATTCATATTGAAACCAAATTAAAAAAATGTAAAATTCATAAATCTTAACAGTCACAGAATTTCGATTGTAAATATTATAACTGTAGAAGTCAGAAATATTTCTCATTTCCATTTTTAAGAAATTATTTTATTTTCATTGTAATAAAACTAAAATTAATAAAATGAACATTTTTTATATACCATGAAGAAATAGTTTGAGAACTATCATTCTGGATTTCAGATACAAAGCTCAAAAAAGTAAATAAAAAGAATTCAATCATTTAAAAGTGGCAAATAATTATTTACTTTGCAACACTTTCACATATTTATCAATAAGCACAAAGAATAGACCATTTTACATTTTCAATGTGTGCATATACATATATATGCAGAAATGCAAGAAAAAAAAATTCAGATCTATGATTTTACAACAATTTTAAATAACACTAAAAAAAGAAAGTTTATTCGTTTTTCTTCAACAGAAGATATCATTTTAACTTTTAAAATGCATAATAACCATCTCAGTTAAACATTTTATGTTCTTCAAAAATGAAACATTTAATAATTTAAAAAAAAAAAGAAATTTAATATGAATTGGACACAAATGTTCAATATATTGAATCTCAGAATAAACATAATAATTTGCCCCTAGGCTATTTATTTTATAATTGATGCTCTTAGATTCCAAAGCTTATTATTATAATTGTTTTTTCAGAGTTACATTTTCTAAATATTAGTCTATGTTTTAATAAGTACAAGTTTATAAAAAAATTAAATATAAATTCAGGAATGATTTTATAGAATTATTATAAAATGCAGGGCATGAATTAAAAATATACTTTTTTTATTGTCAAATCTACTAATAATAAAACACTTGCATTAGTTATCTACAAAGTTATAATTTATTGATAATGAAAAATATCAATACAACTCCCAAATTTTATAATCAGTAATTAATAGGTACTTTAACGATTGCATGTATAAAATGTTAAATTAAAATTAATTTTTAAAAATCAGAATTTTTGATTAAAAAATTGCAAAAGAATCAAAATATATAAACAATATCAATTCTTGAATAAAACAATAAAAGAAATATACAACTTTAACATACAGAAAGAACAAAACAATATTATATGAATATAATACAGAAAAAAAAAATCCTTTTAATATTATAAAGCTTGCATTCAATTTTATTTTTACTGATTACATATAGATTCTTTATTTTATATAAGTATTTCCAAAAACTTGATTTTTTAAGAGTTTAGATTTTATTATAATGAAATTTATTCTACAAATAACTAGTGTTTTTAAATGAGAATGTACAATAACAAAACAATTGTCAGAATAGAATAGAAAGAACACAATTAAGTTGCAATTGAAAAAAAAGTTCAGTTTCTTGAACTAAAATAAAATATTCAAATTATTATTTAATCATCGTTATTAAGCTTTTCATTGTTATAACATAACATATAGAACCAAACATAAAATCGATGTTTATGAATTCTTCACTGTATGAATAAATGCACCTATTTCCATATCATAGTAAACATTGCAAAAAGAAAAGAGCACAACAAATGCAGAGACAAAGAGTGCAAATAAAAACATTCTTAAAAGCTTTTGATATGTAATGCTCATACGAACTATCAAATGACTTGATATAATTCATACTGAGTTCAAATCATATCACTGTCATATAGCTCTGCTTGTAGCTTTCAAATCCGATTTGCTCTTCTTAGTTTTCCTTGTGCTTTTGGCTGGTGGTGAATCCTTTTGTTCGTTATTATTTGATGAGGATGGCACAATTTTATGTTCGTCCGGAAATTTAGATAATAGCTCGCTCATTTTCAATTTCATTCCACCACCTAGTCGGAAAGAACCAGCTGCCCCTTTTCCTTTCGTCTGAATAATAGTACCGGAAGCAACTGCCATTAATAGATACCTTTTAACATATGCAGAAATTTTCTTTTCTTCTACATTAAAATTACTTGAAATATATTTCTTTATAGCCTGAAAGGATGATCCATTACGGTCGTTTAACATCGCAATTGACAGTAATACCATCTCTGAGACTTTTGGATGCTTATTGGTATTATTCGCTGCCAAAGTTTTGTCAGCGGATTTCTTCTTTAAATTCATCTAAAATTCAGCGGGGAAGAAATTCTCAAAATGTTAAAATATATTTGCAACAACTCTAAAACGAAATTCTCAGGTTTGTTTGGTTTTAATCCATTCAATTCAGTTCTTTTGATGAAACTATTCTTATTCCCTGGAGCATAATTAGGTGCATTAATTTGTAATTTTTACAAATCATTTATAATTAAGTTGAAATATCTAAACTATCGGATTCAATATATTAATGAATATTTTTTACTTATCATACCGTATACTTTAGTATTTTTCACTTACGCATTTTCTCGCCATTAGAACTATTTTATTTGATATTATGTAGTGGCTTCACTTTTTGACTACTATTTGAGTGCGCGGAAAAATTTCGTTCAAATTAAAGACAGCCCAAAATTATGTAAACAATATAAGATTTTTATAATCTTTGGGTCATTATTCGATTCACATGATTTTAATTTTACTAAATGTAGAATTGCATGAATTTTTTTCCTTAGATGTAGATGTAGAAATCATTTCATAACTTATTTAAGATGTAAGTAATTTTTATTCCTACACAATTCATTACTGACATTATGTTCCTTTTTTGTTAGTTTATAAAATTTTATTTCAATGATTGTATTTTGCAAGATATTAGAGAAAATAAATTTTTGTTTAACGTTTTTTAATTATATTTTATGAAAGAAAGTTTCTTATAGATAAATAACTATTAGAAATACAGGATTTTTACTAATGTGGGGGAAAAAAGTTCAAGAAACATCATACATCATTAAAAAATATATAAGTTTTCTTATTGACTGTCTGTATTAATTGGATAACTTACTAATTAATGGCCTGAAGAATATAAATAAATATGAATTAAATTCTAACTAGTTTAATGGTGTGAAGAATATAAATAAATATGAATTAAATTCTAACTAGTTTTACTTTCCTAAATATATTCTATACTGAGATGAATTTAGAAAAGTCTTCTGTAAGAAAACATAAACCTGATAATTTTTTATTTTGTTATCCTAATAGTGTGCTTTGTGGGGTAAAGAGTTTTTTTTTTATTATTTTATTTTACTACTTATTTATTTCTGTGAATTTAAAATTGTTTTTTTTTTTTCTGAATAAAAGCCTAAGAAATTTTGTTCAACAAAGTTTTCTTATTTAATTATTCCAAGTATTAATTTTTTTTAATGGTAAAGCTTTTTTTCAAATATACATGATGATATGGATTCTAATTAATGTTCTAGTGGTAATTTTTCTATCACTTGATTCTGGTTTTCTATCACTTGATTCTGATGAAGAATAAAACATGTTAAAGTACTAAATATGTGCTTCTTTAACCATGTTTTACACACACACATATATAATTGTATTTATTTGAATAAAACGGTGTTAAACAACAGATGTGGAATATTAATTTCAGTGATATTCATGATTTTTTTAGACAGTGATAGCACTTGAAAATTTGGCACCAAAAATTAAAGAATAAACTATACTAGGTAAAAGGGTTGCTAGGTTTCTTCAAAATTTAAGAAAAACAAGATAACAAGTGATGGTATTTTTTCTCTAGATAGGCTAGACAAAAAATACTTTAGAGGGAGGTGACCACTGCATAGATATACTTTTCACCATTTATCATTTCTTGCTGAATATTTAGGTGTTTGAAAAATTTATTTACTGTTTTGGACATTGTGAATTTATGAGAGAAATACAGATTATTATTGAAAATCATGAAAAATGTCTTCTATAAGGTAAACCATTCCAAACCAGATAATCCAAATAAAAAGCAATTTTTATAGAATAAATATTTTATAAAATTTAATTTTTGAATATACCAGATAAAATATGCTCTTTTACAAGTTGAATTTGGTTTAAAGTACTCATTCCCGTGATTTGGCATTTGGAGAGCATACATATATATTTTATCTGAAGAAATATTTTATCTATTCAGTAGTAAAAGACATTAACTTTTCCCTTTCATATAGATGCGAATGAAATTGATAATTTCAAACTTTTAAATAAAAAAAGATATATTACTTTCTAAACTTTTCAAATTTAACTCAAATACTGCTAGTCTCTTATATTTTAGAATAACGCTTATTTACCTTGTGAAGTAAAATAATACCAACTCTGTAATTATTGTTACAGTAGTTTTTACTTGGTATCAAATACTCAGTGAGTTTATATAAGGCAGAGAACTGCTCTGGAACTCAATTTCTGAATTTGCCAAATATTTGAAGCCTAGTGAACTCTGCAATCTGTAGTATTAAGTAATCATAATTGTTCTGTTGTGAGTAAGGTTTCAGTTCTTTAAACATTTTTCTCACATTTGAATTTGTGATTTTTTTTTCCTTAAATTGTTTTAATCCAGGAAATTTATATCACTTTTACCCCCTTTCATTATAGAATATTGATACATGATTCAATGCCATGTAGATGTTACTGTGTATATCAGTTAGAAATTGTAACATTTATATTTGGCTGCTTGATTTAATAATACTGTTAACAAAATAATGACTATAAGCTTAAAATTTGGGTACTTTTCCTTTAGATAGCCACAAGCAAATAATCACTAAAGAAATTTGACAAAATTCTATATTATTTGGCAATTTTTTGCTTCAAAATTGCTGTTAAAAATTTGGCAGAATTCTACATTATTTGGCGATTATTTGTTTACACCTGGCTAACGGAAAAGTACCAAAATTTGTTTAGCTGTGGCTCCTTAAATTTGCTATTGGATCTAACACAGTTAAGACCATTATATAGGTAGCCGTCTTAATAAATGATAAAGTATTATAAACAAAGTGTGAAATGTGTTATGAAAGTATTGAGTTCTCAAATCTAACTCATAGTTTGTGTGCTATGCTAATAAATTTATGTTTTTGGTTTCCACAGTTCCTAAATTTTTACTAAACAACCACTTCTATTTAAATTTATTCAGAATATTGAAAAAAAATCAATAATTCATTTAGGATAAAATAAAATATACAATACTTTATTTAGTTCATTTATTGCTTTTTATTAAATAGATTATTTTTTTTAGGTTGACAAATGACCTGCAGGAAAAAATTTCTAATCTTGAAATAAGTTTTGCTGCAGCAATTGATACTCTGAAGAATTTCAAAAATGAAAAGTTCATTAATGATCTTAGAAGTAAAATTGCAGCAGCTACATCAGCCTTAGATGCTATCAGTGAATTTAAGAAAGATATTAAGGTAAAAATATTAATAAGATCATAAAAATTTATGAAAATATATAAAATGACTATTGTAGTATATTATATTACCATGAACTTTTATGAAAATTATCCCTTACAGTAAATTTTTGATCTTTGAAAAAATTTCTTAATTTTAAAAAGTAAAATGATAATAATAAAAACCACTGGATACTAATATTAAGTATGTAATTCTTAGAATTAAATTATAATATCTTATTAAATAACTTTCATGTAAAGTCTATAGCTGTGGAAATTTGTATACAAATTGCTACAGCTATTAATGTTTTAAGTTGCTGATATTTGGGTAAGGCATGCATTGGAAATGTGTAGGGACTACAGCATTCCCAACATTTTTCATTATTTAATTTTTGTTATTAATTAATTTTATATTGCATTTAAATTTCTCTACAATCTTACACAGTTTCATATTTAGTTTTTATCGTTTTTCAAATGTAATACAATAGGGAGGGGGGAAACTGAAACAGAGAACTAAATTTCCAATTAAGCCTTATGAATGAAAAGAGGAATCATATGAATGAATTGTGTTTTCTTCCAGTGCGGAATTCTGCAGGTGAAGTTCCAGAGCACAAGCTTAGCTTAACATGTTCATAAAGAAAAAATTATAAAAATAATCAGTATCAGCAATGTAGAAATGAGATTTTGAATATTTTTCGTCTGTTTAAAATTTTTCATAGGCCTTAAAAATGAAAATAAACATAGGAATGATGGATGATTAATTAAAATAAATAGTAATTAACTTAAATATTTTACTTTAATTCAATTTATATGAAGTTAGTGCAACCTAGTAAAAAAAAACTTTTATAAATATTAATGAATCTGATAAGGAGTTTTAAATTTCTGTAATCTCAATTTTATTCTGTAGGATTCTGAGGTTTTATTGATTGATTTAAAAAGTCCCAAACTGAAATAAACAGTATTAACTTCAAGGATCAGTATATTTTACAGAATTTCAAAAAATATATTCTCATTTTTAAATATTATAGTGCACTTATTAGAAGATAGAATAAATACATTTTACTTGATCTCTGTTATTTCTTATGGATATATCAAATCAAGTATTCTACTTTTTTATAATTAAAAAAAAGAATACAATATTTTGAGAGGTTTTACATAGCAGCAAATAATCTATGATCACTAGATCTCAGCAACTTTGATATATGATTCCGCAGTACTAATATATTTTCTTCTTGTACATTGTAATCTATGCAACAATTTCCCAGAAAAGTTTTAAAGATGAATATGAGAAACACATTCAAAGTGGTACACACATTTAAAGTACTTGATCAGATTTAAGAAGCTTTTTCTTATTTGAAAATATTCAATGTTTTTTTATTTTTTATTTTTTTGCATTTTCATTTCTGTATACCCAAAGCCCAAAATGATCACAGAAAATAACCCAGGATAGCTTCCATTCAAGGATATACTGACTTTTTCAAATTTCATTATCATAAGAGCAATAAACTGATGAATTTTGCTAACAGCAACTTTAATGAAATATTTGCAAGATCTTTTTTCTCTTTTCAAAAACAAAGTGCAAATAAATTATGTTTCAACATGCTCTCAACTAGACCTAGCAATGATGCCATATCTTTATTTAAGATGATAATGATACTTTCTCATACCTAACAGTATTGTTGAGAGATAGTTTTTGTAGTGTTTATGTGAGAATATGAAAGAATAAACATTTATTGTTAAAACAATTATTTACATCAATCAATAGTGGAATAAATAATTTTGAAGTTCAATAATAAATTATTTTAAGTGTGAAAAATTTATGAGCCTAATATGCAAAAAGAAAGAGAAGGAATTGTGCAAAAATTTGAAAAGAAAACAATAAAATCAAAGATTTTTTTTATTTTATTTTGTGGCAATTTTGAAAGAGTTTACAAGTTCAAGAAGGAATTGCAAGCTTCAAAAATTTCCAAAAATAAGTAACTTTAATACTATTAGCTTTATAAATTAAGTAAGTTAATATACTGATAGCTTTTTTATTGACTTAACACAAAACTGCTTGTCCTAAATTAAATTTTTTTAAACTATATTAAGGGATGTTTCAATTCATAAACTATTGATTATTATTCATAAATTTTTTAGCTTTTAATCATAACTCATTAGTATTTGTTAATTATTATCTTTAAATTAATAATTTTGTATCAAGTATTGTTTGTAATAAAAATGAAATTATAATACTTTTATTTAGTTATAAAAGCATAAGTTTTTGACTCTAGCATACTATTTTTAAATTTATGCTACTACATGGAATTCTCATTCTTATGTAAAATAGTATTAATTACTTATTAAACTGTTTTAAAATTTTGAACACAATAACCTTTATGTTAAAATAATTTAACTTGTTTTACAAAAGATAGTTTTAAACTTTACGTTAAAATAATTTAACTTGTGTTACAAAAGATAGTTTTAAAGTTTCTTAGAATTCTTATGAAGTTTTAGAAATGAAGCATTTTATTAAAATTTCTTTTACTTTTTCCTCAGAAGAAATGTAATATACTGTTTTAGTAGTGATTTTTTTAGGATATTCTTTCCATTTTTAAAAATTAGATTTATATGGAAAAATATTATTTATATTAAATAAATTATAAAACTTTTTTTAATAATATGTGTTATACACAACCACATTCCTGAGTAGGATTAACCAAAAAATAAATAGCAGATGTAAGTCAGGGAAATTTTTTTACAGTTTCTGTATCCACCCAGTTAAATCTTTAATTATAAATTTATTGATACTCCTTAACTATTGGGAATTGTTAAACTTCTAACTTTATCTGAATCATTGAGTGATTAAGAATGGATGTCTTGCATATTTTAATTAGTTAAATATTTAATGCTATAAAAACTGTTCAAGGGAAGAGATTGATATTTATATATATATATTTATTTAGGAAGACATTAATATTGATGAATTCAGTGAAAATGAGATACAACCGAGTGATGATGAATGGGGTAGCAATCCAGATGATTTTGATGATATGATAAAGGTAGGTTTCTTTGTTTTGCCCTGGTTTTTGTATGAATTATCTCTTTTAAGTGTTCTTAATCTTGTTCAGTAGTGCATAGTCTACTTGGTTAATAAATTATTCAGTTTCAAATTTTTAAAAAGTATCAAGATTACCATACAAAGTCAAGTTTGCTATATAAATTGTTTAGAAGCCCTTTAATATTTTTATGCCCCCTTCACTACTGTTTTCATGTACTAATTCAAATGAATAGAAATAGGCAACTGCAGCATGAACTATGCAACTGAAAGATGAACTATTCATCTACATTGAATAGTTCATTTTTTGGTGACTTAAGCCAGAGGTTTAATTTGCTTAAATAACTTATAAGTGTAATATGTTGCAATAAAATATTTTTAAATTAATTGGTAAAATTCTTCATTTTACATCCACCAATATAATAATAAAGAAAAGCATTAAGTTTTCTAAATCCAATATAACAAAAACTGTATCACTATTTGATGAAATTGTCATTTATGTTAGCTCAGCATTTATTCTAGTATTAATTTTAACATTTCGGCATTACCCCCTTTTTTAAAATTGGTGTTTTTGTATTTTAAATGTGTGAACATAATAATAGTTCAAACTTGGTTTTTAAAAATGTTCAAAAGTTTGCTTGAATTTTTTTGCATCAAAAATGTGTAATTATTTATTTTTTAAATAGAGTTTATCTTACATTGAAACTTTTTTTTTCTTTTGTCAAGGCCTGTGAAGATGCTGAAAATACTATTAATTCCATTGAAGATGCATCTTCTGATCCACCAATAGAAGATGAAGAGCAGAACAGGTGTTCAGATAATGAAGAACATAATTTAAATACATCAAATGAAGATAATTTGCTAGTGCCTTCTAATAATGATGATTTTGGTATGGATGTAATGATACTCGTATTGTAGTATATTAAAGAATGTTTTACTGTGTGCTTGTGTGTGTGTGATCAACTTTTATATTGATTTCTTCTTTTTTATTTCATAAGATTTATTTATTTATTTTTACTTTATATAATTTAAGGAAGAACTGTACATAACTTGTTTTTGATATAAACTTGAGTAATTATCCACTAATTTTATTATAATAGATTTTTCTTTTCTACAATCTTATTATCTGATTTTCACTAATACTTAAATATTAAAATATGTCTTTTTGTATTAAGTAGTCCTATTTTATTCTTGTTATTGCCATCACTAACACCATCTCATCCATAAATAGGTCCTGCCGTTGAAATTGGAAAATTGGGGTTTAAAACAATCCACATTTATTATTGAAAATGAAATTCTGAAATTATTTTAATTGATTTTTATTTTGAATTTGATTTGAATGTTGGGATAAAAAATGGTGCACACTTTATTTCTCTTTATATATTTCAATCTTTTTATTTATTTATTTACTTTTTTTAATGTCCAGATCTAATTTATTCCATTTCTAATATTATTTTAAAGCCGTTTTGATATGAATGAACAATTATTATTTGTTGATATTTAAAGTAGAATATATATTTACTATTGAAATATTTGCTTTTAATAATTCTATGAAATATCAGAAATACAAAAAACCTTGTTTTTTAATTTTCATTTAAGATCCAATCACATATTAAGAATTCTTTCATATATTGTATTTATACATTATATTTTTAGATATAATTTCTATTAAAATCTTAAACTTTTAGTACCACTAAAAGTAGTAACTATTTACTACTTAAAACATGAAATTGAAATCATATTATATATTTTATTTTGATTTTGGCCTTTTACTCTTAATTTTACTATGTGAAATTTGATGTTTAAGAGCATATATCTTCAGTTTCTTCCTCTTCTGTTTTTTTTTTAAGATTGTGATCCACCTTCAGATGAACATTTCCGAATACTAAAGCAATTTTTTGGTCATGCTTCTTTTAGACCGTAAGTGGATATTCTGTAAATCATTAAAAAAGAGTAAAACAATTAGTAACACTTTCTTTCAAAACTCTTTTTATTGCACTGATAATATATTTTTAACATATTTAGATAAATGTTTTAAGTAGTTGTTAAATGCATGAAATAAATTTTTTATATTATTTCTGAAAATTAATTATTTTTGAACCACTTGATTTCAGATTTCCATTTAACTTTTAAATTGCTTGACACTGAGCCTTCCTGTGCTTCTCAGATTCAAAATTCTGTAATTTTAATTGTCTGCTGTTTTATGAAAATCTTGTTTAAACAAATAAATACTCTGAATCATTCTCACACCATCTTTACCATCTTTTTTGTGATTTTTGCATTTCTGTGGACATGTATTTAATATATATATATATATATATATATATATATATATATATATATAAACATTCTATCTATTTAATGAAGTTGTTACTCAAAAAGAAATTAATAACCTTTTATCAACAAGAACCAATAAAGTAACTTCTCTCCATGATTTGTAATTAATTGTTTCCCCATTTTGTTTACTAATTTTTTCTGAAAGATTTGTTGAAGCAAGGAATTTTTTCCTTCTCTGGTAAAGTTATAAGAAATGAAAAAGAGAGAAGAACTGGAGCTTTGAAAAAGAATCAACCATAGATTTATATAGAGGAATATATATATATGTATAAATGTTATGTGATCTTTTTTAAATTACAAGGAGTATAGTGACACTAATCATAGATACCCTTAATCATGGAACACATATATATTCTGAAGAGAAAATATAAACAATTCTCCCGCAACAAATTAAACATGAATCTAATTGTCATTTGTCAAACTGTTCTCTTTTCTTTTCTTTCTTTTTCCATTTTCTTTTTTTTTTTTCTCCTTTAGTTTTTTAAAAGATTTATTCATACAGTTTCACAAAAAATTAACTGGAACAACTTTAAAAAAAACTCAAAAGTGTTTGTTAAATTTTTATAATGTTGATTTAAAGTTTACATTTATCCACCTAAAAATTTCCACTCTCTCTTTTCATTACGTTAACCTTATATAATGTGAATTTCATAGAAATTATGTATGTCTTTAGGTTTTAAAGTTATCAGTTTTACTTAAAATCATTTAAAACTTATTCAGATTTCTGATTTTCCTTTTTAATATGTTACTTAGTTTATAGAAGTCATTCACTTTCTTGTTAAATGACAATTTGTTGTCTTATTAACTTCAATTCAAATTCCTTCTATTTGATAGTCTTAATATGAAATTGTTATTATCATTGAAAATATAACCAATTTTAAACAATGTGTGATAGTTTTTTTTTCTAACAATTCAAAAGGAATCATTTTTCCATTTAAGGAGGTGATTTTATTGATGCTTCTGAAAATTATAAAAATTATTTTTATGCAATTTAAATTCCTTTTGCATTGTGTGGAGCGACCATATAAATTCTAATACCTATTTGAAAAGAAAAATATATCTTATTTTGTATTGATATTTGTGCTAAAAATTATTGTTTAAATAAATCCCTAGCCCCTGCAAAATCATTACTTTTTTTGTTTTTGTTTCCATTATTTTATTATATATTATTAATATTGATATTATATGGTTTTTATTTTCTTAGAATTTCCTTGTTATAGGCAATATTACATAGTTTTTGCTATATATATTACTCAGAAATAAATAAACTATGTTTTTAAAGGTATAGTGTACGAAGTCTAAATAGATTTAATATTTAATTCATATTTATTTTTACTTTTTGTTCGTTCATCTTACAAATTTATTTAAAGTATTTAAGCTTTGAATATTATATTCTATGAACATGATGGGAATTTTGAATTTATTTTTGTTTGCAATAATTCTTTTTCAGTTTTCTGAATACCTTTTTCTCATTTATTTATTTTTGCACATTTATACTTATTACATTGTACAATTATTCTTAGTTCTAATGTCTTTATACAAACTGATTTATTTCCTTCAGAATGCAGTGGAAAATAATACACAATGTTCTGTTAGAACAAAAAGATGTGTGTGCTGTAATGGCTACTGGTAAGTACTTTTATATCCGGTTGTTAGTATTCGTTGAAATTCAGCCTTGTGTAATTATATAAATTTTATTTTTAAGATAGTTAAGTGTTTGTTTCATAAAAATATCTTGACAGGAAATATAAATAATTTTTATTTAAATGTTTTTACCATACACACAATAAAGTAAAAATGATTTATTCTTGATGTATCGTTATAATGTAGTAAAAATGATAAAATATATTGACTTATTGTTATTTTTTTCAAATAACTATAAGCATGTTTAGGAAATTTCGCATGAGGTGACATATTAGTGTATTCAAATTATTGCCTGTTTTCTTTTGTTACAGGAAAAACCTTTTTTTCTTTTTTCTTTTTTTTCTTCTTATTTCTCTGTACTACACATCAAATAATAATTTTTTTCTCGTTTTTTTAATGTAAAAACATTTTTGATAGATGCTTGGAAATATTTTCTCTATTGTTAATGGAAGTAATTTTAAAAAATAAATATATGCCTTTGTTAACAAAATTAAATTTATTTTCTATATTAAAAAATAAACAAATTTTATGTATTTTCATATAAATTTATTTAATTCAGCAAAAATAATAAATGAGCATCTACTGCTGACTGGTGTATTTTTTACAACAATCTGTTTTATCTTGAAAAATTCAATTTCTAATTTTTGGGTTCCCTTATGTAATACTAATTGCCTCTGATGACCATTGGGTTTACTGGAAATATTGGTTATATTTAATTTTATTCGTTTATAAATATAATCTCATGTCCATGATTCAACCTCATGTCTCATAGACTTTAAAGCCATGTTGTTTGAACTGTCTTAGTTCAGTTTACTATGGACATAAACCTTCCTCATAGCAACCAATCCCATATGTTAGTACAATTAAAAATGTGTAAATTTGTGTTTCATTTATATTCTAAATTTTGTGATATTTTAACTGTACTTTTTTTATTTGCCTTGTAAACAACAGATATTAAATACAGGCCAGACCTTTTTACTCAGTTTTCCATAATGGAAAAAATATCTTGCAATTAAAATGTCTTTAGTTCATCTAAAACTTTTTTGTGCCTTTCATTGAATTTTATTCTATATATGGTGGTATTTATATTCTTTATTTGTTCATTCAGAATATATATATATATTGCATTGAATTTATATTTTTGAGTTACTATATTTTCTTCAATGTAATTTATGATATTCATGATACATTCTTAATTCATTGTCTGATGCTATCTTATTATATTCTTTAATATGTTTACACCATTTCACTTATATGTGAAGCATCATGATAATATTTCACAATTATTTTTATTTAACTGGTTAAGAACTATTAATATTTTTTTTATAAATTCAATATTATTTTAATATGTAACTGTCAAATTGTCTTGTTTTGAGTAGTATTTTTCTTTACATGTAAAAACATCAACTCATCTCATTCTCACTGGATATATATATATATATATATATATATATATATATATATATATATATA
>JAOUZG010000273.1:1070894-1107648 GCA_026289955.1 Argiope argentata
ATATATATATATATATATATATATATATATATATATATATATATATATATATTTGTTTAAAAACTATAGAAATTTTTATTAATGATATTTATAGTGTGCTATTCTTATGACTTATAAAAGATTTGAGTTTGCAACAGAAGATTATGTGTTTATTCAAGCTTTAAAATAAATCTTCAATGAATATTTGCTGTGATACAAACAAAAATGCTACACAGTAGGTTAACATAGAGAAGTACAATAATTGTAATAACATTTCCTGTAAAGAATAATAAATACAAGTGCAATTCCAAGACAAACTCAAAACAGAAGAAATCGATTTTAAATTAAAATACTAGGACAAACTATGCATTAAAACATATTTGCATGCATAAAATTTTTTGTTAAAATTTAGATAAAAATTGCATTATATATATATATATATAGAGAGAGAGAGAGAGTTATCACTAAAAAAGATAAAATTTCTCTTGATTTTATATTTCCATTCTCAACAGACATATATTTTCTTTAATTATTATTACAAATAAAGATATGAGTACCATACAGAATTTAATTAATGAAGTTTTAAATAATCTAATCACATTTTTACCTTGAATCATAGCTAGAATCAGTGTTGATAGCAGCCACTTGAAATGGAAACACTGTCAAAAAGAAGATATGTATAAAATATTGCATTTTTTAAAAGCTGGATTAGACTGGATTAGAAGAAAACTAGAACATTCATATTGAAAAACTAAAATATGCTTCTACAATGCTGTTAGATGAGTTTGTTGTCTCTCTATGAATAATGCCATAAAATAATTCAAGATAATGTGTTGTCTTGGAATTGCAAAATTGAGGACAATGTCCTGTATGAACATACCCTAACATATGTCATTAAGGAAAAGAGTGGATTACATTTTCCCCTCTATTCACTACAGCAATAAAGTTAGAAATTATGTAGTAAGCAAAATAAAATCTTGGGTCTCAATTAATGTATGCACAATATAATTACTCATAGACGGTAAAAATTACCTACATGGGATGATAAGAGACACAAACACTGATTTCTGATTAACATGTAGAAATTAATTTCTTTATTATAATAAAAAGAAATGAGCATTTAAAAATGTATAGCATTTTTTTAGAACACATTGATTCTGCTATTGATTAGCATAGCATTATGTATAATAAAAATTCATTATAACATAATTATTTTAATTTTGCTAATAATGCTTTTACAAAAATAATCTTGTTTATGTTTTGTTCAGTAATATTTGTGAAACAACATAGATAAAACAGCAAAATGTTTGTTTAATTTACTTATTTTTATTTATTATTATTATCTTAAGCTTTCTACAATTTAGAATATTTATTTCACATTCAACCTGTAAACCTCTTGTTCACCCAGTAAATGCCTTGAAATTCTTCTGTGAAACCCCAAAACATTTTATGTTTCTCTTTTCTATATATATATTCAGTGATAAATGCTTTCAAAAATAAATTAGATGTTTAATTATTGTTATTATTATTCAGGTTATGGTAAAAGTTTATGTTATCAGTATCCTGGTGTTTTTTCTAACAAACCTGCTGTTGTTATTTCTCCACTTATATCATTGATGGAAGATCAAGTTATGTCACTTAGGTAAAAACTCTATGTAAATAAAGTCATAAGAAATTTTTTAAGAAAAATAAATTTATAATTTAATTATTTAAAAAAAAAAGAGGAAAGTATACATTTTTATGTCTGTATCAAGTTGATAAAAAAATTATCCCCTGTACTTACAGTGTTGCAAACATTGGAGCATGTTACTTGGGATCATCACAAACTCAAATGGTGAAAGTTAAAGAAGAGCTTCTTAAGTTTGTAGCATTAAAAATATTTATTAGTCTAACTGTTTAATACATCTTTATATATATATACAGTTTAAAAGGGAAATTATTAATAATTTCAATGTCAAAATTGTAATGTTCATTTCATTTTATTTTTAATCTAGTTATTATTTGTGTCTAGGGGGAAATACAAAGTTGTTTATATGACTCCTGAATTTGCAGAGAGTGCAGAATTATTATTAAAGAATTTAGACAGCAAAGTTGGTAAGTTTCAAAAGTTTTATTATTGTTTATTTTGGAATGCAGTGATTTTCTTTTATGAGGATTCTTTGTATGGATAGATTTTGTATTTTTTTAAACTTATTTCTGTTTATTTCATTTTACTTTAGACTCTCTTTATCCTAAATTTTATTTCAGTCAAACAAAGGTCTTATTATCATTATCTAATTCCATTGCTTGTTAAAATATAATGTTTTTGGACATTTGTTTCATAATTCATAAAGGAAATAGGTAGGCAGATATGTAGTGCACAGATGGCTAAAGCATTTATTTTGCCAAAATCTCCAAACCATTTGAAATATTACTGAGCACTGAATGAATGCCTGTGACTAGAAATTTCTGTAATTATGCTTTTCTGCTGCTATTTAACTCTAACTCTGGATGAGAACAAATTTCAACAAGAAATATTTCATGAATTGATCAATGTGGATACTGTAAGCTCGTAAACAATGATAGTAGAAATCTTGAAGAACAGCTTGATCAGCAATATTAAAATAATTAATACAGATGAACTAAATATTTTTCAGTAATCTTGAATTACACTGAATAGCAAAAGAAGGTCATAGAATAAGCAAGATGCTTTTTATGTTATTATGATATAACAGCTAGAAAATACTGATTTCCAGAGAAGCAACATATCATCCCCCCTTTTTTAACCTCTGTTTAGCCCTTATAAATACAAATTTAATTAATAATTTTAATGACATTTATCTTATTTATTAAAACCTAAATTGTATATTTATCTTAAAATGTAATATATCAGAAATATGAACTTCAGATATGATACAAAGTGTGTGTTTTTGCATGAAATATTTTCCTTCCTTTTCTCGATCAGTTATTTGCCCATCCACATTTTTTTAGATAATTAAGATTCTACTACTTTAGCTTGAAAACTATAATATTTTTATTCTAAACTATATATATATATTTTAAATTATAGGCATTGTACTATTCGCCATAGATGAAGCTCATTGTGTCTCTCATTGGGGTCATGATTTCAGGGCTTCTTACCGAAAACTTGGAAAATTGCGTTCAACTTTCTCTCATGTATGTATTTTTAACTTTTAACAATGAATATTGACAATTGATTGATTGCAAAATAGATAATTGTGATATTTTTAAGGTACCTTTTCTCACTGTTACTGCTACAGCTACTCCTACTGTTCTAAGTGATATATGCAGCTCTTTAAAGTTAAAAAGCCCACTCAAGGTTTGCTCTAGCTTCGACAGGTAAGTTGCCTTTAATTATTATTTTCAGTTTTCTTGCATCATGTGCCTATTTAGTTAACTATAAATCTGTTGTAATTTTCAGGCCAAATTTGTTCTTAGAAGTCTGCATGAAAAGTGGGTCTGTTGAAAATGATTTGCTGAGAGTTATGACTAAAAAGAATGGAAAACCTGGATTCTCTGGATCAACAATCATTTATTGCCCTACAAGAAATGCTACTGAGGATGTATATAATAAATTATTGGGTAGATATATTCTTGGCTAATTGTTTAAGCTTTATTGGGTGTTTTCGTATACAAATCCTTGATAACTCCCTTTCCAGTGTGGTTATAAATCAATTCTTTAGAAATATTTTAACATATTCAGACATATAATTAAATGTGTTCTTTACTAATTTAAATTTTTTTTCATTTTATTAAATTTGGTATAATTGTACCTTTCAGATTTGAAAGTTTCCTGTCAGATTTACCATGCTGGAATGACCCCTGAGCAACGAAAGAAATCACATCGTGAATTTGTTCATGATAAAGTAGAGGTAATTAATAAGTTTTCTTTTACCTTTTTCTGCATATAAAAAATTGTTTTAATTGATATTTTCTTGCATATAATAATGTAAAAATAAAGTTGGAAAAATCCTAGTTAAATTATTTTAATAGTTATATTTTCTAATAAAAAATTTATCCGTCTGCATATCTTCAAAAATTAAATAGCAGAAGTGTTACATTTTGATACAGAATGTGAGACAAATCGTTTTTAAAATCTACAACCTTAAATAAATATTTCATAATTCAATAATTTGTCAGAATATTATATTCATTTCAGAATTCTTACTTTTTATAAAGTTATCCTACTGTAGATATGTATTTCAAAATTTGGTTAATTATATTCTTTGTAACTACAGTTAACATTGTCGCATTTCACATTTAAAAAATTTAATTTCTCATAGAAAGATTGAAGAAAATTTATGAAGTATCAAATTATAATTGCAAAATGATATCATTAAATTAACAAATTGGTATTTATCTAAATAATCAATTTTGTATTACAATAATACTTAAATGAATAAAAGTGAAAGAGTATTTTATGGAATTTAAAATTGTATTTCTTTTAATATAATTAAAATTTAATATAATTCCTTTAATAATTGTATAACTTTTAATATATAAACTGCTTTCAACTACACTAAACATTAAATGAATAAAATTTTATTTTTTAACAAAAGTAATTAACATTCATTCAAAAAATGTTGAAAATATTTTTATACGACATATTATCAAATAGCAAATATCTAGACTCTGCATACTTTATTCAAATTAACATTTTTCCTGAAAAGGAAAAATGAATTAAATTTATAAAGTAAAACAGTTTTTCAATGCACAATTACTTGTTCTCTTCTTCTCCCCCCCCCCTCCATCTCTATTTTTTTCCTCCATAAGGTGACTTAAAATAACAGTGCAACAACCTTTTATGAAAGTTCAAGCACAAAATGAATGATCGAGAAATGGCAAACTAGTCACTTTCTAATTATATATATATATATATATATATATATATATATATATATATATATATTGTAAGTGTTAATAAAATTATATGAATGAATAAATTCTTGCTTGTAAACTTTTTTTATTAAAAAATATGTTTGATATTGTTTTTTAATATGATTTTATAGACTCTTTGTAGGGTGTAGTTTTATAAACTGTACTTAAATATTTGTCAATTATCATAATGTATCTTATAAAAAGAAAAAAAAATACTGTCTAATTTTTTTAGGTAGTTGTGGCTACTGTTGCTTTTGGAATGGGAATTGATAAGCCTGACGTGAGGCGTGTAATACATTATGGAGGTATGGAATTGAATATTAAAATTATTTTTTAAAATATTTTCATTAAACTATTTCTTGTAAATTATATCATAATGTGGTTTTAAAAATAAATGAAAAATTTTAGTTAATTTATTTAAATTATAATTTGCTTTTCTAAGTGAGTGTTTCAATTGATAAAAGTAGATTTGATTTATATGGAAACTGAGCACTTTTAGAAATTTATTGCCATTTTTTTAACCTTTAAATATATAAATGTATAAGAAATACAATATGCATTTTACTCTTTATCTTGAAATAAAATAAAATTTGAACAAAATAAAGTACTAACATATTTGTGTAAATCAGATTATGTTGATAAAAAATCTGTATGTTACAAAATAAACTCATTATCATTATTATTTTGAATGTAAGAAAAAATTTCATAGTGACTTCTAATTGCTGTCTAGCTCCCAAAGACATTGAATCTTATTATCAAGAAATTGGAAGAGCTGGTAGGGATGGTTTACCAAGCATTTGTCAAGTATTTTATTCTAATGCTGATTTTGTCACATCAAAGTAAGATTTGTATTGTCTTTTTTTTTTTCATAAAATTTTTGTTAATCATCTTTTTTATAACTTCTTATTAATTGATTTTTATATGTACATTTCTTATGTATTACTTTCTAGCTGCATTATCAATGGAAAGCAACCTTATATTATAAGTAGAAAGTAGTAGAATAAAAAGTAGAACCACAATGCAATTATAAAATATTCAATTCTTTTTTTAAAAAAACTTTCCCAGTTTTTTTCTCCCAAGAAATTGCTCATAAAAAAAAATTAAAAAGCATTTGATTTTACTAAGAATTGCTTTTTAAGTGAACAATTAAATAAACATAGTTTATAATTCAGCATAAACTTAGTTTGCAGTTTAAAATGTTATGCCAAATTAAATCATTTGATCTGTCTTTTTGTAATAATGGTATAATAGTGTTACTACTTCTAAGTTCAATTACTAAAGTAATTATATTATTTTTTTAAATTAAATTATTGAGATAGGATTTCTATATTTATATAATTTGCAAGCATTCATTTAAATTGTTCCCAAAATCATGGAACAAATGATATTCTTTTATAACCAGAGAATTGAATTTTAAACAAAAATTTAAAACATAATACCTATGTTTTAATATTTGTACTTCTTGCATTTTTTACGTATTGAATTGATTTGTTCGACTGAAAAATATATTGATTTTTAAAGTATTTAATTTGAAAATATATTTTGCCATTTTCGTAACAAAAGATTTTTTTTCTTCTGAAAAATCTTTTGTTATAATGACTAAATATTTTATTAAAATTTTGTTTATATCAGTTGCTTGTAAATCATATTTAATAACTTAAGTAACATTATCATGTTCACAGGCTTTTATGATGAGTAATTTCAAATTATCTGACTTATTCAGATTCTTTCTATGTACAATTATGTGATTTTTTTCTAGTTTCTTTCAATTGCAAAAAGTTCAGCGATGTTAAACAGTAAATTAAACAAAAAGTAATTGTGTGATTTTGCTTGATTATTTCATTATATAACAAGTAATTTTTGCAGTAAAACTGCAAGAACAAGATCATTATTATTAGTATTTTTAAATGCAAATGATCATAAATATTAACTTAGTGAATATCACCGATCTGCAGAAATCTAGTGGAAGAGTATCAGCTTTAGGATTAATGTTATTTTATGGAGTCAAATTTTAGGGTATGGGGGCCCACTTCCATTAAATATATATATGTCTGTGCACTGATGCATGTTGAATCCATCAGTTTCTAACAATGACAAATTCTAGTCCTCATCAATAACAAGTATAATTAACTAAAATCAACTGTAGAAGTATCAATTTTCTATTTCAGATAAGCTAGTTTTTAGATTAAGTTTAAAGCAAGACTCTTTTTTGCTGCTGTTTGTTTGTTTCAAATATTCAGTATGTTCAGATGTTCAATTATTGATTATTCAGTTTGAAAATGTCTTTCTAGCTAAACAATAATAAAAAAATAGTAATAGTCTAAAGTAATAGTAATATAGTGAAGTCTATGAATCCTTTTATTTGGGCATACATATTCGTTTCCTTAAAATAGCAGTTAATTTGATAATTTTATGGAAACTAGATTACTTGTTAATTCAGTGGTTTGATTTGGAATTTTTAATTCTGAAACATTCATCAAATGATATTTAAAATATAAAAGTGATATTGTGACAAAAAGAAAACATCCCACAAATATATGCAAAAGATTGTTTAAAACTTTTTTTTTTTTTTTCAATCTTGTGAGAGATTGCAGCTTTTCTAAATGATGTTGAATTAATTTTTGAGTTTGTTTAGTTTTATAAATATTTTTCTTCAAGTCTTGATAATGCATTAAATAAATATGTGTTTATAAAAATATTGAAAACTTTGTTTTTAATCTTTGTATAGATTTTTCTTAAAAGATATAAAAAGTGAGAAATTCTTAGAACATCGAGCAGATATGATTACAAAAATGCAACAGTACCTTAACTCTACTCGTTGCAGAAGACAAATGCTTCTCTCTCATTTTCAAGGGGAAGAAGTAAAAATTACCCAACAAAGTGAGAAATGCTGTGATAATTGTAAGAAAAAGTAGGTATCTCTTATGAAGCAATTTTATTTCATGTAATATTCGTTGAATGTTACAAATATTTATGTATGTATGATAGTATAATAACTATCTTGTGAAAGACTAATTTTTCTTATATGTTTCATTTTCTTTAGAATAAAAAGAAGTCAAATGATGAAAAATAACACTTCTTCTCAACAGAGTCTAGATGGCAAAAAAGATTTTGCCAAAGAAGCAAAACTTTTATTTGGAGCTATAGAGGTTAGTTAATATCATTAATTTAAATATTTTTTCAATGAACATACAAATGTCAAATTATGAATAAAAATGTTAGGATATGCATGCTTAGCTGATTTTTTCAGAACTAAAATTTTAAATGCACATTTGAGTTTGTTCTTTTTATTGATTCAATATGTTATTGTAATTTAGGCTACAGGGGGAGCATTTGGATTGGCTGTGCCAATTCTCATTCTCAGAGGCTCGGTAAGTATTAAAAATATTATTTTTCTTTTAAATTGAGTTTTTTCCTATTTATATTCAAATCCACTTTTATCATGTGTCTATCTTTATTGTATGATATTCATTAGCATCACTTAGGCTTCGTATTTTTCTACTAGTGTAGTATTGAAATTTCAAAAGAGATTGCCTTTCAAAATATTATAATTTCACCAACTAAACATTGTATCTAAATCTATATTTAACAGGAAAAAAATCCACATATATGTCTAAAATGAGATTTTGGTGTAATAAAAATAGAACAAACTAAATCTTATTCTTTAGCAATTTTTTTTTCTTTCCTTAATAAGGTAATACATTTTGGATTAACATTGTTTAAGCTGTATCAATAAATAAAATTAATTTAATAGAAATAATAAGTACTATTTAAAAATTTAATTAATAATTTGTAATTCCTTTTTATAATTTTAACTTTTTTTATTAAAGTTTTCCATGCAGAGTAGAACAAAATAAAAGCATTAATAATTATTTTCGTGCACTAATAAATAGAAATTTAATAAAAAGTAGAAAAAAATATAAACTTAATATGGAAATTTGAATGGCATATATCTTTCTGATCTAAAGCATCTTATTAAAAAAAATGCATGGTGTATGCCAGCATATCTAACTAATTTCTTATTCTTAATAATTCATGAATTATATGACCAGTGCTATGGCAATGATTTAATAGACAATCGATTTCTCTGGAAACTTCCTTAATTCTTACTGATGTCTCAAATTATATAATTTATAAATAAATTATTTTTTATTCTTTTAATCTTCTTTTGGTACTTTTTTTAGGCAAATCAACGAATAACAGAACCTATGAAAAAATGTCCCCAATATGGTAAAGGAAAGTGAGTAATATTTATGTGTTTTTTTATTTTCTTTTATCTGCTCAATTTATAATGTTCAATTTCTTTTTATTTCTGTGGCTACTTAATCATTATTAGCTAAATAATTTTTTTTTGGAAAGTTTTCTTGACTTCAATAATAATTTTTTTTATTTCCTTTTTTTAAATTCATTTTTGTTTTCAAAAACTTGTGATAGGAAATAAAGCAGGTGTTTTATGATGTATCTGTAATAAATTTTAAATAATTTTTCTTGTGAAATTTTTAAATTACATATTATTCTAAGTTTGGATTCAGATTTGTTTATTTAAACTGATTATGCTGTATCATACACATTTTTATGGATTTCATTTTTTGCATCAGACTTGGGAAAGGGATGTTGCAATAATTTATATAGAATTACAAAAATTATTGCTCTTGCACTTAATCTTATTAATATGAAAAATGGTTTCAAAAAATGGTTGCATAATTATTTTTTATACCTACATTCGTCTGAAACATATTATTAATACATAATAAAATCATTACTTATTCTTCTACTTGTTTATTTATAAAAGCATAATTATCAAATGTATTAGCAAGACATGTAATTATAATCATAACTTAACTTTAAATCTTTTGAGTGATAAACTATTTTATTTAAATTACATTAATAGATTTTGTATAATAGTAGATCGCCAGCCTTTTGTTATTTTTCAGTTTTTCTCTTTTAAAAATTTGTAACCCAAAAGAAAATGTATAATTACTTCTAAAACATTGTACTTTTTTAAAGTAAATTTATTTTTGAAATTATTTTATTATGTTTTTATATAGTCAGTGTACAATTAGTCCATTTACATACACTTGATAAACTCTTCTATTTTATGTTTTATATTTCTCTTTATTTATTTATTCAGGAATATATCTGAAGCATGGTGGAAAGCATTTGGTAAGTTTTCATTTATGTTTGTTTCTGTATTTCAAACCATGTTTTATATTCTCACTTCTGTGAACTGTAGGTTACTTAAGCGAAGCACAATTTAGAGAGAGAAAAAAATCTTAGATATTTCTGAATTATTAAGATTAATAGAAAAAACACTAATAGATTTATAATTTCATTTTTTCTTTTCACCATTTCTGAAACTAAAAGTACAAAACATTGTTGGAGCCCTTAAATCATAACTACTTAGTCATATTTTGTCTAAAATTTCCTCTCTTATATTTAAGTTAATCCCTTTATGAATTCATTTTTTGTTTTCAGTATGCTCAATTTAATTAAATTATATTATATCTAATTTTGAAATAGCCATGAGGATTAGTTTGGATTGAACCTCATCATTTTTATCAAGTAATGAGGATAAAATCTAAGCTTGTATTTCTTCTCCAGACATTTGCATGCTGCATTAGAAAATGCTGGATATCAAATTTAGTGTGTGTTAAACCTGTGCTTTGTGAGATTAGCTTTCAAATTTGAGACCTATTACCAGGCTTTTACAGCTGCTCGGGCACTAAGAACTCTTGCCAAATATATCTTTTAACGAATCTTTTGTAAAATAACTGGAATATTTTTTGTTGTAAGAAAAATGGTGCCTTTTTATATATTATTTTAAAATTTAATTGATTAAATTATACATTTTTGTTATGAAAAATATTTTTTTAATGCATGCATTATGTAGAATTAACATTTAATTTTCTTTTTGTGAAATTTGTTCATGGTACATATATGTATCCTACAGCATGAAAAACAAATTAAATATAAAAGTTTGGTAAATTTTCCTTCATGTTTTTACAGCTTAGCTTGTAACTTGAGATGGTTATCATTATGAAAGAATGATTTTTTTATGAATTTACAGAATATTAAATGCCAAAATTTAAATTACCTTTCACTTTTTAAAATTTTGCTACTATAATATAGATATTTATAGACTGATAAACATCAACAACAAAAAAAGGTATTTTAAATAGCACAAGAGCATTAGATTGTTAGTTATTTTTAGAGCATGAAAAGTAATATATCCTTTTCCTTAAGATATAAATTTTGTCATACTAAATTCTACATAAAAATGTAAATTTTGAAACCATCTTTTCATATACTATTATTTTAAATAATGTAAAATTGTGGCTTTTTTTTATCACTTTTAAACCATATTCTATTATAACTAGCACATGAGTGCTATTTGAGCATTTTCTTCTATCTTAAATATACGTACAGGGAAAATACAAGAAATTTTTTCCAGTTGAGTGGCAATCTTTAAGGGAGAAATCATATCATAATTTATTTTATAAAGCTTTACATTTGTTATTTGCAAAATAAAACTTTTCATTTTATTGAAAAATTAGGTCGTTTATTAGCATGTGAAAAGTACCTACAAGAAATACGGATGAAATCATTTGGGAAACAAAATATGTTTGGTTCTACTATGAACATAACTTCCAAAGCAAAAGTGTGGCTTGAAAAAGCAAAAAGAAGCCCAGAAAATAGTTGTCCACTTATTTTAGAAATGAATACAGAACTAGTAAATCTAGAAGAAGCTAAAGCAGCTCAAGCTGAAAAGAAAATTATTGCATTGCCTGCATCTGTTAAAAGGTAAGTTGCATAGTTTTAATGTGAAATCTAATTATTGTGATAATTAATAAAAAAATTTGAATATGGTTATATAATGTATCTAGTTATGAAACATTTTTGTTATTCTTTTATGAAAGAGGACTTCCCATAGATGTATTTTGAAGATTGAATTATTTTGTTAAGAAACTTTGGTATAATATTCTGAATTTATTGACCTTAATTGTTTCAGAGTTTTAGGTTTTTTTTTTTTTTTTTAATTTATAAAAAATTGATTTTTTTTAAATTTATTTTTCTTGCATCAAATTGACTTTCGCCATGATTTTTTTTTCTTTTTAGAATGAAAAGTGAATATAAGTTAAATAATTATACTGTAATATTTATGTAATTTATTAAATTTAATTTAACAAAATATGCTCTAAAAATTAAATGTTTTAAATAAAAAAAATCTTTTACATTAAAATCAAAACTAATGGAAAATGGGGGATATAAATTTATTTTGTATATTTCAGTTAAAATAATAAATTTAATATACATAAATAATGATTATTTTTCATTTTATCCCTAGATTATTAAATCCAATTACCATAACATAAATGTAGTATTTTTGGTATATTTAGGTTTTATTATCTTGTCTTTTTGGCGAGAATATAAATATTTCTTATCTCTAAAAAATGTACTCTTTACTAAAGGGTGCATTTATTTTATTTCTTTTTACTTTTAAAAATTACAATGTTTACTTTTTCATTTGTCATTTTATTGTTTTTATTGGCTTTTATTGTCATTTTAATTGAAATAATTGGTAATTTTCTTTGATTTGCTTGGTTCATCCTCTGAATTTATTGTGTGTTTTTTTTCCTTTAAAAGTTTTGTTGTACAAAAATTAATATTTAATGTAAATAAATTGGATTTAATGAAATATTAAAACACATATTTATTTATCAGTTCTTAGTGACTCAAAAAAAATTATTATTATGCTTGTCAAGGCAGCAAATATATAACTGAAATACATTTTTAAAATGTTGTCTTAAAAAATTATGAATGTTTCTTTTGAATAGTTCATTTAATTTCATTGTGATTTTAATTAAATTGAATAATGCAGATGAGAATTTTAAAAGAAACTTTCATTTATTTTAGAATTGAAAGAAGGGAATTTATCTTATAAATAAATATATGCTATGTTATTAAAATTTGAAGAAAGGTCTTTTCGTTTTTACTTTATAAAATAACTTATGTTTCTTCATATAGACTAATATATGTATGGTAAAAGAAAAATCTGAAAAGTTTCAGATTTTTATTGATATTGTAATACAGAGGTAATTTATTTATGGTAACTACTAGAAGAAATAATTCAAGTAAAAAATTATAAGAAAATCCTTTTCTTATATTAATATTGTGATGCGAATAATTCCTTTTTTGTTCTTATAGTTTTTTTTTTTTTTCATTTTTTGCATTTGATCAAGTTTACATTGGCCTAATGATTTTCTTTTAGGATATTGCCAATACCTTCAGTCAAACCTGAAGCAGAATCTCAAACCAATAAAGTTTCTGATGAAAATGTATCCTTGGATTTCGAAGATATGAAACCAAATGAAGTACCATTAGATCCAAGAGAAGAGCAATTGATGGTTTGTTCACCATTAAAGTTTGAATATCATTTATGGAGTTGTTTAGTAATGTTCACATTTATTTTAGAAATTAATTTTTTTAAAGTTCAAAAATTAGATTTCAGAATAATTTAATCTGTATGTAAGTTTTATATTTGAGTTCAAAATTTTATTTACACAATCTTTATCAACCTCTTTTAAAACCTTTTTCATTGCTGAAACTGTTTGTGAATGAAAATCATTTAAAAAAGATAATAAAAGAAACATTTTGTTAACAAATCTTTTAGATAATATTTATTTACTTGTGTTTATCATGCGAAAGATAAGAATTGGCATGTCTGCTATTTTAGAAGAATAAATTTTCAAATTTATTTTATATATATATGTATATATTAAAATGCTTCAAATTACTTTGAATATTATATAACTTAAAATGACAGTTTTTCTGCATTTCCTGCTAATTAAAGAATAAAAATTTCATCCATTTTTTAAAAATCTATTTAGTTTTTTATTAAAATAAAGCAGCTTAAGTTTTAATGACATCACTTCAAATATTTTGGATTTTCTAAAAATAACAAGCTGCTAAAATAAACACAATGCTTTTTGTTATTAAATATCTTCAATTTTTCTTCTTTTTTTCTGTTTAAATAGTGTTAAGATGTTTTACAATCTCTTCATTTTATATTGACAAATTTTATTTTCTCTATTCATTTTATAAAATAAGAATATACACATCTGTGTGTATGTTTTACACAATATTTGTACAATCATATTTGCATTCTGAAATTTATAATACATGCATAATGTTTTATGTCATTTGTTAAAATATTATTATTTTGAAGTTTAAAATTTTAAATCGAATGGTTTATTATTTGTAAAAACATTTAATGAATTGTCTTTTAGCAATTTCACTTTTTTTTTTAATCTAAAAGTACTTAATATTTATTGTGTTGCTAATGTTATTTTCTAATTTTTAAAATTATAATTTAAATTTTTTTATTTTTGTCAGAATGAACTTTACAAAAAAGTGATGTCACTTCGAAATTCAATTGCTGATACTGAGGGTCTTGCTCCATACATGGTTTTCAGCAACAAAAATCTTTTGGATATTGCAATGCATCGCCCAGTTTCTATTGATGCTTTGTCACAAATTGAAGGTATCCCTTCTGCCCGAATTTCAAAATTTGGAGAATCAATCATTAAACTGGTTGGTGGTTTTTGTAAAGAACATGGTTTGAAAGATAATGTATTTACTACTGCCAAGCCAGCGGCTCAGGTAATAACAGGCTTCTTATTCATTTACTCATTCAAAGTACTATGTTTATGTGGGCTTAGCTTAAGTTTTAACAAATTGTTAATATTTGATTATTGATTACTTTAAAAAAACTTTCATTTCCAGCTTCCCCTCTTTTTCTAATAGAAAATTATTTTTAAATACCTGAACATTTTCTGAAATCTTTATAAAATTTACATTATTCATTCTGTTTTTTAGTAAAGTAAAAGAAATAAATTGAATCAAAATTTTTAATCGTACATCTGTGTTATTTTCAAAACTTAAGCTTTAGAATAAAAATAATGTTAGCCTATCATTACCTTAATCATAATAGTTACGAATAAACTGAAATATTCATTAAATTTTCTCAAAGATTTTTTTTTTTTTTGTAAAGTTAGAAAATAAGAAATAGTTGTCTATAGTTGTACATGCCTCATTCATTTAAATTTCTTAAATACATATATAAAAGTACATATGTATACAAAACTAATGCCTTAGTAAGCCATTAGATTAATGTTACATGCATATAGAAACTATATTCTAAGCAACATAGTGGTACCAGATATCCTCACTCCTTTTAGAAACTATGCTAATAAAATGAATATATATATTGTGGCCATTTCTATTTTTAAGAACTATGAAATGTCCTTGCTATGAAAGCTGCTTTCATTTGTTTGTAAAATAATAAATGTGCATTCTGTAATATGTGGTTTAGAAAAGAAACTTGGCTCATTAAAATAAACTTCATTATTAGTAGTTGTAGTAAAAACAACTTTTGACTGAAAATACCAGTGATATTGAGAAATATTCCAGAATGAAGGACTAATAACACATATATAGATTGCATTGACTTTTTTCAGTGAGAAGTTCCATGATATATTCAAAAGCACATGATGTTTACATTTGTTTAGCATTGCTAAATTGGCATGTATTTTTACATAAAAGGAAACTTAGATGTATGAAATTCAGAAATTTTGAGAAAAGAATATGCAATAAATTTCAAACCTATGTTTTAAAAACAAACAAAAAAAAACATTTTATGAAATTTAACAGTGTGTGAAAAATATTTTCACTGATTGGTTAACTAATTATTGAATTTAAAAGTTTTATTCCCATATTTTTGAAGTATTTAACTTTTTATGCAGGAAATAGATGTTAATGTAATGTCATATTTTAAAAATGAATGTAGTGAAATATTCCAAAAGAAACTAAAATGGCAAAATGCTAACTATTAATCTTAATTATTAAAGAGACAATTCAAATGGCGATGTTTTAAAATGTGATGTATTTTAAATTTAAAATTTTCTAACGATTATTTTCAACTGTCTTAACCAATTTTTTAAAAGCTTATTAAACAATTTTTTAAAAATATAATGCTTATTTATATTCTAATTGACATTAAATGTATTGATTTAATCTATTTTGTGTGATTTTAATTTTGTACTATTGTTTTTTGCATGACATTTATGCAAAACTTTTAAAAGTCTGAACACAGTCATTTTGTAGAAAGCAGTAAATATATTTTACTTTGGAAATTTTTTAATCGCTAAAATTTATTAATTTTGTCAGAAAAATGCTAAGGCAGAATTTTAAGCAAATACTCCCATTTCTATCTTTTTCTTTCATTAAAAATCTCTATATGATAGCTTTTATATAATTTTATTCATGATTGTTCCTCAAACATATATAGATATATAATGATTAAAACTATCTCAATCTTATAATTAAAAAAAATCTGAAAATGAAAATAAATTTCAACATTTAAATCATGCTTCCTTCATCTTGACTACTTATTCCTTTTTTAAAAAATAACCTAAATATTGACATAAGGAAGTTTGATTTTTTTTTCAATGTGTGTGTGTTTGTGTTAAAGATTAATACTTTAATTATAGACAAAAAAAACTGATTTATCTGTCATGAGAAACCTGAAAAGTACTGTCCAAGAAACTTATGCACTATCCAACAATGGAACAAGAGATTTAAATGCTATCGCTTCAGAAAGAGGACTGTCAGTTAATACAGTCGTCAATCACATGATTGAAGCCATTAAGGCTGGACTTCATGTAGAATTGTCCAGTTTTGGTGTAACTGGAGATATTTTTGATACTGTATCAAGAGTAATTCAATCTCCACCTATAAATAAAGGTAAAGTGGAATTTACTTCTTTTCAAATCTGAAGCATTTGTTTGAGACGACATTTATTTAAGTTGTTTGTTATTTTGAATTATTTTAAGAAAGCTATTATGTTATTCTTTCAATTATAGTTTTCAGAAATTGTTAAATGTAAATTTAACTTGGTGCTTTAATGTGATATTTTACAATTTCTTGCTATTGAAATCAAATATGTTTTTATTCTTTTAAAAGTTGTGATTAAAGCTCCATGAGATTAATCAGCTTTCTTATTTTAAAAGTCATAGTTATCTATGCTGAGTATTAAAAATTAATGTTCAAAACTATATTTTCATTCAAGCATTATATGCCTCAGGGAACCAGCTGGTTTCCCTAGAATATTGATTTTATTTGATTTCCAATAAACTTTTTAGATATAGCTTCATATCCACGATCCTGCCAAGTTGACTATAAATTCGGATTGTTTCAATTGTCTTACCTTTGTTTTGTGCATGGTGTTCATGAACACTTATAACAGATATAGTCCTAAAACCTTACAGAACTATTAACAAAAGGATATCCAATTCATCCATTTTTTAATTATCTGATATTTTAACTTCCTTTTTATTATTGTTTCTTTTGTAAAGTACACTTATATTAAACAAGATCTTTCTTCTTTAGCTTTCAACAATGTAAGAAAATTAAGTGGTTAAATATTTGACAAAACAGTGAAGATGATTTGAATTGCAAAACAAATATGCAATCTATTGTTGTTTAATAGGCAAACATTATTTTTTAAAAAATGCCAAAATTTCAGGAAAATTTGCATGGATATTAAATTAGTATCATCAAAATATTTTTTTTGTTTGATGCACCTTTCTATTTCCCAAGGTTTATATATCTTAAATTTAATAGTAGGGTTGTTTAATAATTTGATAGTGTTTTTCCTATGGTCCTGCCTGTAAAGCAGTAACACATACATGCATTAATCCCTTTTATTAGTATGTGTATATATATATATATTAGTTTCAAATACAGTGGGATTCGATTCAGGACTAATTTGCTGAATTTAATGATTTTAACAATTGTTTTTGTTGTTTAGTTTTTTGTCTTTATATTAGTAACAGGTTATTTGGTATTATTTGAAAGAATATTTTTATAACAAGATTATGAATTTATACACACTTTGAAATTGAAAGAGATTTCATCTGACACTGATACAACACATAACGTTCAAACATTGATGGTTTGTCCTCCCTGGAAAATTTCTATATTAATTTAGCATGCATTTTCTTCCAAATATTTTCCCAACACTCTCTCTCTCTCTCTCTCTTTCATATGAATATTTTTGTAACTTTAAATTGTAGAAAAGGCTTACAATAAATGCCATTCAAGGCAGTTTTTGTAAAAATATTTGGTATTTATGTAGTTTTATATTGATGCAACTTTAATTTGATGATTTATTGAAAAATTGATTTTACCTGAGATCTGTATTTATTTTTTTTTATTTTGTTGAGCATGCCTGCATTAATCAAATTTATGCATATAAGACTTCTTTTTCTGTTTAATAAATATTTTTCATTTTTGTAAAAAGGAAATATTTTTTAAAAATTAATTTATTTTGATATTATTTGCTTGAATATTGTATGATTTTAATAAAATGTTGAAGAAAAAATAAACATATATCAATAGTTCCATTTTTTATTTTAAAGGAGAATTTCATTCCCCCTCCTTTTAATAAAGTCTAAATCAGTTCATTTTATGGTAAACATTTTAATAGCTTTATGGACTATCAAAATCTCAAAAAATAAAATATGTTTCTTTGGTTAAATAAAATTGTTATTTTTTAATCATGCATAATTGTTTCAAATTTTTAATGAAACCAATAATTTATCCATACTTCTTATTAGAATGTTACATAAATGTAGGAATCTGTAGTAATATATTAACAGGTGATGATTTTTAAAATTTTAATCTCAAATTTTCAAGTTAGTGTTTGTTGAAAAAGAAATCCAAATAATTTACTTTTGTTAGAGACATCCGAAAGAAAATCAAATTAATATTACTAAAAGCATTCATTAACAAAGTAAAATGCTTGTAGCAATTGACTAATGTTTGTTTATGCAGTCAAATATATTCTCCCCATAATCAATTTTGGAACATTTTCGTCTTTGCTTTGAATTGAAGCCAAATTTGCTTTTGAAACACTCTTTAAATTCTTATTCCAGATGTCAGCCGTTTAACACCCATAAAACAGTTGTGTCCTGACTATATTGAATTTAACCATATCAAAGCTATTATTGCTGTCTTAGAAAGTAAATATGGAGTGATTGAAAAACCTTTGAAAGACGAGGAAAATACAAAGGATACATCACCAAAGGTAAATCTTTTTATGCTATACAAATGAAACTGAATTATTTTTTTTTAAATTTGCACATTCATCACTAAGGACGAATTAGATTCAATGAAAAGACAAATATCAATTCTTCTGGCTGGTGACATTTTTTATACAAAAAAAAAATGAAAAGAAGTAAAGGTATTCTTCAGATATGTGTTAGAAAGTTCAACTTATCTTTAACTGGCAGAAGATACAAATTTTAGCTGACAGAAACCTGTAATTTAAAATGTCTGAAAGACAAGATATTTTGTTAGTTGCATTAAAAGTGTTAAATTATTTGCTATATTAATATTTACTTTCACCTGGAAAAATGTATATACACTGAAGAAATATATGAATAATGTAAATAGAAGTTTCTAAGGAATAGTTTGATATTTATATTATTTAGCTCCAGAAATTCATATAAATATTATTACAAGATTTATTTCAATAACAAGAAATCAATTATTTTAACAATAAAATTTTATTTTTTCAGATTAATTCATTGGGCATGCAGAGTGGCTCTCCTAGCTCTGCAGATGCATCCACAACCAAATCTCCATCTATCATCTCAAGCAAAAGGAAAGAGGGCAGCTATTTCTCACAATCCACTGAAATTCCTGCTGGGAAGAAACTGAAAAGCAACAAACTTTTTAAACTATGATTTTGGTATGAATTTAGAATGCTGTGCACCTTTATTCCTGGCATTGCCACAGAGTGTTTGTATTTTGTATTTAAAAAAAAATGACAAATTTATACTGATTATTTAAAAAAAACTTTATTTTTAACTTTTCTTCATGCTAATGTGAAAAAGACATTTTTATCAAAATTGTGCAAATATATATTATTTCAAAGATATTTCTCGTATATTTGATAAATTCTTCAGTTAAATTATAAAGAGATAAAAAACTGATCAAATGAAAATAAATAACTTTATTTTGTCTTTTTTTATTTATTTACTTATTTATTTTAATCAACTGGCCTTAAAACCAAAGCAATTAAAAAAAATTGTAACCCAAAAGCAAGTTTTAGTTATTAATATTTTGATCCATTAAAATATAGGGTTAGCATTGCTTCATTTGATTTTATATAATGTAGAAAATTTCAAACAGAAACTGTTAAAAGCCAGAAACAATTCCTGTTATGTATGTGGTTAGAGTCACTGCTTATTTTATGTGTCTAAGAGTTTTTAAGAAATCAAACAGTTTTAATTTTAAATGCGTAGTGTTATCACACAAAATTGTTTAAAGGGGCTTGAAATTAAATTATTTTTGAATATATGGATTACTTGTATACACATTAAGATTATGTACAGGACTACATAATTTAGCACTCTCTTTTCTATTGCTTACACTGCTTGTTCTTCTCTATCTGAAACATATTTTATGTACAAATTTCAGTTTAAATGATGAAACATTTCAATGCAGATTTTCTACTTATATATATATTTCTCCATTAAAATGAGCTACTGTTGGAATAATTTGTGCTTATTATTTTATATCATATTAATCTGATACAGTTTAGTGATTCTATTCCATCAATGCCACATTTTGTGGTTGTTTTATTGATTTTGATAAATGAATCGAAAGAATGTTATTTCATTATTAAATTTTTTACTTGAAAGAGAAAGGATAAATAAGGTTACACACAAATTGAATTTAAAATTCAATTGTTATCATTTGACACACCTATTAGTAAAGATATGTGCATATATTCTTGAAAAATAAAACTCCACTTGGCGTGAAGAAATACTGAATGAAATTTTGAATAGGAGATAATTTTGCAAGATTAAATATGTTTTTTTTTTCTTCTGTTACTTCTTCTCTTCATCAGCTGTGATAATTTTCAAAAATGTGCTTATATTCTATATTTCATTTTGTCATTTAATTATGCTCATTTTTAAATGTGTATGAAAAAATTTTGCTATATGCTGTACATTTTGTATACTATACCATAATGTAAATAAATTGTATTTATCTTTTTCTTTATTAATGTGTCATTAATAAACTTGTAACATTAAATAAAAAAGATTTGTAAAAATCTTTATTCTTTCCCTAACTAATTCTTTTGTTGCTAGGATAGATCAATATGATATTTAAATTAAATCTAAGCAAATTTTTACTAATTCAAATTTTTTACTTGTTTTGAAATTATTTATAATTCTTAGTTACAATTGTATCTGGAATCATTCCTTAAAGAAATATTTTCATAATATTAAAATTATTATTATTATTATTAGGTCAGAACATGATGTTGTTTTGGGATGAGGTTTATGGCATCAACGAAAATCCGTAGTCAAAATAAAAATTGAAATTTTATTATCTGCACAAACATCTCAAAAAATCAGCTTTTATTGACGCAATGCCATTGTATTTACAAAAGCTCTGATTTAAAAAAATAAGTTAATGTCTGCTACAAATAAAACCTTGGAAAATGTCATTTTGAACACGTGATTATATGAAATGAAATAAATAGGAAATGTGATATATTTTTTAAAAAAATTTGCAAAAACCAAAAATTTAAAACATTTGCAATACTAAAAATAGTAGTTTGCAATACTATTAAAACATTTGCAATACTACTAAAAATTTGCAATACTAAATAAAATGAATAAAAATATAATTTAACTTGAACGGGCACAGAATGCTTGGCCGTTCAAGAAATGATGTTCTGGTGTGATACATTGAAGATTTCATTTTAATCTTTTTTAAAGGCTGTATTTTTATTATTATTTTGTTATATCAGCTTTCCTGACTTTTACTGCATTTAATAAATTTAAAAAAATCTCATTTAATTAACATGACTTGTATTAAAAACTAATGCTTGAAATTCCCTTCCCTTCAAATCTTCTTTAAATTGAATACACACATTGACATAAGTTAATTATTTATATGTTTGGAATTCAACTACTTTTTCTATGCTTGCATTTCCGTAGATAGGATCACGATTTATTTTCAAGACACATTTTATTTTTTATTCAAAATTTTCAACTTTTTTCTACCTAAAATGTGAAGATTCTTAATGCATTCACTGCCACTATATGCATTATATAGATAGCATATAATGTATTAGATAGATAGCATACTATCTATCTAATTAGATGCTCTCTTTTCTGTCTTGTTATTATAATTGAGATCATACAATTAGTAATTCTGAACTGAAGGTTAATCTTTGAATCAAAGTGTTAAAAACTGACTTGCTGAGGAGAATGCTTCTTTTCCTAACTTAATCATTTTATAGGTTTAAAAAATGTTTAAATGCAGCAAATTGTGATCATTTACAGAACTGGATGATGTGGTAATTGCAAATTTTTTGCATATTGGCCGGAAAAAAATTTACTTCAACAAAAGAATATTTTTGGACGATTTTTATTTACTGTAGGTGTACACATGAATTATGACTGAATAAGCTATAGTTTTCCTTTTTGTACTCACAAGTTTATTAGTATGCTTTTTTTTTCCAAGAGAATCAGTTTTCTTATGTATTAAAAACGGCTTTTAATTTGTTACTAGTTGCCTATAACAATGAACTAGTTCTCAGAGGTTACTTATAATTTGTATTGCTGATTTTGGACATCAAATTGTTTTTTTAATTTCATGTTTTGATTACTTGTACTTACCTTTTTTGTTCTTTGTGCAATGAAAAGTCCAATTCTCTTTTTACTGTCAACCTAAAGAAAAGTTGAGCTTTGGTCTGAAAAAAAATAATTGATTCTTTGGTTAAATTGCAATTCACACTTCTTGCCTAATTAGTTCACATCTGACATATAATTGAGTGATCCCTTCTCTACTTCATTTCAGAGATAGCAAAGAGAGTGCATCTAGTTAGATGGACGGAATCAAAAAAAAACCATGACAGCGAACAGGTTAATTTCAATTACCCTGATCAGGTGCCGGCGTTAGTGATCTCAGATCTTGGTGACCATTTGGCGGCAAAATAGATACTGCTGGTAACTTCGAGGAATTCAACGATTCCTCCTCTAAGAACTGAGGAATACACCGGATTGGTCCCGAACCTTCTCGGCCTGCCACTCGGGAATTATAAAAAACCGGCAATCTCAAGTTGCAATGAATTGAACAGAAAACGTGGTTGGAGTAGAAAACAATCCACGAGTCGTCTAGAGAATAACGAAGCAACGGTGAAATAGTCCAGCGTTGTTTGGAACTCCGGTGATTGCTGAATTGAGCTATATGCCGAGTCCTGTTGTCTATTATGGAAGCAGCATCAAATTGTGTGTGGTGTAGCCAGTCGTATGGTTGATAGTCGACATACAGTTAAAGCATTGTTTGTAACAGCAGTTGAATACAGCTAAAGCGAGATGACAGGGGGGATTTCGGCTGTTTTGAGAGATCTTAGAGCAAAGTTCCAAGGATTCCCGCTCCTGCTGAATTCTGTCTGACCGCTTTGTGTGCTGTGGTCGATTTCTACTTGTGGGCTGTTATCTGTTGTTGTGTGTGTTCGTCTCGTCTGTACATATTTGTCATCCATGTATTCGTCGCCTTTGTGTCAGCGTTTTTGTGTCAAATAAACGTCGCTGTTGTTTTCTGCTGAGGCCTGCTGATTGTCTTTACACCATACAACCATTACAGGCGAACTCGCTGTCTTCACAAATTTAGTGGTAGTTGTAGTAGGTTGTTAAATTGGTGGAATCTGTAACAGTATAATCAATCCATTGTTAAAAATTAGACAAAAAAATATTTTAAAAAATTGCCAAAACCCTGAAAAAAATGCATGATTATTTTGCTGGCATCATTAAAAGTATAATTTTTAAAATTTTGAAAAGGTGTAAAATTTATTTTTGTTCAATAATTTTTTTTAGAATGTGTTATGGAAAAACGTTAAAATCCAGCTAATTTTTTAATTAATTAAAGTAAAAATAAATCAATCGGAGGTGGACACAGCCCCCTGCAAGGCGACAAATTTGGGTAGCTGTAGGCCGCACGGTCTGGCTTGCAGAATGAGTCATCATCATCTGACGCATTCATCTTTATTAATAGTAAAAAAAATTGAAAGAAAATATTTTTAATAAGTAAACGACTCTATTAATAAGTTGATTTTTTGGCAAAAACATCAAATATTTATTTCATTCATTACTAAGCTTTTGCATTCGGAAAAAGTAATTCGATGCATAATTCAATATACAAGGGCTTGTTTATTGCTCCAAACGTGTGTGTAAAATTGAATTTTTCCGTCATTTACCATTCTATAGGTATTTTCAACAATCAAAATAGAAAAATAAATAAATAAAACGTCAAAATGATGCACCGTCTTGAATGGTGTTCAATAGGTATCATCGAGTGCAAAGGGTGAATTTCTGAACAGTGCTCTTTTTAAAACCATTTGAATTTTATTTTTAATTTCTTTTTTTTTTTAGAAGCATTGATTTTTATATTTACGTATTTACATTGTAATGTTATTTCAGATCTGTAAAGACTGTTTTCTTAATTTTGTAAAATTCTAAATTATGGTAAAATTTTATTTACAAAAAACATTTTAAATGTAAAATTTGAATGTATAATGTGAATATCATCATATTATTTATTTGAAAAGATTTTACAATTGTTTTTCCCCATTGTCGAAAGAAATGAAAATTTCATATTATCAATCGAATCCAAACATTTAAAAGATTGAATAAGATATATATTTTTGAACTTATCTGCAGAATTAGGAACAAATTATCTGATATGCTTCGTAACAAGATAATTATTCTTTTTTAAAAAAAAGAAGATAAGAAGAAGAAGCATTCTAATATTTAACATACTTTTGGCTTTTAAAGGGAATATTTTTGTGTCATAGGTGTGTGTTTTCATATATTTTACTCAGAAATTAAAGAAATATATGAATTTTTTATAATATTTTCTAAGAATTCGTTCCGAATGTCTTCATATACCTCAAATGGCACTAAAGGATTGGCAACCACGGTTACGCCAAGATTTATTTCATGCAGCACTACGATAATTCATTTCCTTAACCCTCTGTGGGCCCGTGTACCTTTCAGGTTACCTTTTAATTTATCGACATTTTACAAAATAATTATAGCTTTTTTCATGAGATGGCGCATAAATCTTAACTCTATGACCTTGCAAACATAACCAATACAAGTATTCATGACCATTGCTGTAGACCATTGCAGTAAAACTACGCGAAACCATTTTCGGAAGGCGGAGGGCGTTGTTAGAAGCCCGGATGCAAAGGAGTACCAAAAATAAAATGTTCAAAGTGTAATGTAAATTTGCGCCTTACACCAAATGCAAATTGTGCTATGGACTTTCACATATGAGCTATTATACACAGCAGTGCAAATTTTATAGGCTGGTGTGACTTGAAAGTCACATAAAGATTATAACACAATAAAATTGTTTAAACACAAACATTTGTTTTCATTTGCATTTATAGGTTTATTATTTCTAATTTTTCATTCCCACTTTTTTTGAGTCAAAACAAAAAAAATTCAACCCATAGAAGGTTAAGCTGGAAATGCAGGATTGTAGAATGGCAATTGGAATTCTCGTCTGTAGACTGACAACTAGCAGTTCGTTTCGCGCGTGTTTTGCTTATTTTTTTCACTTGAATCTCTTTAATCTCTTCTGAAGTAGGATTAAAGTTAATAGCTTAACGGAGAAATCTTGGTCTTACCTACTTCATCTGGATTATCTTTAGCTACTTATTTTATAAGGCTTGGATTCCAGTGTGTTCTAATTGATTTCCTGCACCATTTAGGTAAGTCATACATCGAAAAGAGTGCTAACCTTATGATTTGCATCAATTTTTGTATTTTTATCTTTATAATCTTTATGAAACAAAATGATTTATTTAAGCTAAACAATAAAAATGATTTCATCCTTTGTTGTAACACCGTAGGGGGTGCAGAATCTTCAATTCTTGCACCCGACAGTTAATTAAATAACATCGAAATAAGCTTGTAGAACCATTTCAGTCAAAATTTCTCTCCTCCGTCTCTGTTACTAAGTGAAAGTTTACAGAAGAGTGCTGATTTTATTAATGACTCGTAGTACGATCACGGCTTCGAAAATTAGAAATGCAATTTGAAATAGCTCAAATGCAACCATTTTTATCAATCATTTGCAATGTATTCGTGGGATGGGAACACAATTGCAAAATTTTCCAAAAATATGAAGAATTTTTTTTCTCAAAATATTTTATAAGGATATTTTTAGGTAATATAAGAATAGAAAATGTGTCATACATTAGAGCTTTTGAGGTTCTTTTAAATTCTTGGAAAACTGTTGGTTATAGAAAATTCAAAGGCAGATTAAAGAATAAGTACACTTAGCTAACGCCAGAAACTTCGAAATGAATTATATACGTATATATGCTTTATAGCGGGTGTTAGATATAATGAAATAAAACAGTGGTATTCGGATAAGGAAACAAGAGAACATTTTAGAATAAAATAGGGGCTAACTTAAGGTTAAAAAAGTTAAATTACATTAAGAAACATCATTTATATATACAGGGTACGGCAAAAAAATGACAAAGTTATTGCATTATAGAATAGAATTTAACTAATTTCTTTTTAATTTGTGTTTTTTTTTCTATTGCTTCAATTACAATATATTTTATAATGCATCTTTTAGTTTACATATTGTTTTTTTTAACAATAGTAAGCGAAAAATCTATATTTAACCATTTGCACTCGATGATGCCTCTTGAGCACCATTCAAAATGGTGCATCATTTTGAAGTTTTATTTATTTATTTTTCAATTTTGATTATTGAAAATACTTACAGAATGGCAAAAAGACGGAAAAATTCGATTTTAAACACACACAATTGTATATAGAATAATTATGCATCGAAAAACTTTTCCGAGTGCAAAAAGTTAAAGTTATTTTAGCAAGGAAAACGACAGTGCTAAAGTGTTCAGTTGCTTAATGCATCGCGGCAAACGGACTGTCGTTTCAAAGAACTTAGCTATGGTGGTCAGTATCACCAAAGAGAACGAAAACGTACGGCGGACGCTTTCAGTAGCCGTAAGGCATTCAAAAATCAAGTTGAATCAAGTCCAAGGGTTTCCCGGAGAAAGATCGCTCGTGAAATGGAAATGTGTGTCCAATCAGTGTGGCGAATCAAAGCTTGAATTAAAACATTACAAGTTCCAAAAAATTATGTTTCTCATCGAAGAAAACAAACTCCTGTGGCTCCAAAGATGCCGAAAACTTTTGAGACGGACCGCAAGTCAACGCTGAGATTCCATTTCACTAATGAAAAGTTCGTTATTATTCAACGAACTCATAACTCCCAGAACGAAAGGATTTGATACGTAGACACCCCCAAGGACTTTAACAATTGTTGAACATCGACAGCATCTTAAGTCGATCTTGGTCTGGGGCGGAATTTGCACAAGCGCCAGAACACTTCTGCTTTCTGTGAATGAAGGTATTAAAATAAATAAAAAAGTGCGTCAGCGGGACGTTCTAAAAGCTATTGTACTTCCGTGAATCGTATCGCGATTCGACAAAGTAAAGTGGACGTATCAACAAGACTTCGCATCAGCTCAAAAGGCCTTAAAGACACAAGGCACATTTTCAGCAAGTGATATCATCTGGTGAGTGGGTCCAAAACTCTTCGAATCTCAATCCGACGGACTACAGCGTTAAGTCCATTTTTCAGACTAAGGCTTTCACTAAACTACAAAATTTTTTGAATTCTCTAAAGCAATGGCTTCGGTGGGAAAGGGATAGATTAAAGATGACACACACACACATTCTCTTGCACAGCCCCTTTTTACGGGGAGGCACGTTCACTTACCTCACAGATGGAACACAGAACAACCATGCCCTGACCGGAACGCCCAGATTACAAGGAAGACGCGCTACCTCTGCGCCATGACGCCGGTTAATCAGCATGTTAATAGTTTATTATAAATTAGTTTTTTTTATTTTTGTTGTAACTTTATGAAGTTATGTAATTTTTGCACATTTTTAAAAGTATACATTTATCTTATGACTCTTTGGTATATCCGTTTGTATACTATTGCATTTAAGTAGACGCTTGGTGTTTATAAATAATATAATAAGCTAAGTGAACATAATGAATCAATTATTAATCTGACGAATTATGCTTGAAATTTTTTAATTTGCTATAATCTCTTCTGTTAATATAGATGAATATATATATTGGACTAGGTGGGACAAAATGCCCATTCAATCCCATTTAAATCAGTGTTTAGGGTTCTGATTAAGAAAAAAAGTAAAACTAAAAAAAAAAACAGTTATTTTTTTTAGAGTAAACAACGTTAACAGGAATTAAAAATTTAGACAAGAAAGTTTAATTACATTTAAATTAGAAATTAAAATACTTAGAAGGCACCAAAAGGGAGCAGCCTAACAAGATGTCTGCACATAGGAAAACTACTTGCCGCAGGAGCGTAAAATTACTAAACGCTCATCTTTATCCGGGACGAAGAGTATACCTTTCTTTTTTCGAGCGAATGCCAGCATCTCACTTTTTACTAAAACTTATGGTCATGTGACTTAGCACTTTGGATTAGTAGAATCATGGTGTCATCTATTAAAATACAATAAAACTAAATTGAATTCTGGTAGCGTTCGATATAACAGTGGAATGGTAATGCGTACTAATTAAATCTACATGCATGTGTGTGTGTTGGTCTCTGCAGATCTTTGGCCTATAGCCGCCCAATTTAGTGCATATGCACCTCTTTGGGTGATAGAACTAATTTTAATTAATTAAAAATGAATCTGAATTTTGCGATATCTCCTCAATAACTGCAAAAAAATATTATTGCACAAAAATAAATGTGACGCTATAATAATTTTTTAAAATTGTTTTTTAGTGATGCTAGTTTTTAAAAAATAAAATGAATCTGTTTAGCTTAATTTTCAACAAAAAATTACAATTTCCCCGTGAAATTGAATTTTTTTCAATGTTCAATCAATTATTTAATCGTGTGACTTTCTTCCGTCTTTGAAAACTATAGAAAAATTATTCTTTTTTTTTTTATTTCTAAGAGTTCACAAAGAGGGAGAGAGAGAGAGAGAGAATTTAAATGAAAAAGGAGAATCTACAATAACGTAAAGTTAGAGAATAGACATTTACGACTTGAATAGCGCTGTGATGTCATGGTACTGGTCTCCATTAGAAGCCTTCACACACACACACTGAATAGAACATTTAAAAGCAATAAAAAATAGCACGGATTTAATGTCTGATCATTTGATGGAATCATAGACATAAAGATTCACCTGAAATGAAATATAATAAAGATACTCGGCGAAACAACTGTTTGCCAAAGGCGGCTGGTATTTTATAATTCATAAAATTTATTTTTTTACAATTTTATTTATTTGACAGTTAATCTAATAACCTTTTTTTAAATTTACATACCTACCCTCCCTCCCTCCCACCTTTTGTTAGCCAAGCTATCCTAGTCATCTTTCAAGTTGGAAATCCAATTCTATTTTGATTCTGCGCTTCTGAAAGTATTCTAATAACATTAGCATACATAATTATAAACTTCATCGTGCCCATTGTTGTAGAATAGATATATATTCTATTCAATTACTTCTAAGATATTTCGATTAATCGATTGTATCGTTTCAATTCCTACCATTAGCTCACACTTTCCCTATATATATATATATATATATATATCTTCTTCAAATTTTCAATCGTTAATAAAATACTTTTTATTCATCCAATCAAGTTCAAGTAAATTTTTTAAAACTTGTAGTGAATGACATATGATGTTAATACAGTTTTTCCCCAATATTAATTCATTAATTTTTATTTATTAATTAAAAACTAATTTTCTTGCCTTTATAGTAGTTGAAATCGTTAGGTTGAGATAGCCTGGTTGTTTGGGCGTTGGATTCGCATCCTTGTGCAGCGAGTTCGAACCTGTTCGCAAAGTTCTTAATGTCGGGAGTTTGAGTCAAAGGTAATAGTTATTCCGGTGCTTGGAAGCTACTGCATCCCTCCTTCCGTTGTAAAGCGGAACACGAGAACAAAAATTGAAATTATTTAAATAGAAGTAACTAAAATAAAAAATTTCCTGACTTCCTAAATTTTTCCTAATATCCAAAGCAGGAATGGATTTAAAAAAAATTGATTTTCATATTACTTGTTAATGTTCACAATTTGCTTTAAGGGTGGTTTCTAAAATTTAAAAATTCAACTATTTAATCTCCAATTTCTTACATTACTCATTATCTTTTTAAAAACTTGCCTCTATCGATTGAGTCCTTTACAATATTAAACTACGTTTTAAAACAAATTTTTGTATTATTCAGAACGAAGGTAATAAAATTTTGTATCCAATTGGTTTCGCAAGATTGATTTATTACTGAATTAATTTATTGACCCTCACTCAACACAGAGAGATAAATTATCCCATAAACGAATAACTGGCGCACTTTGTATACCATTTATCTCATCTGATAAATATTCATTAACCATCGGATTCTTGTACTCCATAGTAAACACTTACACTTCTTGAATGACCAGGAGGAAAGCCGGAAAACACCATAACTGGACAACGATAAATTAGCCAGATAAGCTACCCGACCGGATAACTGTTTCTTCTAATAACATCGATAAGCCTCGCGTAAGAAGACCGAGACCGAATAACAAAAAGAAAGAAAAAGTCTCAACTGCCGATGTGTCCTTCAATTTGTTTACAACATTTCCTCTTCCCCTATGGCAGAACGGACTTTTCGAAGAGCTTACGGAATATACGGCTAAAATAATATTTCGAATTTCGCTGGGATCTCTTCTGCAGCTTGTTTCTAATAAGCCAAGGTCACAGTTAAGCATGTGTTTCGGTTTTCACAGAAGAAAGATTTTTAAAAAGAGCTATTTTTGTGCTGCAGAGCAATTTGCTTTTTTTTATTACTGTTATTATTTTTTTTCTTTACTGTGATGGGAACATTTTTCCTGCGAAAACTGGTTCAACAACAATCGGAAAATGAGATTTAGGGGAAGAATGCAAGCGTTTATTGCAAGATTTGTGATGATAACATATTTTACGAGAAAGAAGATAGTTTTTTGTGAATGCTTCAATTTTTTATGCATATAATATGTTAAATATACAGTTTTATTCTGGTATAAATTTCCTGAAAACCCATCGTAAAACGAATATTCAATTTTCCACCCAAAAATCTATTTAAATAGACATTTAGAATGTAATAAACTGTAAAATATTAGAGGGGAAAAGATTCTCTTGTTTTCGTAAAAATATTCGATTATCTTTCGTTTGGAATAATACAAATTTAAATTCTAGTTCTTTTTAAAAAAAGTATAACATCTTTGATACATGGATCTTTTCCTAATCCTATGTCATTTATACAGAAATGACGAATGCAGTTTAATACTCCGTTTTTATTATATTTATAAGTTGTTTAAAAATGTAAAACCTTTTCCCATTCTCATGAATTTTGTCGCTATTTGTTCTTTTAACGAACTAAGAAGCCATTATTATTCTTTCTTCGAACATATTAACAATAGAGACAAATAATTTCAAATTCAAATACTTGGTCAGTTCAGATCAGTGTTTTAACGTCACATTTTAAAGTAGCGCTAGGGCTATTTTGGGATGGACCTCATAATTTTGAACCGCGAACAAACGACGAGGATAACGAAATACCAACCCTGTCACCAAACTTTCGCACCACACCAAAAGGCAGGCATTTGGACCCAGAGGATTTGACATGTACCCGGCCCACATACACGACGGTTTTTGGGTGGAATTGAGTTCTGAACCTGAAATCCTCCAACTCCCGCAACGGTACCTAGATATCAAGCCACCGCGGTTTGAGTCGGGAATCATCACATGCGAGCATATAGTTCATATAGAATTTGCATATGGATTTTATAGATTTTTGTCAGAACATGATATTGTTTTGGAGATTAGGTTTTTGACCTCAACAAAAATCCGTTGGCGAAAAATAAAAGTTTTCTTGTCTGCACGAACATCTCAAAAATTAGGTTTTAATAATGCGTTGCCATTGCATTTTCAAAAGCTCCGATTAAAAAAAATAAGTTAATGACTACAGCAAACAGAACCTAGAAAAATATCATTTTGAGCACGTGATGATAAGAAATGAAATCAATAGGAAATGTGATATTTTTTTTAAACAATGAATGCGACACAAAGTTTTTTTATTATCGCTTGCAATACTAAAGGGACTCATTTAACGAAACGATTAAAACGAATAAAAATATAATTCAACTTGCCCGAGTACGAGGTGCTTGGCTGTTCAAGAAATGATGTCCTCACATGATACATTGTAATATGCATAGCAGATTTCATTTTAATCTTTTTTTAATTTCTTTAACTTATCCAGATTTAGTTATTTAGTAATGTAACTTTATAATAAAGCAGTCAAATTTCTACCCATGTTAAAAGTTCAATTTCTTCGATCAACCTAAAATAATTGTTATTGACTACTTTATTACTAATATTGACTTTATATGACTTCCTATGATTTATTTCAGACCATTATTGACTACTTATTAATAACTATTATCGACTAAGCATACAATTAATATCCTTCCCGTTTTATTAAGTCTAATAGAAATAAACCTACATAAAATGACAAGCAAGGCAAAGGCCGAAAAAAAGGCATTTTTCAGTTATCAGTTTTCAAAATCCATATGACCTTGTCACTTCTTAAAGTTTATACCAGAAAGTGCTAAGATTAAAATTAAAATCAAATCACAAAAAAAGAAGAAGAAAAAAACACTGGCTCTCCTGTCGTTGATGAATTAAACAACTTGGTAATTGGTGAACCCGGGCACTGAAAAAGGAATATTTGCGTTTTGTAGCGGCTGATCGTTCATATCGACATGGATATCTGGTACGGAATTCGATAATTGATGTTATTCTTTTTTCAAAGATTGTGTTGAATAAAAAATTTTGAAAATTAAAAAAAAGTAATTCAAAAAGGGAATACATTTAGAATCTCATAGCAAAATTTCTATTATATATTGTAATTTTTGTACGAAGGTGATAATAAACACGATAGTAACAGCAACATTTCTGCAAGACAGCAAGACATTCCAGTTAATTGAAATGGAGCGGCACTACTGGAAATATTGTAGTTGTTACTAATGGCACTTGCCCACGAACCGATTTTAAACCGAATGAGGCTCTCTTATTTTTGAAGTAGCGCCAACTAGGGGCAAGTATACGACTTTTCTACTATCTCATCACGTTCACTGGCACATCCCCTTTTTGCGGGGGAGGGGGCACATTCATACACCACACAGAAAAACAACCATGCTTGACCGGGACTCGAACCTTTAACGCCCATATCATGAGGAAGACGGGCTATCTCTGTGCCAGGACGTCAGCACTGGATGCATTAAAATTAGAATTAACAATTTTTGCTATAAATGCATGCATATCATTAATACATGCATCAGCGGCTATTCAATTAAAGCAGCAGCATTCTTTTACCATCATAAAGTATATATTTTTTCATGTTGCCTTTTCTAAGGATGCAATTTCGCGGCAACTGATCGCATCAGTTTTAAACAATTCATTTATTTATACTTCTATTTTTTAGCGTCATGTCATGAGAATATAGAATAATATGCTCATTCCCATAAATATATGTATATAAGAATCTTTTAATTCCGAATTTTTCTTCAGTGCCGTTTGTAAACTGAAGAAAGATCACATTCTACAAAAATATGAGCTTTGAAAATCGCTACATAATTTACTAAAAGTAAAACATTCAAGACTCCAAGTTATAAAGTCGTCGTTGGTCAGTAAAGATGTCATCAAACAGTTTGTCAATGAAAACTTCATTTTTTTAATTAAATTTTGTTCTTGTTTTTAGATATTTATTCCTTGTTCTATTAAATATAATTATTATATAATCGAAATGATTATACTGAATCAACTAAAACCGTAATTAGTATTTATAATAGTTTATGAACATTGATATCAAAATAAGAAGCAAGCGAAGAATTGTTCACGAGTTTTATACAATTAACTCTCGGATTTTAAGCAGTGCGAGGTCCATTTTGAGATAAACTTATTTATTTTGAATCGTGGTTAGACAAAAACTTCTTTATCTTGCAGATCTTCTTAAGATCTTTGCAGATTTTAAGAAAGCTTCCCTTGTTTAATATACAGTTGATCTACGAGTTTCACATTAAAAAGATCTTAATTGAATAGACTAAAAAGAGGATTAAAATGAAGTCTGCTATGCATATTTCAATGTATCATGTTAGAACATCATTTCTGGAACTGCCAAGCACCAGTTGCTCGGACAAGTTAAGTTATATTTTTATTCATTTCGATTGTTTCATTGAATGAGTCACTTTAGTATTGCAAACGATCCAAATAAGCTTGTCTCGCTTTTATTGTTTAAAAAATATATCTCATTTTCTTTTTATTTCATTTCGTATAATCAAGTACTCAAATTGACATTTTTTTAGTCTTTATTTGCTGTAATCATTAACTTATTTTTTTTTTAATCAGAGCTTTTGTAAATGCAATGGCAATACGTTATTAAAAGCTGAATTTTTGAGATGTTCGTGCAAATAATAAAATTTTTACTTTTCGCCTACGGATTTTTGTTGACAACAAACACAACATCATGCTCTGGCATGATAAAAAATATACTTGAATATATTGAATTTTGTCTAAGCACAAGTGAACATTTAAAGCATCCTCTCATTAAAATAAATAATGTTCATATTTTAATGCTTTAGTAAAAATTATGACGAATATAAGAGCAAAAACGCATTATTAAAATATAGTCTACTTATAGTTTTTCAAAATTAAAAGACAGATACATTTTTTTTTATTTTTGAAAAATCTTTTTAATCATCCGACGACTGATGTGGTGTGGCGTATAGAACTGGGTACCAGCTAAGGTGCCGTCCTCGTCATTTAACCACGTTTCAAAATTACGAGGTCCGTCGCAAAATAATCCTAGTGTTGCTTTACAACATGGCGTTGATATAACTAAACTAGACTTTTCATCCTTCGTATCAAATCTTAGATGTTTGGGAAGGCCTAGTGATGATGTTAATGTGTTCAACTGCTCAGAGCATTACTTCAAAGAAAGGTATATAAGCAGAAACCTAAATACCTGTAGCTATGCTGAATGGTCTATATATCCCAAGAAAAAATATTGATGGACTGCTATAATCATATTCCCGAGCCACGCATTCTTCGTAGTTTATTTTAGCATTTAAAAAGAATTTATGTAGAATGCGATGGATTTAATTTTTCATTTTCAGATTCAAGTTGAAATTCTATTAAAAAAACTGATAAAGCATGATCAGTTATTTCATGAAAATACTAACAATCTTGAATTATACGCTTTAACGGTAACACATATATCTGAATGTATTACTTTGCTCAGTCAGTAATTTCCTGTAGATTGATTTAAGTTGATTCATGTATTCCAATCTTACTGAATAAAAAAGGGAAATTTTAATAATTATATTACACATCATATTGTTTAGCAGCTAAAAAAGACATTATTCTGGAAGGAAAAACTGGCTGTTAAAAGAGGAAAATTTATTATGAATTACTTAAATGAAAAACTGCACTTTTCAGGATTTTGAATTTGTCTTTATAGCTGAATTAAAAATATTTATATCTGTCTCTTATTTCTTGAGGAATTGCTCTTTAATTTAGAACGTAAATTACAAAAAATATACTTTAAAATTCCCAGAAGGAAAAAAAAAAACTTTTCTCTTATTATTGAGATCACGATGTTGTTTTGGTTTTATGTTTTTGAAGCTACAAAATGCACGGGCAGAAAATTGGCGCATTATCACTTTTGAGACATCAATATTTTGCTCTTAGGGTTATTAGAAAATAATATCGGAGGTTGCCATATCGCCAACAAAAATTTTCACCTTGGTGTGGCTTTCTGCCATGCACCCGATTCTCCTGTCTGACCAATAAAGGGCCATGTAAGAATTTATAACCCAAAAAATCCCGTGATCATTCAAAGCCTGTTTTAGCTGGTTAAAGACTTAAACTAATTGAGAAAAATAATGGCTTAAAAATAATGATGTTCTCACATGATAAATTTGAATTTACTACAGCAGATTTCAGGTTTTTTCTTTCATTTTTTTATCTGATTTTTTATTAAAAGTCTATGAGATAATGCTTATGTTAGAAAAATGTATTAACATTTGAAAAAAAAATTACTTTTCCTTAACTCTTTAGCCCAGAAGACGAGATCTTGCATCTAATGTTGGAGTAAAATTGTGCATGTTTATACTAATGCTTCTTAATTAGTGAGGGAATAATAGAAATAACATATCGACATGAGAAGAAAACTGAGCAACCACAAAGAACCGAAGCGTCATTTGTAAATGTAAAGAAATTTTGTGAATGGTGTTTAGTTCAGATAAATCCAATGTAGAAAAAAAGACAGTCATTTTAAATCTGTTGACAGTAATTAATGAGTGAGGCTATTTATTCAACTTTGCGTCAAAAGAGCGAGACTAAGTTCTCAATATGAGACCATTGCTCAATTTGAGGACAGGCTGAGATTAAATTCATCGGTCGAAGTTAAGCTTCCGAAGAATGATTGAGTGAAAAATTATTCAGCTCGCTTAATGAAACGCTTAGTTTTGCTTGTTGACTTTAATTTAGTGTGCTTAAGACGACTCTGATTTACGATACATTGAGGGAACCTTTTAAAAATATCAGTGTGGAAATTCAGTTCTTTGCCGCTCAGAAATGAGAAAAGTGCAAGAATTTTCTTACATTATATATATATATATATATATA
>JAOUZG010000273.1:1108048-1151830 GCA_026289955.1 Argiope argentata
AAAAAATATTTAAGGGTTAATTTCTAAACCAAGATTAAAATAATGCAAACTAAGGATGAAGAGACTTCTTTAAAAAATAAAAGAATTTATTTAGAGTTAAAGGGGAATATTTACAGGGAGGAGTATTTACAGGGAAATATTAAAGAGAATTAAAACATGGAGATATTAAATAAACAGAAAATTAGACTATTTCCTCTAGGAGGACGTTAGAGGTAGAAAAACATTACGACTGGAAACATATTACCGCGTAGCCGCTTAGCTTTGCGGGCAGGGATCGCTGGCGCGTGGGTACGTCCGTACCGAACCGTTGTTGAGCAGCCTCTGGCTCAATATTAATTGGGACAGTTTTTCAAAAGTTTGATAGATGGCGTTGTTCTGGAATATTATACTAATTAAAAGTATCGTCCTCTGAGAAATGATTTAACCTTTTACAACTCTTGCTTTGAAAACATTTATCATCGGATTTTGACAAAACAAAGTGAAGGCAGATGATGGTTAAATAAAATAGCTCTGTGGGGTATCCAGCATATATTTCATCTGCATTATATTTCCTTGTGTAAAAAGTTATATATACTCTTGCACTCTTAACCTTTATCTACTGACGATACTTATAAGTACCATTTAAATCTGGATTATATTTTCGTAATATGACTATTTTTGCCCATCTCCAAATTTCCACAACACAACAACGTGAGGAAATTTGACCTTGACCGATTTAGGGTGTAATAGACCAGATTATACAATAGCCCATAGCCCATTGGTGGACTCGGCTCTCGAACCTGAAAGCTTCCATTTACAAACTTACCACCAGGCCACCGGGGCTCTTTTCCTACCGACAACAGCTATGTGGGAATTTGATTCGCTTTCCCGTAACTGATTTTATTTAAAAACATTTCACAGAATAAAAGGATTTTAGCATTATAATATTACATATAAATATTATATTATATTATATGTTCTAAATTTGCAAGATATTCTTATCTGCACGATGTTTGTGATCGAAAAATTCATGCAAATTAAGGAAGAGTATTCTAATTCAATTCCAGATATCCAATATTTCTTTGTACATTCAAAGCGAGTATTTACATGTAAAGTGTATGGATCTCCTTCAACACATGTTTTCTATGTCATTTTTAGCCTCGCCTGACCAAACAAACCGTTAAAATGATGCAATACCTGCCCCGGCAAACAAGGAAACATTCCACGCGGGCGAGCTCCTCTGCGAAGCAGCTGCCACCTCCAGTCTAACTGTATCGTTAAAAAAAATTCGCAGGCGGCCTCTTCGTGTTCGCAGTTTTTCCTATCGACGACCGAAGTTTTATGATCGCTCTTGCAACACATTGATATGCGATTCCGAATTTTCGATTATGTGACACATGTTGTTCAATAGCAACAAGTTATTTGATGTCTGGAAAACATTCAGAGAAATGTACGGATTTGCTTTTTCAGAATTTGAAATATTGAGGGAATTTTTTTCTTCTTCTTTCGTCTTCCACAGTACGTATTTCTTTTAAAAAGTAAAACGAAAGAATGAAAAAAGAAATTTTTAATAGATAAAAGTTATTTGGTTATAGGTGAAGGTTCTGAAAAGTGTTTAAATTTTTTAGTTAGCTTCAAAAACCAATGGGAGAGGTCACAAAATTTTATCTCATGCATTTCAAAAAAGGTTTTATACCAAAAAACTCCTTGTTTGGCATTGGTGTATTATAGTTATGAAATATTAACTTTTTGGTGAGAATTTAGCCTTTTAATTCAATTTCTGTGCCATCCTTGGCTAGTTATATAATATTATTACGCGATTAAACTCTGTATCCAGTTAATAGCATTTTAAATTCGAATATGTATTTAAGATGCGTTCTAGATTGTAACAAAAAACTATCAAAAAGTTACATTTGTAATCTAAAAATCCAATATCTGATTTAATATATTTCACTTGTTGAGTTATCGGGTCTATATGTCTTTGAAAGAACTGCCCGACAGACGGTCAATCTTTCATTAAATTTAGCTCAAAATTTAACAGGAGTTTACATTAAAGATGTGTGTGAATTTTATTCATCTAATTCTCTCCTTTTTGTAATTATCAAGTTAACTTATATTCGAACAATCACACGGAGAGACTTCCTCTGAACAGAATTCTCTCAGCAGTTGACAGAAATCTGCATATTACATATTACAAAAACGAGCATTTTCCAAAAGCCCGTTTTTCGAATTCAGAGAGTTCAAAATGTGAAGATTCGTCGAATTCTCGTGCTCGAATCTTTCGACAATTACGATACTTTCTCAATACTATATATAAGAGAAAATTAAAAAAAAAATAGCCTATACATCTTATCTGTATTAATATGCATCATTTTTAAATAGGTATAATGTGGAATTTATTAATCGTTTTTCGCCTTCTTGGAACTGAAAATGAATATTTGACATGACATGACATTCAAAACACAGAATGCCTTCGAATGGTTGTACTGATTAAATTTCTTATAATTTTACAACTCCTATACATACAAGAATCCGCATGACGAAACTGTGTGCACCTTAACGCCGGTGAATATGCGTAAAGCTTCCCCCTTAGAAAATTAAATAAATAATCGCCACTAGTTATTAAAATAAAACCGCCTTTGGATACGCTTAAAGACACTTTATAAGATTGTTTTAAAGGTCTTTAAAACTTAAAAAGTGCATGTAATTGAATTACGTACATCTTTGCCCAATATTTATTGCAACATAATTATTTATTCTATCCAAGAGGGCAGAACATTAAAGATGTTTATTAGCCAATGTGATATATAGGGTCAGGCCTTTGAGATCAAAATTTGTCCTCTGTTTTGCTTGGATTTGTAGGCTATAGTTGGATCGCTGATATTTATGATCATATTTTAAAGGAAAAGAAGCGAGACTGATCTCCTAAAAAATCTTTTTTGCATATTTTCTTTTAAAAGTGTTACTCCCTCTGATAAAAATATGAATCTTGGATGAGGTCCCGGATACTTTGCATGGCATCGACAAATAATAATTGTGGAATGTTTCTTAGCGTGAATCCAACATTTGAACTATTTATATCTTTGATCTTTGGTGATAAATCCTCAGCATGCGTTTAATTTACATATAACAGACATTTGTATTTGTATTTTGATGTCTTTTTTCCCCGACCAATAGAAAATAATATTTGGCTAAAAACAACAATTGTAGTCACAAGATTACATACCAAATTTCAGTTGTTTCATTTATATGCATACTAAAGTGCAAACCGATAGACAGGCAACTATAATTGAATTTTTTAAAAGTTAATAAGAATATGTTGTTGTTACTTATGACACTTGCCATGGACAAGCCCCTTGCAGATACAGCAGCAGATTTAAGCCGAAAGGAGCGTCTCTTGTTTTTGAAGTAGCACCAACTAAGGCCAAGAGTACGATTTAGCTGCACACTCATCACATTTGCTTGCACAGCCCCTTTTTACAGGGGGGCACAGTCACTCATCTCTCAGATAGAACATAGAAGAAAACCATGCCGAACCGGGACTCGAACCCGGGACTCCCAGAACAAGAGGGAGACGCGCTACCGCTGTGCCAGAAAGCCGGCGATAAGAATCTACCTTTTATATGCTAAGCATGCATACCATATTTTATTTACCTATTTCTGTATTATTTGCAGTTATCGAGTTCACTTGTATTCGAGACTTCCTCTGAAGGGATTTCGCTCAATACTTGATGCAATTCTATAAATGTGGCATCACTAAATTTTATCCTTCTAATTCAAAACGTTTTTTGAACTACCATGCCGCAGACAGACAGATACAATGCCAAAAAAACGTTTTTTTTTTTTTTTTCTGGACTCGGGGAGGTAGGTTTGTACTGTGAAATTTTTTTCCAAATTCTCGAGATTTGAGTTTTTTGATGATTACTATGCATTATCTTTTTATACTTCGTATACCAGAAGGTAAAAGAGAATGAAATTCTTCCTCAAGGCGTAGCATATGAATATCGCATTACGTTTAGGTCTGTCATTATTTTCCATAGAAAAAATTTTGAAATTTTTTTTTCAAGAAATTTTTGATACACAACTTTTAGTAATTTCATCTGCCAGAAACGTGCTTCTTTTCCTTTATATTTTCAGATTAAATAGCAGTAAATTTTATGGGGACAAACCAGTAGATGAGTTTAGCAGTCTAAGAGAAACTTAATAAGTTAAAACAACAGAAAAAAAGAAGTGAAATTTGTTGCAATCACTGGAAAGTAAAATTGCTAAGAAATCATATTAAACATTTTGAGATATATACTATAAAACAAAAATTAATGCAAGAAATTTTCTTTAAGAATTGTAATAATTAAAAAGCACGTTAAATATTTCGTCAACATGACGTTCAATTATCCTACAGATGATAGTGAATAAAATTAATTCAATTAACACGAATTTTGAAATTTGCATGCAGTTTTGTTATATCAGATATAGATTGAAACTGATGGATGGAAGATTTAGGAATTTAGTGGCTTTAGGCAGCGTACATAATGAGACCTCCTTTTTTCAGCCAAATATTCAATATAAATTATTTTTTATCATGTTAATGATTTGTTTTTCCTTGATATTTTTTATTATATTAACTTTATGAGTATATTTATCTTTTTATTAATCTCTGTGACTCAAAGCTTCCTAGCAGTCACGTCCATTATTATTGAAGCAGATGTTCGATTATTACTAACAAAGTGTAGTGAAGGTAATATCCGCCTATAATAAAGATGGTTTTGTATTGAAAAAGACTGTTTTGTACTAACTGTAGAAAGTATATTTATATATATAAATATATGTGTGTGGTGCTTTACAGGCCAGACTGTTTTGCCTAAAGTTGCCGAATTTGGCCAAAATATATTTTGCAGGTTGTGACTGTGCACTTTGGAACGATTTTTTTTTTTGTGAAATATTAAATAATTAAAAAATAAATAAGCTCAATTTTGATGTATTTTTCTGCTAACTTTCAAAAATACTCTCATCCCAAAGTGATTTTTACATCGTTTTGAAGTCCTAAAGAATCATTTTTTCAATGACGCCAATTTAGTTTCAGTCAAATTCTTTAGTATAGAGTTTATTAATAGTTAAATATATTTTTAAATACATTTTAAACCAAAACCAGTTTTCATTATTTCATAGAAAATACTAAACCTCTATTTGCATTGAACACAAGATATAAAAGAGAGAGAATTAAAATAACATGATTTTAATGTCTGACAATTTGATGGAATGATGGAGATTAAGTTTAAAAGAAAAAAAAAGTTGTTACTGTGCGTTTAATGGCAGTCAAAAAGCATTAAATCAGAGTCATGGTCATCAGGAAATACGTTAAGATTTAGCTGCATAGACAAAATGTCTTCAAACTTTATTTTTACCATTTTTTTTCTATACCTAGCACGTTCAAAGTGATGTCACTACAAACCTTTTCTTTCGTATTGAGTTAGTAAAAAACACATGAAAAATTTGCCACGTGATAAAACCTTTAGATAAAAGAGTGGGGCAAATTTTGTTACGACAGATTGAATAGATTGCCGGGTGTATTCTATTGCTTAAACTTTAATGTCTGTGAGATTATAAAAGAATTAAATATTTACGATCGTAAAGCTTGTTTTTATGTGTTCTTTTGCAAATCAGACAGGAAGACTATTTTCAGACCTCTTCAAGGACTTTTCTTTTCTTTGGCATACCGCGTGCAAAGTAAGCTCCCTACAAGCACAAAATGCCAAGCAATATTTTTATGATATCTTCACGATATTCTTCGCCACTCAGAATATCGTGATATTTTATAATATCTTGTGCAAAAGGGACAGTTAGCTAAGATTTTATAAACATTAAAATTCTATTCTAACGAAACTTCAACAATATTGTTAAAACATTTTCTTAATATTGTATGGCATTCAGAATATCGAATAACATCATAAATAGCTGATTATCGAATTACTAATATTATATCGAATATCGAATAACATCATAAATAGCTGATTATCGAATTACTAATATTATATCGAATATCGAATAACATCATAAAACCCGTCATGTGCTGCTTGAGATTTTAGCGTTTCTTTCATTGTAGTCTTAATAATATTAAAATAATACCCAAAACAATATTTAATCAACTATCTTTTCGGAACATTCTTTTCGCATTTGTTCTCTTATATTTCTAGGACTCAAAAGTCGTTCCTTTTTTTTATATCAATTTCCGAAGAAACGTTTCAAAATGGCTAAACAATAAAAATAAATCTGCACTCGAAAAGGTATTTCAGATATTTTTAAAAGATCTGTCCGAAATGTCTGATTGCATGAAAGACAAGTAACATTATTTTTGTCATATATATTATAAATTGTATTACAGGAGATATCTTTTTGAACATTGAGCCATTAAATATATGTCATAAAAATCTAAATAAAATAAAATGATTGGGAAAGAGCGAAAAGGTAAAAAATAAAATCTTAAAATAGTCTCCATGAAATGATGATTTCAGGAATAAAATTTTGTAGAGAAGTGATTTTATAGCTTTTATCACCATTCCCGTAAGCGGTTATAGATAAAAATTCAATCGAATCTTTTCGTTCAAATATTTTTCTTTTTATGTATTTCAGCAACGTTCAGCTATTGTTAATATTACAGACCAGTTATATAACTATTAATTGTGTTTTTCATCTATAAAAACGTTTTGAAAATAAACACAATTGCGAGTAAACATTCTTTCTGGAATGATTCCTGTTCTGGCGGGTGGTGTTTGTAAACAGCGAAGAAGCGAGTTTGCAGTGTTGACGCCAGCAACCAGACCAGAGCAGAAGGTTTCTTACACTCGCATGACCTTGACCTTGACTTTGAAAATCCCCAGAACCCTATCTGGAACCCTGGCTTGCGTGACGAGTCGAGTGTGGGGGTGGACGCAAACGATTTCCTGCCGTCTCATTAGCATATGGCAACAAGGAAGATCATAAATTCTCGAAGGGATAGTTGCAAAATTACGCCGGGAAGGCATGTTGGGCGGTGATTTCGATTGTTTCGTCGGAGTGGGGTGAGGCTGCTTTGACGACAGAAAAATGGGATGCATAACATTTTTAGCATTTGCGCCGCTTTGGTGTTGGGTGGCTGCAGTGATTCCAAACTGTTTGATATTCTGTGAGGAAATTTTGCACGGATGGATTGTTCTGGAGGTGCACATGACTGCACTTAATATGCTTTTATGCGAAAACGCACTTTCCATTAGGCCCACCAGACAGGAATTTGACGGAGAAGTTCTACTTGTGTTAGGTCATTAGAAATGGCAAAAGACTAGTGATACATAAGAACGTATCATCGGGCAGAAAATGTAATAGCTTGTAACATGCAATATAGCACAAAGAAGATATATTATTGAACTACTATATAAAATTCCGAAAGTGATATTTTTATACCCCAGACGTTGCATTTTGTACAGAAATTGTAGTATTTTTTCTACGTTGCCATCGGGGTTTTTCAGCATTTCGGTTCTTGGCAGTTACCAGCATAAAGTCTCTCTGTTAATATATTAACTCACTATTAATTGATAGAGCTAATCTAATAAACTAATCAACTCTGTGTTAATAATTAGTTTCAAATTTCAAAGCATTTTAAATCTAATCAATATGGTAATGACTTATTTTTTTATCAGTTTTTGATAATGTGTAAACACGTTTTTTTCGTTATGTGGTTTTGAATAATTGAAGACAACGAATAGCTGAAGCTCAAAATCCCATAGGCAATGAATATAAATGGCAACATTTATCAAACTTCTTTTAATGGAATATATTTTTTACCCGCTTTTTACCAGTATTTCATTATTATGTTTGTTTCTTTGAAAGCAGATGCGTTTTTAACCCTCTATTCACTGACGTTACTTAAAAGTACCATTTAAATCTGGATTATATTTTCGTAATATGACTATTTTTGCCGATGGTATTCTAAAAAACACGGAGAATGTAACCCAATTAGCAAGAAGTTAATATAAGCTAAAAGTAGTAATAAACATATTAAATTAACAATTAAATTAACTAAGATATTTCTATTAATTAATTTTTTTCTCTAGAGTTGTTCTGAAAAGAAATTTAACTACTGGTGCAAAAATGAAGTTCAAAAATTGATGGCAACATAATTCAGTAAATAAAGGGTTAAAAGGTTGACCTTTTTTCTTTCTTTTTTTACCAGTATTGCTTTTTTAATTTAGTTTAAGCTACTAAATGACTTAAATTAAGTAAAACAAATAATGATTTAAAGAATAACAATATTCTCTCATGAGGAAATCTGCAATCGGAGATTTCATTTTTCTTTTATTATTATTTTTAATTTTATTATTAACTTTGAGAAAATATAAATGCTTATATATGTATTTTTTTTTTGTCTAACGATTCAGTGGCATCCTTGTTTGTACTCAATATTATATAATTAATATTAATATAATACATAAACAGATGTTCAAAATATTAATTATTATTAGGAATCTATGCAACGAATTTTATGTATGCCATAGTGCCTCATTTGGGAAAAGAAAAAGAGCTCAAGTCGGAGTAATGTTGAGAACGAAGTTTGTTGACACTCAACCAAATATATTTTTTATTTTAATGGTGAACAAATAACAAATGCTGGTAATTTAAATCCGAAAAATGAAGAGACAGTTGCGGCCAGTTCATTGCAGCTGTCGCAACCCTGCAATTATTTCGACTATGTATTTTTATATCTTTTTTTTCACAATACTTGTCTGAGTATTAGGATTATGGTGGCGTTATGCAACGAGGAGAAAAATTACTTTTCTGCAGCCGTATTCTGGTGGTGAAACCTCGTTATTTCAAATGACTTCGGAAAAGATCCTTAAAATGAGATTGTAGCACTTTCAACTTTTCGCTTTGTTACTTACAAGTGGGTACAGAATCCTCTCATGTAAAACTGCCGATGTGTTGTTATTGATAATTGTTTTTATTATTAAACCAGTCTGCAATATGTGGTAACCATCAATTTTATTTCTTTTTTTCATTATATCTGCGGATGTTTCTTTATCGAAGCTTCGATGAATATGTAGAATTTAACCCATTCTCTGTCTTGATTCATGCTTGTGATTTGCGCTATCTATCTAATTAGATGATCTTTTCTTTATTATCTTTTAGCTGTGGTAGAGTAGGTGTCATCTCATTAGATAGTAGAAGTTAATTAATTAGCTGCTAAATATAAAACATGGGCGAACTACGAAACAGCCAATATGTTCAAATAATAATTTTTGGTCATATATTAAACTCAGACAAAAGAGGCAGTTAGACAGAGTTGCCTAAGTTCAGGTTCTCTGGAAAAGTAAATAAGTGGATATTAGTCCATTTTAATTTAACCAATAAAAAATGGCGTATAAATTTTGAAAAATAAGAGAAAATCCTGTTAATGAAATAACAAAGAACAGCTTATCTCTAGTTATAGTGAAAATTAAGAACTGGCTATTTTCCAAATTCTTGTTCTTTTCTCTACTTCTGAAATATTTAATTTATGTCTTTAAATTTTATTTCATTTTCATAATTGTGTAACTTCCTACTTACTTTATATTTTCTTTTCTTTTTTTTTTCATTGTTATAAATTAAATTTTAAACTTTGAAAAAAACTTGTAACCCCCAAACATGTTTTTCTGTGTGGAAAACAAGTTTTTTTCAAAGTTTAAAATTTAATTAAAATTTTGAAAAAAATGAATGATGAAAATGCACTGAAAAAAAATGAATGAAAATGCACTGAAGTTTAAAAATGTAACCCCCAAACATGTTTTTCTGTGTGGAAAACATTTTTGAACTTCAGTGCTTGTACTCACTGAAATGACTAGACAAGAGATATTAAAACCTGTTAGCTTAATGCTGTTCAGATGTAGAAAAGTTGAAAATCAGGTACTGAATTTAAAAAGTGAGCATAAAGCATTTTTTAGACATCTTATATATGATGGATAGTGTCGGCTAACCTATGCGCAACCCCTGCGAGCATGGAGGAAATATTGATGGTAATGCATCCGTTAACCAATCATAAACGCTTGAAACATTAAACGCTTAGATATTTTCTTTTTGCTTTAATTTTTTCAACTCATTTATTCCTAACTATATTTACTTCAAAATTATCCATTATTCTCTATAATTTACTTTGCTGTTCTCCCTATTATATCATTACTTATCAAATGTTCTCCATATACACCCCATTTCTTACACAATATTCTTTAACTCATTTTTTCTTAATATTTTCCATATTTACTCCAATATTTAGTTAATCTTCGTACTTACCTCACTACTTACCTGAATATGTAACCATATTTACCTCATTTCTTACTCATTTCTTAAGTCTTCATATTTAACTTCTGAATATTCTTCACATTTAACTTCTTAATGTTCTTCATATTTAACTTCTTAATATCCTTAGTATTTTTCTTTCTTAATGTTGTCCATATTTAACTGAATGTTTATCTAATCTTCGTGTTTACCTCATTACTTACCGAATATTTCCCATATTAATTACCTAATGTTCCACATTTGCCTCATTAATTACCTAATTTTCCATACTTACGTACTTTCTTAATATTCTCAATATTTATCCCATTTCTTTCTTAAAATTCCTTTTTACCCCAATGCTTATCTAACATTCTTCAAATTTACCTCATTACTAACCTAAAGTTTCCATATTTACTTAATTTATTACTTAAGGTTCTCCATTTTATTTCTTAATATTCTTCACATTTACCTCATTACTTCCCTAGGCTTCGTATTTATCCCATTACTTTCCTAATGTTTCCATTCTTATATTGAAGTGTCCTCCTTCTATGGAATAGATATTTCGTTATGGAGATAAAAAGTTGCCGGCTAAGTGAATCTTTACTTTCCTCAAGCGTACAATAACGGGATGTAATTCTGCTGGTTGTACGAAATGGTTACAATGTCTTTTCCAGTTGACAAAAAAATTTGTGAAAAGGCGATTTTGCTAAAGCTAATTTGATACAAAGCTATTTCAATGTACTGAAAATATATACATAATATTTTTAATAAAACCACTCACGTCATTAAATTTCAATGTGAGTGTCTTTGGTAGCTCAAAGAACATAAAAGTGGTATGTATTCAAGTTCACGCCAAATATTGTGCGACATTTCTGAAGTCGCAGTAGATGCAGCATTTTAGATCCTAACGGAGTTATCAATATCTTCGACTAGCAATGCAGACAGTCTTTTTCTTCTTTTTTTTTGCGCATAAAAAATATATAGCATACCTTAATTGTTACTTGTTTTTACCATATCATTCCATATTCGATGTTGAATGGTACTGGGCAATTTAAATTCATGGAATCTATGTTTTCCTTGGTTGCCACCATTTTGATAATAATTAAATTCCAAATCGCAATAATGGATGCCAAAAAATTAAAAACACATCTATAATACTGTAAAAATTATTAATGCTGTAAATTAATAATACATAGAACTATAAAAATATTATAATATTATGTTTATAGGTTCTTTTGTAATAACTTTTTGAAATCCAGGAAACATTTTATAAGTACCCTTTTATTTCTAATGAAAATACATCTCTTCTTTTGGAAAGATTGGGCTATGCGCCATACAACTGATTATAGTACTCATGACTATAGTACCTACATAATGTTTCCAATTATTCCAAGACTCATTACTCCGAACTTTTCAAAGAGATGGCATTTGATATGAACCGTTGATTATATGATTGTTTAGTTCATTTATCCTATTTTGGATTTAAAATGTCCCATTAGCTATTTCTAAGTTTTACAGCGAATACGTTTCATCTTCTGGAAATTGAACTGCTGGAGAAGTTCCCAAAGATCTTGAGAGATAAATCTGGAATTGATCGAACGACCAAGAAGTGTAGGTTTTATTTGTAGAGATCGAAACAGGAAGTTGAAGTTTGTTTTCTTCTTCATGAAACTCTGCCAAGACAGCCTTACATCAAAGTAACGATGGAAAACGTCAAGATTTTTGTCATTTATCGTACACAAGAGAATTCTATTTCAGCATCTCACAGAATTGGAATGTTCATTAATTTAATAGGAACATAAACATGAAAATGTTTTTGGAGCGAGAAAGTGGAAGAAGAACATTGCCTTGAATGTATTTGGAGAGATAAAATGAGAGGCAATCGTTTTTTCCGAAAGCTATAAATACTAGAAAATGTAAACATATTTATCATCGTCATTTAGTTTAATTAAGTGTTTTGACGTTCAGGAAGATGTACTCTTCGGAATAGTTATTCACGGTTCCATTCTGTTCTATGGCAGTATTACATCAATGAATGCCGTTTCATGATATCACAGCTAAAGTTTTTATTCGTTCCACAGGGTGATTTAAAAAAACGTAGATAAAATTACACGGCAGATCCGTCATACTACAAAGTTCAAAAATTGCATAGGAAGAAAAGTTGCAACTGTGCTCCGAAGTCGTTAGATGGCATTTAAAATAATACAAAACACAAAGAGAAGAGAAGAAACCATTGAAGATCATTTTATTGATATTTTCGCACTCACATACGACTAACGCACGCCAAATGTTGACTCTACACGAAATGCTCTAAGTTTTTGTCAGATGCATCGATACATCCCTACGTTGCATGGAACGGAGCACCTTCTCAAAGATACCATGAGTATCTCGAACGCATCCTGCTGTCACAACAATTCTTCCAACCAAGTCTTCCAGTGTTGCAACAGGCATTTCAAACATCAGTCCTTTTAAAAAATCCCCATAAAACATCCAAGGGAGACAGAACAGGTGTGATTGACCCACCGCAATCAAGCCCGCCACTAAGAAAACTATCCTGCTGATGAGCTCTACCGTCTGTGCTAAAATTTGCATCAGTTCGGTCCTGAGTATTTCATTCGATACATTGGCAAGGCTTCTCGCCCCATGCAGTCGCCCATGCCGTAAATTAAATGCAAGTTAGCCATTTTGCGGTGCCTGTAGTTAGCCACGTTACGCCTAACGCATCCATGGCTCGAAGGAATACCTGTTTACTCAGTTCTTGTTTGTATCGTAACGTCCTCTCGTGGCCCCCAGCGCACTGTATAGGGGTTTGCGACCTTCTGTTCCTTTGCTATTTTTGATCCTTGTTGCCAGACTGATCTGCTATGGCATTTTTTCCGCGCATTTTTTTAATCATTCTGTATATTAGTAATTATCTCCGCTCATGAACCCACAAATTCAAGTGTGCACAAGAAAACTCGTTTATTATTATCACGCCATCACTTAATATAATATTTAGTAAAAAAATTAACGGATCCTTCATTTCGAACCAGAGTTAACTATTCACATTCATTGAATTTTTTGCTTTTCTTGTAAGAACCCTTGAAGGAGGTATCTCTCCAATGGGATGAATTTCACATTCTTTTGCCTGCACAAGAACGCTTTGATTTAATTAAAATAAACACTGATTTTGACCAGCTATAATTATTGTTGTCTGCGAAAGCAAATTGAATTTTAAAAAGTTAAAAACTGTTTACCTTTTATGGAGGTTTGCCTCAAGTGAATCAATGAGGTGGTGCACCACCTCACATAGCTTTGTAAAATTTTGAAAAATCTTTAGCTTTTTGCCAGTAATATTTAGAAATAGATGTTGATAGTTCTGACAGGAACGAATGGTACAAGGAAATCTTCAACAAACTCAGAATTACGTCAAGAATTTGATATTTTGAATCCAGCGGTCTATCATTCAACAAACTGAAACGAAAACAACACGACAACAATATAAAAGTGACCGGACCGCTGCGGAGATTGAGCTTTAAGAGCCATCACCGTCCAAAGTACAACCCTTCCCATGGGAAGTACATCCCTTCGTCGACAAGTTGTAATCGACAGTACACAGATTCTTTATCCACTCGGGTGATGAGAACCAACCACCATACTAAAAACATCTCCTCCTCATATTTGTAGGAAGGATTGGAATACAAGTATTTTTAGTTATGTCCTATCATACTTATGTTCCAATCCCATTTCAGGTACGAGGATGAGGAGCTTTAAAAACAAGGCAAATTGTCTTAATAATAGAATCTCCTTCCCTAGACAGAAGGGATGCTAACCCTCTATTTATCGAATTATTTTACCATCCATTTTTCTAATTTATTTTTGAACCATGCGTTAAGGTGTGGTAAAGAATAAACCCAAGCAGAAAAATAAAACTTTTAAAATTAATTTAAGTAATAATGTTTTTAATATTTTTAATTGATAACTACAATTTTCTATAGGAAATACCTGCTCTTTCAAATGTTGTTAGAAAAAGCAATCGTAATGTGAAGATATCAGCTGGATTTAAACGGTACTTTAAAAAACCCTCCGTAAATAAAGAGTTAGCAGATTCGCAATAAATAACAATTCACTTCGAAACGTACTAAATAAAATCAGGACATGTATTACAAGCCGGAAAGATCACAAAAATAAAATTTTGACACAGAGATATGGGGAAACAAGAATATCAAGTTAGTATACAAGCTAATGCACCCTTATACAGGTGAATTCCAGGTGAAAATATTTGCTCAGTTTGAATTTTGCACTTTGCAAATTACTCATACTCGCATGCAAAATTCGTGGTTATAAAACAAAAGCAAATTTTAAAATTTTACTTAGTTTTTGAAATGGAAAAAATAGAATAAGCTTTCGACCTTCAGATTAAATGACCTTATTATTTTCGGAAGACTTACGGATATTTATAAGCAATTCTCTTGAACTTTCATTCCAAGAATGGATTTTAAGTGGAAGGCGGAAGGACGTGAACGCGCTCGCGATTTGAGATCCGAACCCATCAACGCATTAAGGCATCAGCTGCTTCCAAAAGCAGTTTCCCGAAGAGATTAGTGAAAACCTTCAAGTGTTTGCACGTCTGAAAAATCGATGCTGATGAAAATGACTTGGCCCGATAAATGGTTACTTGGTAACTATTTTTCAATCCCCACTATTAGCTCACATTCTCCCCCTCTCTTTATATATATACATATCTTGTTCAAATTTTTAATCGTTAATAAAACCTTTTTTATTCCTTCACTCAAGTTCAAGTAAATATTTTTAAACTTGTAGTGGATAGCATTTGATGTTGATACCATTTTTCAATTATAAATGAATTAAATTTTTATTAATTAATTAAAAATTAACTTTCTAGCTAAAAATCTTCCTTTCTCCACTGTCAAATAAGTAACGAATTGGGACTAGGCTTAACACGCTAATGAGATTAGGCTTAACATGTCTCCGATCGATTATTTCATGCGATTCTGTGTATTTTCTTAATATTTGATGAATTTAAAATTAAACATTAATTGATTTTTCGTATTCGTCTTCAAGTACTTTCGAATTTAAATTATACTGAATAAAGAAAATTAAAAATTCCTATTCTATAATGTATTACTCAACTGACGTAGAAAATTCACTCATTACGTTGCCTCAATTGGTTCTGAGTTTGTTCTGATTTATTTTCTAACGGATACGAACTTGAATTTGTTTTTGATCAATTATTTATATTGTAATTATTTAATAAAAAGTAACTAAAATAAAAAATTTCTTTGTTGACCGAAGTAAAAATTGAATTTTTTTAAAAATAATACTTGATCTTTTCAAAATCTCTTACTGACATTTGAGAAGAGCAAGCCTCTGAATTGAAAGTTTAAAAATATTCTAGATTTGAAATAAATTTTATTTCAATATGCTTATTCAAATTTCGTGCGTATTCGAAAATTCGTTCAAAAGTTGTAAATATCAACGTCCAGATATGTGATGGGGATACTTTCATAGAAATTAAGATAACATTTGGCATGAAACAGAACGAAACGAATCACACATGAAATATATGAAAGGGAAAAAAATATATGAATTCTATACTTTGACGAATTTTTGAGTTCAGACCTCCCTGAGTTTGAAAAATACATTTTTGGATTTTTTTAAAAATCCATACATGCGGGAAGACTCAAAAATATTTTGAGCTAGATGGATGAAATTTAACGTTCTCTATATCAAATTTATTGATTTGTAATTTTAAAATAAATCTACGAAGTTGCCTGTATATTTGTCTATTCAAATTCAAAAGATCACTCTAGCCACAAAATACGAAGAGCCAGATGAATAAAATTTAGCACACGTTTTTAAAATCTAAAACATGCCGGCATCCTGGCATAGGGGTAGAGCGTTTTCTCCGAGAGTTGGACGTCCCGGGTTCAAATCCCAGTTCGGGTATGGTTGTTCTTCTGTGTTCTATCTGTAAAGTGTGTGAATGTGTCCCCCCCTGTAAAAAGGGGCTATGAAAGCGAATGAGTGTGTAGCTAAGTCGTAAGCTTGGCCCTAGTTGGTGGTACTTGAAAACAAGAGACGCTCCTTTCAGCTTAAAACACGGAGAAGCTTGTCCATGGCCAGTGCCACTGATAACATTTAAAACATGGAACCGTGTCGAATTTTGAATCAAATCTGTCCAAAAATTAACCATTTTTCTGTCCGTACATTCGTATATCTATTTGTAAATGTGATTATTCAAAAACAGAACGACTTATGTAACTAAAATGTAGTACATATTTGTGTAACTAAAATTACAGTTCTCAGTCAAATTTCAATTTCTGTTATTCGAGAATCACCTTCCAAGATGCATATTCGATTTTCACTCACAAAACACTCATGTCGGAAATGTGAAATTAAAAGTCTGAGCACTAATTTTATGTAGAAAAGAGGAGGCTGACATCTTTGTTCTGTGGTTTGTGAGAGAGTTTCAAGGTGACCACTCCCATCGGCTATGGAAGAGATATGATTATAAGTGAATATATACCTCTTAGTTTCTTTTTACAGTTATATACTTTGGAATGGTAACATTTCATAATATGGAGTAAGATATTACATTCATACAACATAGAGTGGAGTAGGATATATTTTATTACACATCCAAGTGAACTGAGAGTGTATTTCCGATCTCTGACTTATTTGCTGCCAAAATTAAATATTCTATGGTTTTGGTGTCACACCAACATAATGAAATACAATTATCACTGAAATCATTTCTGGTGTTTCATAAGATTGGATGGTACTGTATGAATTTCATACTTTGTACATTAAACTGATGCAGACTAAGCATATACGAAATATAGTATCAGTATTTGGACTTGATTCATATTTTCTAGACCTCATTTGTTTTCTTTCCAGAGATGCTGCATAAATTTGATACAAAATATCATTTCAATATACTTTAGCTCACCATACTGTCCAAGAAATGTTATTAGCATGCATAAAGTTTTTTTCGCCATGTATCTTATTTCCAGTTCTATGTAATGGTGCATATGCCACTGAAAAATTCCAACAATTCCAGTCTTCTAAGCTAACTATATAGACAAAGCTAATCTGATACTTATGTATTAGACCGTCGATCTTTATCGCCAAATTAAGAGGCATCATCGATGAATTGCTAAACCGTTAGTAATGGCAAAAAACAGTCATTATTTAAAAAATTGTTCAAACCTTAACTGACGTCCGCCATTTTGTTGGTTTCGTTGGCGTCGATGGCCAACACCAAATCACCAAATTTAAATCCAAATTTAAATAAAATTTAAATTTGGTGATAAATTATTTAATTTTGGTGATAAATTAAAAAAATTTATCACCAAATTTAAATCCGTCGCCAATGAGTTACTAAACCGTTGACGTCGACGGTCTAATACGTAAGTACCGCTATTATTTTCTTCTCAACACTCGTCAATCTCTGACAAAACCAAGGCCAACAGTTCATCATCATCAATGCCTCTTCCGAAGAAGCAAAATGAATACTGGTGATTGTTGATAACAATGATTTCTCAGTTTTTTTCAGCGGTAAAAATTATCGATTGTAATAGGTACAAAAGTATCTATTAATATCTTAAAATCACGTCAAAAGTGTTAGCTACATTCCTGAAACAGCAAAAGCAGGTATCACACCCAACATTAATTCTTCAGTTTATCGCATTTAAAATAAACAGAAAGTCATTCAAAATTTTAGCGGATTTGATCCAAAATTTGAAATGGATCTTCAAGTCTGATGATAAACTCATGAGCCAAATTTCACGCGTTTGGCTCGATGTGCATTTGAATAATCGTGTTCACATACAAAAGAATAGACAAATGAACAGATTTCCAGCAGAGGGATTTTATTCGCATTTTCAAAAGGAAATGATTCAAAATTAAATTGATCAATCTAGTTCAATGTGTTTTTGATTTCTCACATTCAAAAACGGACCAATGTAGTTTTGAAAATGTTTTTTTCTTCTTTCGTTGGGATTCAGAGAAGTCTAAAGCATAAGATTTATCAAAATATCAAAGTAGACTTTTTGACAATAACAACACATTCTCTGTGTTATACTTGGTATGGGACTAATAATTATTGGGTTATCTTTCAGGACTGAACCAAAAATCAATGGCTTATGAGCAAAGAAGTCAGCAATGGCTTATCTAAAATGTCTGGTCTAGGATTTAAAAATTAAGATTCAAAATTTCAGTCCACGTAAGTTTTTTGTGCTGTTGTTTATCTACTGAAAAACATATCCAACGGTGGCTCATCCAACAGGGTAACAGAATAGCAGCCCTTCCAGCAAATCATTTTAATTCCTGTTTTTATCACGTCAGAACACGATGTAGTTTTGGGATGAGGTGATTGACGTCAACAAAATTCCGTAGGCGAAAAATAAACATCTTATTATCTGCACGAGCATCTCAAAAAATCAGCTTTTAATAATGCGTTGCCATTACATTTACAAAAGCTCTGATTTTAAAAAATTAGTTAATGACTACAGCAAATAAAACCTAGAAAAATGTCACTTTGATCACGAAATTATATGAAATGAAAAAAATGGGAAATGTGATAGTTTTTAAACAATCAATGCGAGACAAAGTTTTTTGGATCGTTTGCAATGCTAAAGTGACTCATTCAATGAAATAATGAAAATTAGTAAAAATATGATTTGACTTGCACGAGCACGTGGTGCCTGGCCGTTCAAGTAATTGTGTTGACATGATACATTGAAATATGCGTAGCAGATTTCAATTTTTAGTATTTACTTTTTTTAAAGTCGCCTGATTATTTTCCCACAATAAGTTACACAGTTAGTAAGAGATGGGACTGCCTGGAAACCAACTTCAAAACTTCGGTATCAATTGTCCTTACACATAACATTAGTAGAAGTCATAAAATTAAGATTTCTTCTGCTGAATTTAGCGAACTCTGAGTCGCTGTGAGATCAACCTTATCTTGACTTCAGCCAACTGTGCGATTCACCCTCTTTTTATTTCTTAAGAAAAGCTCTTCTTTGCTCTCTTGATGTGCTTTTTTTAATTCCTAACTTTTCTTAATTTTACTTTCAAATTTTTCCAACTTTTATTAGTCGTCTCTCATCGGAACTAAGATACATAAATATTTTTAAAAAAATACAATATTGATAATGCCAGCTAAAAATTTTAGACTCTTTGGGGATACAACTATTTTTGATCTTCATATAAAGAGAAAGTATTATCAAAAAATTAAAATTCAAGATTAAAAATTTTTTTTTCTTAATTTAGATTTTTTTGAGTTTGAAAAACACATTTTTGGCATTATGTGTGTATGGGATACGAAAAAATAACTTCAAAACGCTTTTAGCTAGAATATTTGGTATACGGTTTTTACACAAAGTTTGCATGTTTCTATTAAATTTAGTGCGAAATCTTTTTAGAGGAAGTCTATGTGATCCGACTTTTCGAATATAAGTTAAAACGATAATTACAAAAAAAAGGAGTAGGGGTGAATAAAAAGTACTTAGAAGAAATTTCTTAGACTCAGAAACGAAATAGATGAAATACATTAAATATCGCAGATGATTTTGTGACTACAATAGTAGTTTTTTTTTCTAAAAATTGAATTTTGGTTTCAAATTTTTTTGTTTAGAAGGCTTCTAAAAGTACAACTTCATCTTTTTAAAAAAGACCAGAGAATTTTGGGAGGACAACATCTGCTAGTTTAAGAATTAATTCCCAGATAGCATTGCCTATTGCACAATATTGTATAATGCTGTGCGATATTAAATGATACTAAACAATATCCCACAATATTAACAATATTGAGAATATGGAACAGTGTCATACACCATATTTGTGTGCTACTGACTATATTTTAATAATATTCTCAACTATTATATTACTACTGATAATCCAACTTTTTAGTTAGCTTTAATCAGTAGTTTAATAACTTTAATAGATCACTACTGGTTATATTTTAATAGTATTCTGAAGTAGACAAATGAAGAACAGCTGCTAAACTAATCAGATGTGCACCGATTTCCGTGATAAGCGCAAGCTCCCCAGAAAACACGTACAGTTGTCACAATCCAGATTAGAAACAGAGAGCCAGAAGAATGTCAGTAGAGCAGCGAAAGGGATTTTGCTCTTACACAACTCGGCCCAGTCTGTCATTTTCCACACCGATGACCTTCAAACCAGCTTTTCTCACGATTTCGTCATCGTCTTTAGTTCTGCCTGTGGGACGGCAGTTACACAAACAACGCGAATGATCTCAAACAATCAGGAACCTGTTTCTTTTTCTTTTTTCTTTTGCTTCGGTGATTGTTTTCCCGAAAACTGTCATTTGCAATACCTTTTTAAGTGGAATCGATTCGGGAGAAAAATGAGATTCCCCCACCCCACCACTCTTTCGAAATGAACAAGTTCGGTTCTGTTCAGGAGAAAAAGGGGTATGGGGCGTACGCTGCTTTTAGAGATAATTTGTCAAAAAAGAGAGAGAGTGAGATAGAGAGATTGGTAGGTCATTATTAAGGATAAACTATAAAAATAAATAAATAGAAATAAGGAATTTAAAAAAATATTTTTAAAAGTTTATCAATAACATAGAATATTATTGACGTCAGTATTTTAATCTCGCAAAAATGCAGTTTTAATTTTAAAGAAATTAAAATAGATCTTTATCTATAATTCATATCCAACGTAGCATAATGATTATTTACACTAGATTGTCCGTCAACGCAATAATTAGCGTTCGTTGTGCTAAATGATAAAATCCGGCATAAAAACAAGGGCCTCGGTGACTTGGTGATAAGGTCGAGGTTAGTTAGAAATATTTCAAGTTTGAGACCCGATTCCGCCGAAGAACCATCGTGTAAGGAGGGAGGGGAGGGAGGGGTCTCTTGCACGTTAAATCTGTCGGACAAAACCTCCTCCCGTTGGTGCGGTGTATTGTGGAGAGAGGAGGTGGCAGCTCGGGTGTCCTCCTCGTCGTCTTCATTTAGAGAGACCGCGGTGGCCTGGTGGTAAGGTCTCGGCTAATGAGCCGTAGGGTGTTAGGTTCGAGACCCGATTCCATCGAAGGACCGTCGTGTAAAGGGGTCTGTTGCACGTTAAATCCGTCAGGGCCAATCGTCCTCCTGCTGTTTTGGAGTGGTGAGGGAATTGCCAGCTCAGGAATCGTCCTCGTCAGCTGACTGCGATTCAAAATTACGAGGTGCGTTCTAAAATAGCTCTAGTGTGCTTTGCAACAGGATGTTAATGTAATTAAATTAAACTAAAGCGCATAAGAACAAACTAATTGATAGTTATTTTAATGACATTGTCATTGATAATCCTAACTTTGCCGTGATTACATTGGGGAAAAAATGTCAAGAATTGTATTACAATTTTTTTTAAAAAAAATGACAATTAAAGCAGTGGGAGGGGTCTCCCAAAAACTTTCTCTAAAACTTTTATAAAATTGTTATGCCAAAGAACGCTTTACATGGGAATGACGTACAGTAGTTACGAAATATTTTTTGGCGTGAATTTAGCATTTTTACTGAATCTATTGTGCCATAATTGGAGGGTTATTTGGCGATCAATCCCAGGTATAAGTAAAAAATATCCACAAATTGAATTTGTGTTTTAGATATTTTTTTCCCAATCGTTTAAATTAAAACTTTGCCACAAAACTACATGATACAAAATCCCATACTGTATTCCATCTATTTAAATCATTGCATTTTTGAATGATAACATTTACGTGTTTCCGAAAGTACAGACCGACAGACAGTAGACCCGTAATTGGATTTGGCCCACAGTTAGACAAGTTTCTGCATAATAGATGTTGAATATGTTTACAGAATATTATTTATCTATCTCCATTCGTTTTGAAATTATCGTTTAACTTACATTCGTACAGCCGGACAGCCAGATTTCCTCTGAACAGATTTTACTCAAAACTTCATAGAAATCTTCAAATTCAGAATAAAAACAGTGTACCAAATTTCAACTATTTAACTCAAAGACACCCCGACAAACATTTCCTAGATTTTTTTTTCTATTTCAATTTAGCTAGGTTTAAAATAGGCAGATTCATCAAAATCTCAATTACTATATGTAAGGCACGCCGATTCTGGCAATCACGACCACAGTTTCTCGCAGCCCTGCTATTTCCTAGGAAGGCGTCGTTTGAAGGAGCAAGGTGATGAGAGAAAATAATCTGAAACCGTAGAGGAGAATGATGCTTCGTTAGAATGTTTGCGTTTCTTTTCGTATTTTATGTTTCACTTTTGTATTTTGTCCCGTTTCAATTTGTGTATAAAAATTTGGGACTAAATTTTTGAGTGATCTTTATATCTACCACCGATACTAAACAAATCCCGGTACTTACGTTTTAGACCGTCGAACTTTATCGCCCAAATTTGATAGCGTCGCCAATGAGTTGCTAAACCAAAATAACGGCAAATTTTTTTCATTATTTAAAAAAAAAATTCAAATCTGAACTGTCTTCCATCCACCATTTTAATAGTTTTTTTGGCGCCGACGGTTTATCGCGAAATTGGAATCCGTCGCCAATGAGTTACTAAACTAAGGCGACCGTTGGCGTCGACGGTCTAATGCGTAAGTACCGAAATCCCACGTAAAGAGGGGGTTTTACTCTATACGTCTTCGATACGACGTATACGAGAGTAAAAGCGAAAAGATTATAATAAAATCGATAAATAGGAATATTCTAATCAATTAAAAATTAAATGATTTTGTCTCACACCCTGACCACGATAAACTCTGATTTTTATTGTATTTTATCTCATCGGTATGTTAACTCTACTGTCATCAATCTGTGTTAGGTCGGAATGATGGATTATTTTCGGAACCTTAGGTGACCAGAAAGTGGGACTTCTTTTTTTAACTCTCCCTCTTTTGGAAAAAGAAATAGTAAACGCAACATCAAAAAGATTTACATGCAAGAGGAAACACCTGCAGGATGGAGCAAGAAAAGAATTCCGTGCCTGGGCCCATTACACTTTCTTTCCTCCATGTTCGACTATTAATCAATCACTGATAAGTTTTCGCGGAGCACCGTAAATCATGCCGAGGGCACAGAAGGAATGCCTCGCGAATAAAAAAAGACCCAATTTGCATAATCCTACCTATTACTGCAAGAATTTCCTCTTCACTTTTCTATAATTTCTTTCCGTTTTTTTCAAGCTACAATTCTCGGAGTTGAGGCTTTACGGCAAAGAAATTCTTATTCATTACCTAAAAGAATAATGAGGAAAGAATTTTTGTTTAAAATGGAAAAAATTATTCCAAATAAATTATCTGTAAGATTAACTTCGTGTAAATATTGTTTGCACACTGCAGTAAACTCGTAATATGCAAGTAATATACAAAAAAATATCTATTTTTCCTTAGACCAACTGAGAAATTTTTTATTTTAGTTACCTTTTATTAAATAATTACAATTGATATAAACAATTTATCAAAAGCTATACCTACAAAAGCAAATTCGTATCTATTGAAAATAAATCAGAACAGATTCAGAACATATTGAAATGGGGCACCAAATGCGTGAATTTTCTTCGCTAGTTGGGGTAACGCAATACTGATTAGAAAATTTTAGTTTTCTTTATCTTGTATTGTTTTAATTCGAAAGTACTTCAAAAGGAATCCGAAAAATCGATTAATTATCAACTTTTAATTCTAAAGGCATCAAACACTAAGAAAATAAACAAAACCGTTTTCAATATTCGGTCGAAAACATGTTAAGCCTAACCTCATTAGCGTGAGGGGGGGAACAAACTGAATTCGTTACTTATTTGGAGGTGAGGAAAATGAAGTTTTTTGGCAGGAAAGTTAGTTATTAATTAATAAAAAATTCACCAATAAATTAACTGGAATAAATAGAAGCAACAAATACTACCATGATCCTCGAGATTACTACTACACGCATTTGATTAGCAAGAATATTTCCATTTTGGGCGGATTATTTTGAAATCAATAAACAAAAAGATTAAAAGGAAATCTGCTATGCATATTTCAATGTATCATGTGAAAACATAATTTCTCGAATGGCTAAGCACCACGTGCTCGTGCAAGTTAATTTATATTTTTATTCATTTTAATGGTTTCATTGAATGAATCACTTTAGTATTGCAAATGACCCAAAAAACTTTGTCTCGCATTGATTGTCTTAAAAAATATCACATTTCCTATTTATTTCATTTCATATAACCGCGTTCTCAAATTGATGTTTTTCTAGGTTTTATTTGCTGCAGTCATTAACTTATTTCTTTTAAATCAGAGCTTTTGTAAATGTAATGACAACGCGTTATTCTAAGCTGATTTTTTAAGATGCTCCTGCAGATAGTAAAATTTCAATTTTTCGCCAACGGATTTTTGCTGACGGCAAAAATCTCATCTCAAAAATAACATCATGTTCGGATATGATAATAAAACAGAAGTGTTTCCTTTCCGTAAATGTTAAATTAGAATTAAAATCATAAAACAGAAATTTAGAGAAAATGATAGAAGGGGAGGGGGAGAGAATTTAACCTTGAATATGAGGAAACAGTTCTCCAAGTTCCAAACCTGAATGTAGAAATTTTTGCTGAATCCTGTTGAATTCCATGGGTGAAAAATAGCATTTTGCTATCCAGTCTGTCACTTAAACAACAACAAATTCTGTCGATACTGCTACGTTCAGTGGCGGTGGGGTGCTGTACATAACAAGAAATCTGTCTCTTAGAAATACGCTGTCTGAGAATTTTTAAGTTGTTATGGATTGTGCAGCCACAATTTGTTGATTAAAATTTTCGTTTTTTAATTATTTTTTGTTGTTTATTGAACTTTTAGGGCTAAAAGAATATTTAAATAAGGTTATAAAAGGAAAGAAAAACGCACGGCTTTTAAATAATGGTGTTAGAAGATTACAGCCCTGTAGTCTTAATGCTCCATTTGTTTCTAGTTTAGAACTGAATTCTCAAATAACCGAGATCATCTTCAATTCTTGATTCAATACTCTCATCGCCGTAGAGCTGGCACCGAAATTCAAAGGGAATGCCACCTCCAGCGGATCCAACATCATAATTTTTGGCACTCGCACAGTATCTCGAGCGTCAAATCATTCTTTGGCAGATGCGAACAAGTGAATTGCTCTTTGGAAAGACAAATGAACTTTGAATGAAGCGACACAATTAAATACAGCACGTCCTTGAATATTTCTTTGCAGACTATTGTAAAAATAATAATAATTTTGAATGTAACATTTTATAGTGTGTACTCATATCGACATTACACGTTAAAACAGTAATGTGTTGATAGTCCATAAGAACAAATGAAAAAAATATATTAATACTTCTCTTCGAACTCAGCAGTTTTCTTGGGCAAAAAATCATCCCTTTTTATATTATTAGTGTATTTAGTCCCATTAAGTCTGTTTGCTTTGAGAGGGAGAAGCTGTGCATAAAGAGGTACCAACTCAGGCACCGTCCTCATCATCTGACCGCGGCTCAAAATTAAGAAGTCCGTCACAGATTAGCCCATGGTTGCTTTAAAATGAGACTTTTTGTTTCTAATGGCACTTGCACTGGGCAAGCTCGTCGAGGTAGCCAGCGATATAAGCCTAATGTGCGTCTCTTGGTTTGCAGTAGCGCAACTAAGGCCAAGAAAAAGACTTCCGATACTTACTCATGATACTCGCATGCACAGCCCCTTTCTACAAAGGGCACAGTCACACTTCTCACAGATAGCACAACCATGCTTGAACCGGGACTCGAACCCAGGACACCCATATCACGGGAAAGATGCGCTACCCCTGTGCCAAAACGGCAGCAAAATGCGATTTAAATAAACTAAACTCATCATTTCAACAATTTCGTTTAACTAAAAGGAATTAAGATACTCTTTAGACGTCAACGAAATAATTTTATTCGTTGAATTTCCCTGCCAGTAATGAAATTTGTTGTTCCTCGATATTTAACATCTTTGTGCTTAAAGGACCTAAGGAAATATAAATACACATCTCATGTTTTTTTATTTTCACGTACACGTAGAATAGAGAAAGTACAGTAATCATCAAAAAAGTCGCCAAGGATGCCACGGTAGATTCGGTAAAAATGCTAAATTCATGCCAAAAGTTAATATTTTGTTACTGTTGATCGCCAAAATCGTGAGAAATGTTTCTAGGACAATCCTTTTATTAAAGAATATGCGAGAAAGGTTTATGGATATCTCTCCTCTTGGTGTTGTAGTGAATTTTTAGAGGGTAGAATTAAACCCTGCAGAAACCCTTCATTAATCTATGTAATGATATTTTTAACTTGAATTCAGATGTTTTGGTTTTCGATTTAGGTTAGCCCATAGTAACTTCATTCCAAAATATTATCTTATTTCTTGATCCATTCCACTTGTTCTAGTTAATTAATTCTACAGAAGCTTAGTAATTGCTGAATCAGCTAAATGCCGGCTACTTTCCCATACCACAAGTGTAGGGATAGTGATTGTCCAGCTTAGCACATTCCATTAAAAGATCCCTACGATTCCCTTGCACGAGCTGTACTTGTGATTGGCATGCGTCAAAGATCCCTATTAAAATCTAAAAATATATATTCGAGGGATAAAAGTTTCATCAGCTTTTCTTCGTTCCGTTTTGAGTCGTTCTTTTGTTGTGCTCGTCGCTTTTGCTTGTACATAATGTCTGCTCCCCTGTGATGGAATAAAACGAACTTAAAAATTCAAGGTGCCATCTATGTCGTCAAAACTGCCTTCTGCTTTCAACAAATAATAATAATACATTACATCTACCTCTTACTAATTATCAAAATCAGATATTTTTTGTTGAATTTTTATATTTATATATGTAAATTTTACATGAACAATGCGGAAGAAGTTTCCCTGGAACTTTCTCGGGTATTTTCCATGTTGGAATTCTTAAGTGGTACAAAGTAGGAAAATTGATTTAAAATAAAATCAACAGCATGTAATCCCATTTGTTTGCGGTTCTTCAATTACAGCAATCTAGGCTGGAAAAAAAGGCCGAGCACCCACAGCTGCTGGTAAACGCGAGTCTTGGAACCGATCCAAGGCTTAATTCATTACTTAATCCACGTGCCCAGAAATTAATTCGACACTGCCGCTCTTCATGCGGTCGCTAAATGATTAATTACGAAGCGGGTCAGTCAGAAGCCACTGCACGATTTTTTCTTCACCCTCTGAAAAAGGAGTCCACACGAATCGAATCTTCCACGTGTTGAAAACTGTGCTGTCGGCGTTTTGCCAACAAAAGTTCAAAGGTATTGGATGACAAAATTTTTTTTTGTTCTTCGCAAAGGACGTTACAAAGTGCGCAGTAACATTGGGTGATGATGAGTAATACAACTACGATGACCGAACTGGCCATTCCCATACTTGACTTCAAAGTAGAGCAAAACAAAGGGGTTTGTTTTCGTTTAGTTATATTAACGACCCCTTTTAAAGCAACACTAGGGCTATTTGGGGACGGACTTCGTAATTCTGAACGGCGGTCAGATGACAAGGGATACGCTGAGCAGGGCACACCTATCCAAACTTTCAAATCACATCAGACGAAAATAAAGGGAAAAGAAGTATCCTCGGACTTCCTTCCCTAACAAAACAATTCTTCACAAACTCCCTTTCATCATCTCCGCTGGCATAAAAATGATGCAGCTTTGGCGAGACCTTGAATGCCAGAAGTGCTCAGATTTTTATTTTAAAATCCCGCAAATGTACGTTTCGTGCTTCATGGTTTAGAGAAGAAAAGTCAATATTCATTATAGACGAGTTTTTTTGTGTCAACAGATTGAAATAAAAAATTGATATAGATTAGGAATAACCTTAAGCGCAAAAGCTTTGCTCAAAGCGTTTTTGAGTTATCTTTGCCGCAGACAGACATACGAACATTTTCCAAACATACGTTTTTTGAATTCTGAGAGTATTCTAAAATAGTAATTTTCTTTCCTATCATTCTGTTCAAATGGCTTGGAATACTGTATCATCATTTATACTGTATCATATTTACTGTATCATAAAATCATTTTTCTTAACCGATTGAAACAAAAATATGATACATAACTGCACTTGTAAGCCCAAAATACCATAATAGGCTTGATATATTTAAGTCATGGCATTTTTGAATGATCACTTTTACTTGTTCCTGAAAGTACGGACCGATAGACAGTCAAGCCGTCATTGGACTTGGTTCAAAATTTGATAATAGATATTAAATCTGTGTACGAAAATTTCCCAATCTAGCTTTCTTCTTTTTGTAATTATCATATTAACTCATATGCGCACAGCCGGGCTGACGAACTTGAACTTCCTCTGATCAGATTTTACACAAAATTTGATAGAAATCTGAAAATTTGGTGTTAAGACCATATACCAATTTTCAACCATCTAGATGAAAGGGTTTTTGAGTTATCTTTGTCACAAACAGACAGACAGACATTTTATACAAATGTGTTTTCCGAACTTCGGGTGGACTAAAACATAGAGATTCATCCAAATCTAAAATTTGAATTTTTCGATGATTACTGTACTTTCTCTTTACTACATATACAAAAAAGTTTTAAAAAAAGAAGTTTAAAATGAAATCTGCCATGCATATTTCAATGTATCATGTCAGAATATCTTTTCTTGAACTGCCAAGCACCACGTGCTCGTGCAAGTTAAATTATATTTTTATTCATTTTAATCGTTTCATCGAATGAGTCACTTTAACATTGGAGACCATCCAAAAACCTTTGTCTCGCATTTATTGTTTAAAAAAATATCCCATTTCCTATTTATTTCATTTCGTATCATCGCAAGCACAAAACGATATTTTTCTAGGTTTCATTTGCTGTAGTGATAAATATATTTTTTTAAATCAGAGCTTTTGTAAATGCGTTGGCAACGAGTTATTAAAATCTCATTTTTTTGAGAGGCTCGTGCAGATAATAAAATTTTTATTTTTCATCTACGGAATTTTGTTGTGGCCAAAAACATCATTCCCAAAATACTATCATGTTCTGACATGATAGAAAAATAACATGCCACTCAACTTAATAATATTTTCCATTTTGGTCTATATGAAGTGTAATCATTTGCCCCTGAAACACAAGAGAATCGCGAATTCATTTCATGCAGCGGAACATCTCTTCACAGAGATCTGTTTTTCAGCGAAATCTTGCAAAAAGCGCTTTTCTCGAGTTCCATCATTTTTAGGGGAATTAAATTCCTCTTTACGGAAGCTCCGGGGAGCGAGCGGCCGTCGCGCATCGGTGGCAGGCCGAGGTATTTTCGCAGATCTCCAAGGTCGTCACTACCCAAATGAACATAGTTATTGCTATTGTTGTAGGGCGACACACCGAATGGCTAATGACGGAGCGTTTGCACGACCCCAATATCCGGCATTCTTCACTCGGAATTCGTGTTCTTGGAATGAAAGATGATTGAAAGATTCTGCTAACTTGGGAAGTCGTTAAATGAAGTCGTTTCATTTCAAGTACATTAGTAAATGCATGCTATTAAAAGTTGTTTTAAAACATTTGCATACTTATTACAGTAATATTACTTGGGTAAAAGGAAATGTAAATGTGCTCGTTTCAAGGTTGGGTGTTACTGTATTTGATATTTTGTATTAGGTACATAAAACTGATGCAGGCTAAAAGTATTAAGTATTCGGTATCAAATTTTTGACTAGATTGAGAGACCCATCGATTTCATCCTTTTTGTATAGGGTGATACTACATCAATCTGATACAAAATATTCGATAGAGCATGTTTTGCCATTTTCCCTCAGCGATACTGTTAGCTTGATTAATGTTATTTAAATACTTACAGGCCGGCTTTCGGCACATAAGTAGCGTGTCATCCTCGTATTCTGGTAGTCCTGGGTTCGAGTCCCGGTTCGGGGATGGTTGTTCTTCTGTGTGTTATCTGTAAGATGTGTAACTGTGACCCCCTGTGAAACGGGGCTGTGCAAGCGACCGTGATGAGTGTGTAGCTAAAGTCCAACGCTTGGCTTTAATTGGCGCTACTTGAAGCAAGAGACACATATCTTCGGCTTAAAATCTGCTGATGTATCAGCGGGGCTCGTCCATGGCAAGTGTCATGATTCGCAATAACAAATACATGCAGTCACTCATCCATGCCAAATTGATTACGAAAGGTTATAAAAAGCAGAGACGGCCAACAAGACATCAATTTTTTTAGTTTGCATTGTTTAAAAAAAATATTGGAAGTTATCTCAATAATTTTTGAGCAAGTTTTGTTTCCTTAATTTCTTTTATTTTCAATTATATATAAATATATAATTTTTAAAATCAATTCCTACTTTGGATGTTATGAAAAATTTAGGAAGTTAGGAAATGTTTTTATTGTAGTTACTTTTTATTAAATAATTACAAGTGTTGTTCTTGTGTTCCGCTTTACAACAGAAGGAGGGGTGCAGTAGCTTCTGAGGGTATGGACCCCTGAGCACCCGAATAACTATCACTTTTGACTCAGTACCTCCAGTGGCATGGAGAACTTTGCGACGAGGTTCGGACTCGCCCTACCAACCAGGCAATCCCGACCTAACTATTACAACTTCTATAAAGAACTATTAAAAAGGCGAGACAGTTAGTTTTTAATTGATTAATAAAAAATTAATAAGTTAATATTTGAAAAAACTGTATTAACATCAAATGTCATCCATTACAAGTTTTTAAAAATTTACTTGAACTTTATTGGATGAACAAAAAGTATTTTATTAACGACTGAAAATTTGAACAAGATATATTGGGAGAGAATGAGCTAATAATAGGAATTGAATAACCCTGACCAAGCACGAATGGATAAAATGCAAAGAAAGGATGTAACAATTTAATCATTAAAATCAATAAAGTATTTGAATATTCTGAAAATATTACCAGAGAGAAAATAATTACCAAATTTGCTAGAAAGTAACACGATTACTCCAACAAAATACTGAAGTATAGACAGCACCCTTTAATAATAATTTTAATGCATGATTTGCGCCATTCGCCTGATTATCTACCACCAAAGCCTGAAACAAAACTCAGGGTTAGTTGGCTGTTAACCCCGATAACACCTGCTATCTACGGAAAGCGTGAAACCATGAAACAGCTACACCCTAATAAAGGTGTAACACTGAAGCTTTTGTTTTGTCATCAAATTTAACAAGGCATAACTGGAATGTCTTTCATTTCTGTCAAGATAATCGCCACATCCTTAATTTTGGAGATAGCCGCTGTTTAATAAAATTCCCCTTAGTTTAAGGACTTTACAACAGAGGCAGTATTTTTATTAAGGTAGACTCATCATCTGAGCCAAGGGAAAAGGCAGGTAAGTTGATTAAAAATATGTTATTCGTCTAGCTACCAAATACCTTCATAAATTCTTCAAAAAAGGTGATATTACTTTATTAAAAAATTGTTAATATTATCTTATTAAGAAACTTCTGATATTATTTTAATAACAAATTTGATATTATCTTACTAAGACTTTATCTCGTATAATTGGTTAAGTTTTCATTTGTTTCACTACTCCCACTTAAACAAGTAATATAAGAAACAATTTTTTAAAATCAATTCCTACTTAAGTTAACAAAGAACAATTTTATTTAGTTACTTTTTATCAAATGATTACAATTAATATAAATATGACAGAATCACAATATTAAGCGTCAAAATAGAAAGCAAATTTCCTAGAAATGTCCATTGTCCTTTCTATATATGGTACTCGATCTCGCAGCCCAAGGGATGCGAATCCAAAGCCATATTACCCACATATCCCAGCCTGACAACTGCAATTACTATAAATAATTGATCAAAAATTATACAAGCGCTGAATTTTCAAGGCCAATTGAGGACTCAAAGCCAATTGTGACAACGCAAAATGCGAGATTTATCTATATCAGTTGGGGTACATGATACAGATTAGAAATGTCTTATTCTGTTTTATTTTAATTCCAAAGTACAAAATGAATCCGAAAAATCGATTAATTAACAAAGTTTAGTTTTAAATGCATCAAACATTAAAAAAATAAACAGAATCATTTAAAATGATCTGCCGAAAACATGTTAAGCCTAACCTCATTAGTGTGCTGAAAAAGCAAACTGAATTTGTTACTCATTTGGCTGCGCGGAAATGAAGATTCTTTGGGAGAAAATTAGTTTTTAATTAATTAATAAAAATTATTGAATTAATATTTGAAAAAAAAAACTGTATTAGCATCATGTGTCATCCAATACAAGTTTTAAAAAAATGTATTTGAACTTGATTGGATGAATAGAAAATATTTTATAAACGATTGAATATTTTTACAAGGTATATATAGGGAGAGTGTGAGCTAATAGAAGAAATTGAATAATACAATATTAATAAACACAAATTTCTATTTCAATGGCAAAGAGTACTAATTTGATTGTTGCGCAGTTCTGAATCAAATAGAAGCCTGCGTGAGTGGTCTCCCCAAAACTTTCTCGCATTTTCTCTAATTCACTATGCCAGAAAACACCAACGGCGGACGTGCAATAGTTGCGAAATATTTTACAGTCATTGAAGAACCGCAAACAAATGAGATTAAATAGTATTGTTGTTTTTTAAATCAATTTTCATACTTTGTACCGCTTGAGAATTCCGTTATAGAAAATATAGGGCAGATACATGGGATGACTGTTAATATCGTGTCGGTCCTCCTTTTGCCCGGCGAAGTGCAACAATTCGACGTGTCATGGAGTCCACAAGTCGGTGGAAGTCCTCTGCAGGAATATTGAGCCATGCTGTATGTATAGACATCCAATATTGTGAGAGTGTGGATGGTGCAGGAGTTTGGGCACGAATGGACCTTTCGATGATGTCCCATAAATGCTCGATGGGATTCATATCGGGCGATCTAGGTGGCCAGATCATGCGCTGGAATTGTCCGGAATGTTCTTCAAACCAATCGCGAACAGTTCTGGCCCGGTGACATGGCGCATTGTCATCCATAAAAATCCCATCGTTGTGTGGGTACGTGAAGTCCATGAATATCTGCAAGTGATCTGCAAGCAGCTGAACATACCATTTCCAGTCAATGATCGGTTCAGTTGTACCAGAGGACCGAGTCCATGCCATGTAAAAACAGCCCACACCATTATGCAGCCACCACCAGCTTGAACAGTGCCTTGCTGACAGTTTGGGTCCGTGGCTTCGTGGGGTCTGAGCCACACTCGAACTCTACCATCAGCTCGTAACAACTGAAATCGTGACTCATCTGACCACGCCACGGTTTTCCACTGGTCTAGGGACCCGTCGATATGCTCACGAGCCCAGGAGAGTCGCTGCAGGCGATGTCGTGCTGTCAGTAAAGGCAGTCGAGTCGGTCTTCTGCTGTCATAGCCCAAGGAAGACAAACTTCGTCGCACAGTCCTGTCGGACACGTCCCTCGTACGTCCCACATTGATTCCTGCAGTTATTTGACGAAATGTTGCGTGTCTTTTAACATTGACCATTCTACACAGACGTCGGTGGTCCCGGTCGTTAAGTGCAGTTGGTCGCCCACTGCGCTGTCCATGATGGGATGGGATGCCTGAAATTTCATATTCTCGGCACACTCTTGATACTGTGGATCTCGGAATGTTGACTTCACTAACGATATCCGCAATGGAAGGACTCATGCGTCTAGCTCCAACTAACATTCCAAGTTCAAAGTCTGTTAATTCTCGTCGTGCCGCCATAAATCACAAAAAACCTGTTCACATGAATAACTTGGACACAAATGAAAGCTCTTGAAAATGAACTGCGCATTTATACTTTTTCGCTGCGATACTACTGACATCTGTATCTTTGCATATTGCTATCCCATGACTTTAGACACTTCAGTGTATATATAGCTGCTTTTGGAAGTTGGAGAGTAACATATTACTGAAGAGCCCCTGCAGAGCTTAACTCTACCTGTCAGTTTGGTTTTAGACAGACAATATACATTTAAAATTTTATAAAATGTAAACTCTTGTATTTTTTTATAAATTTGTTTATGTCGCAGTTTCATAAAAATGATTTTTTTAATTGACTTGTCTTAGGCCCGTTCAATTAAGCGTCCATATGCAGCAGCCCATAAATACGCCCGCAAATAGATTAGATCAAGCAAAGAAAAGCAAGTTGTTTGTACAATGGAATAGAAATCCACAAACGCCGTAGTAGACATTACAGTCAGCTCTTCACTTGCGAATATAGAAAAAATAACAGTTATATCATATAAAAAGAAAAAAATTGATTTAATGCAATGCAAATTTACAATTTTGGTAACAAATATTTGTATGAGTAATGGCATATGAAGTGTCCATAACTTCGAGTAACAAATCCTTTAAACATTAATGTTAAATATGGTACTTAAATATTAGACGATCCATGCCAGCGGTTTAGTAACTCATTGGTGACGGATTCAAATTTGGCGATAAACCGTCGACGCCAACGAAACCCCAAAATGGCCAACGACAGTTAAGGTTTGAACACTTTTTTTTAAATAATGGTGGTATTTTGCCATTATTGGTGGTTTAGCAACTCATTAGCGACGCCTTCAAATTTCGCGATAAATATGGACGGTCTAATACGTAAGTACCTTAAATATTCCAATGATTTGTTTTTGGTTCTGCATACAGTTCGTCACTATATGATTCAATTCAGCTTTCTTTTGTCTGTTCAGGGTAGAGAAAACGTACTGTTCGAGGCTTCAAAACTTTTGATTCATAGACAATAGTTGCCCAAACTGATTTTTATTTTCTTATTTTGCTATAATGGTAACTTTAACTATGCATAGTTAGATGTTTAATTTTCCATTTCTCGTCTCTTTTGTAACATATTCTGACAGGATCAATTAAAAGCGTTGGCAACGTTAAGAGGAACATTAAAGGCAGAACCGGAAATGACAAATGAGTGGCAATACTGGTTACAACCAAATCGGGATCAAATCACAAACAAATAAATTCTAAAATAGTACGACGATCCTGTTGATTCAGTGGAATCCCATTACTTTAAAAGCAATGAAATGGTTATATAAATAGAGCGATAAATCAATTCTGGAGACATAACTACGGAGTGCTGATCAGCAGTTTAAATTGTTACGTTTCCTTTGCAATGACGATTGTCTTCACCACAAGCATTTGGTTGCGATGAATTATTGTTGTCAGAAGGAAAATGATAATTATAAGAGCATAACAGTGACGTATAAATCATTTGTTCTGACTGATGTGGTGGAGGTGTCAGAATATTCTTAAAGAATTTAAATGTTTTGACATTCTTTAGTAATTTATATATTTTTTTTACTCCTCGAATATGAAATATACAGAGAAAAAATATTGTAATTGTAAATCATCAAAATATTCGAATACGGTGTTTGGAGGAAACTGTTGATTAATTGTGTTCCAAGAATTTATTTTTAGAATTATATTACTAGCTACGTTTTTGAATGGGATAACTCAGAATTGCTTTGAGTCATCGTATTTTGTTGCTTATCCTCCTTGTATTGGCACCAATTCCAACTATCCAAAAGATAGGGGTGAGAAGGGTGCAGTAGTTTCTGAGGGTAAAGGATTCTGAGCACCCAAGGGTAGAAGTCTGACTTCTAACTCATATAAAGATGACAATCACATACTCGCTTGCACAACCCTCTTTTACAGAGAAGGGGTAGGTGGGTTCATAACCTCAAAGATAGAACACAGGGTGAAGAGCAACCATTCCCGAACCAGGACTCGAACCCTGGACGTCCCGATTACATGGAAGACGTGCTACCTTTGGGTTAGGAAGGCGGAACGGTGTTTTGAAACTATTGTATGATATTATTGCAAATTTGTATATTTTTATCAAATTTTGATTGAAACACGGAAGTTTGTTTAGCTATTCCAGTGTAGGTGATTATTATAAAATGTTAAAAGTTATATATAGATAAAATTTAGCACAAAATTTTAGTATCTAACGTATAAATTCGTATTAAATATTGAAGTAAATCTATTAAAGGGTTGAACATCTGCTCGTCTGCCTATTCGAATCCATACTAAAAAAAAATCAAAGTTTTAAAGAAATGAAAGTCAACCTGTTTCTAAAATTGGAAATCAAATTTTCATATCATTTAGAGGAATAAAGTTTTCAATGTGCATATTCTGTTTTCTCTACTGTGCTACTGAAGAATGGAATACTCACTTACAGGTCTTTGAAATTAAAAATTTCAGCACTGTTTTTTTTTATGGTATCTGCATAAAAATGACTACAGTTTTTATGCAGATAATTTCTAAATTTGAAAATATGTGACAAAGTAGTGTTACAAAATTTGTAAATATTTGTATTACCATTGAATACTCAAATTTTGGGGCAAAAATCACGCAATTTAGGTGTAAATTACGTAAAAACGGCATTTCCAATGATGTGGAGACTTGGCGACCTTTTGGCGACATTAGAATATGTGCATTAAAATTAAAGGCTAGAGATTATGATATGTTATTCTGTTAGTTCACTAGTCACGTGGGTATTCATGGTAACAAACAGATCGGTATCACTGAAAAGGTAGGTTCTATCTCTATCTGAATCCTCCTCTTCTCCACGTAGACATAAGAAAAATGATTTTCCGATTCTAATAAATTATTTAGGAAGGAGATCCGAATCCGTAGATTCAAAAGAAGCTACATTCCATTCAGAAAATGATACATTTTTGGCTGACTATTCAAGTAGTTGTGTACGATGCTAAACAGAATATCATTCGCGCTGAACAGGATTTTTTTACGCATAGGCATCTTTTATTTCGAGAACGGTGTCTACCTTGCATAACAGGACAAACATTTTAGAATTTATCATGTTTAAAATAATTGCCCCATTTTAAGAATCACCGTTTACGTTTTTTTAGTTCAATATCTGTAAATATTATAAAAGCAGAATTAGAAAATTTTCATACATATATTTCTTATTTTTAAAAGCCATCTGAATAAATATTTTTATATAGAAATCTTTATCGCTGTCGTTGCTAATGGCACTTGCCATGGACAAGTTAGCTGCATCAGTAAATTTAAGACGAATGAGTGTATAATATAAAATCGTCATTTTTTTAAATATGCACGTTACTGTGCAAGAATATATCTGCAAATGTGTGAATATCACATATATACATTCCCACAGTCACTTAATATATGACTGAAAGGTTTGTTAAATAAATGGTGTTGTTGTTGTTACTAATGACACTTGCCATGGACAAGCCCGCTGATGCATCATGGGATTTAAGCCGAATGAGAGTCTTTTGTTTTGAAGCTGTACAACTAGGGCCAAGGGTACGACTTTAGCTACTCACTCATCACATTCGCTTGCACAGCCTCTTTTCACAGGGGAGCACATTCACACACCTCATAAATAGAACACAGAAGAAGAAGAACCAAACTCTAACTGGGACTCAAACCCGGGACGCCCAGATCATGGGAAAGGAACACTACACCAACATAGAATTTTTTAATTACTATAATTCTGTTGCTTTCACTTTTTTGTTACGTCTCCATGAATGTCACTAGTGCTCAGAATTTTATTTTCAGAGTTTCGCAGATGAATAGTTAGTGTTTCAGTGTAATAACATTGTGAAAAAACATAAGATACTATTTTTTCCACCAACTAAAATTGAAATTTGCCACAGAACTTTAATTTTAGTTACATAATTCCATGTCAACTTTCATTTAGCTAAATCATTTTGTTTTTTCGAGTTTGTTAACTTATTTGCATGCAAATTTATAGACCAATAAATAGGCAGCAAATAGTTGAATTTTGTTCCAAATTTGGTAAGAATCTACGCGTTAGATTCTAAAATTAAATATTAAATTCATATCTGTATTTTTACAGACTTTCAGCTCTGCAATTGGGAGTTACCATGTTCCTTTACACTCGGACAGACAGACAAATATCCTGTGATAGAATTTCGTTTAAAATTTATTAAAAACTAACTTTTACCCCCCCCCCATTTCGTACTCTAGGAAAAGAACACATCTAACTAAAAAACAATTTATTTACAATGTGTATCTGAAATAAAGCAAAACAGCGAATCAAATTCACATTTCTTTAAAATCAAGTCAAATCTATTTTATTTATCGATCTGGACAGTAGACACATACAGTAGTATTATGCATATAATTTTTAAATTTTTAATTAAAATGAAAACACAGTTGTCAACAATTACAGCACATTGCGCATACTTGAATTTTCAACACCAATTGGAGCAACGCAAATGCGTTAATTTTCTACGACAATTGGCGTAACGCAATGCAGATTAGAAATTTTTAAATTTCCTTTAGTTTGTATTATTTTAATTCTAAAGTACTTCAAGATAAATTCGAAAAATCGATTCAATAAGAATATTTAGTTTTAAATGCATCAAACATTATGAAAATAAACAGAATCATTTGAGATAATCGGTCTAAAAAATGTTAGCATGGAGAAAAAGTCTTACTTCTTTGGAGGTGGGGAAATGATTTTTAGCTGAAAAGTAAGGAAAGCATTGTTTTTACTATTTTCCTTGCAAATTTTTCATTTTTTCAATCTATAAAAACCTTTATTAACGAAACTATTTTTTAAAAAAATTAGTCAAATTGGTTGAGTCATTCTCGAGTTTTGCGCTTAGCAACACTTTTGACCATTCATTTTTATTTATAAAGATTTATGTAGAATGTAAAAATTGTATTTCGAATTTTATCTTTCCAGCTCAAAGCGTTTTGGTCTTATCATGCTCATATATAGATAAATATCTGGTAAATAGAAAATCTGGAAAGTTGAGGTCCTTCCAAATCACGAGTTGGAAAAGGTCCGAATTGCGAACTTGATGGAATAAGTTCACGTAACTTCAAATACCTGCGGTAAAATAAATTGTGTACATCATTTATCATCCAAATACATTCTACGCCTAATTTTCTTATGACGCCAAATGTCCCCGAAAGAAGATTTAAAAAAAAAATTCCCTTTCCCAAACAAATAACCCATGATAAGTGAGACATTAGAATCAAATTACTTTAATGCAATGTAATGTTTAATATTTCGCAATAAATTTTAAGATAATTTGAATTTAGCACATAGGAAATCTAACATCTACATAGTAAAAACTAACAATATTCAAGCAAAAAAAGAAAAATCGCCAAACAATGCCAAAATACTATAACATTCGACATTATCAGCTTTTGGACAGATAATACTTCAAAGAAAGAATTCACCCTCATGTGAGCGCCTCGCCTTTTGAAATCTTCTGACAGAGCATGGCCTTTTCCATATGAATCCTTAGATTTCTGGCTCTAATAAAAAGAAGAAAAAAACTCTTGAAATTTTTCCGCTTTTCTGAACTTTCCTCTTTATTCAATCCTCTTTCGTTATGAAGATTGGTATTTCTTGTTTCAAATCACTGCACTAGCATGAGAAAGTAAATATATCCGTTTGATTGCATACTTCAACACTCATATACATAGACGAACTTAAAATAGACGAATAAAACAAGTTCGTTAGAAATATATATTCTTTTTCAATTCCTATTATTAGGGGATGACATTTGATGTCAATACAGTTTATTCGAGTATTACTTCATTATTTTTTATTAATTAATGAAAAACTAACTTTCTCTCCAAATATCTTCATTTCCCCTCTGCCAAATAAGTGACGAATTCAATTTGTTTTTTCCCCCACACTAATGAGTTTAGGTTTAACATCCTTTCTGCCAATTATTTCAAACGATTCTTTATATGTTCTTAACATTTCATGTATTTAAAATTAAACATTGTTAATGGATTGATTTTTCGGATTCATTTTGAAATACTTTCTAATTAAAATAATACATAATAAAGAAAATTAAAAATTTCTAATCTGTATTGCGTTACCCCATCTGGTTTATAAAATTAAACGCCAATAGAGTATGTTCTGATAGTGTTCTGTGTGTTCTAATTTGTTTTGGCCAGGTATAATTTTTTGATAAATTATTTATATTAATTGTAATTATTTATTGAAAATTAACTAAAATAAAAATTTTCTTTGTTGACCTAAGAAGGAAAAGACTTAATTTTTTATATTACTTGTTTATATTTCAATTGGCCAAAACATGTTTCTTAAAATTGCTTAAATAGACTCTACAATTAAAATTACTGGGAAAGAAATGCCTAGTTTTAAAAGTGCTGATGGGAAAAGAAGGACACGAGACTTGCACTACTTAAAAGAACTTGCAGCATTTTATACGCCTTGGCTCTTTTATAGGAAGTCTTAGAATCACCTGATAGGGAAATACAACCTGTTCTGTAGCAATTTGCATTGTTATAATTTTCAGTGTCTGCATTTGAAAAGAATTCTAAAATCACCTTCTTTCAGACACTCTTAATTTATCATCCCTAAACACGTGATTACTATGTGCTTTACCATCTACTTTACCATCTAAAGTCATCTACAGATTTGTTCTTCTCTTCTGGGAAATCTGTAACGGATTTCTCGATGCAATATTGTGTTCTTTCCGCTTGACTACTTTTCGATTTGCTGTATCCACTTTCAAGGTCACGAGAATCTTCAAACCCCTGGTGCAGTTTCTAAAGCAGAGGCTAGACTGTACGCAAAGCTTTTTGTTACTCAATCGCATGCATGACTTCCCTTTAACTGTCTTCATTGATAGAAACAATGCACAACACTATTTTTCAATTCTGAAAAAGAAAGATTTTTTTTTAGATACAAATGAAACTTCAAACAAACAAACAAAAAAAAAAACACATCCCGAATGCACCATGCCCTAGTAAGTCATTGGTTCGAGTTAGGAAAAGATGAAGACAAATTTTACATTCTTTAAGCTGTTTTTATTTAATACTATTTACCCCTTTATTTACTGCCGGTACTTAAAAGTACCATTTAAATCTGGATTATACTTTCATAATAAGACTATTTTTGCAGATGGTATACTAAAAAACATGGAGAATATAATCCAAATACCAAGAAGTTCATATAAGCTAAAGGTAAGAATGAAAAATATTTAATTAATAATTAAATTAATTAAGATATTTACATCAATTAAAATTTTTCTCTTGGGTTTTCTGGGATTATTCTGCAAGGAAACTTAACTACTAGTGAAAAAATGAAATTAAAAAATTGATGGCAACATAAATCAGTAAATAAAGGGTTAAGAAGAATTTTTATCTTGTACCAAATAAATTTTCTCTTGTAAAACAGAATATTTGTTTATTTGAATATTTTTATTCATTATTATTTATGTCATTATTATTCCTCAAAACTTTTATTACTCATATTTTATTTATCGCGTAAGATAGAATGGCGGAATTTGATTGCCTTTAGAAGTATACCATACTTTTAATAAATGGTCATCACAATTTCATATTCCCACAACTTTTTAATTTAATCAATGTGAATGATTTATTTTAGATTAGTTTTTTATTTTTGCACTTTTTGAAAATGAGTAATTATATTTATTTATTTTTCACCATATACAATGAAAAATTAACTAAAAAAATAAAGATTTAAATGAAATCTGTTATGCATATTTCAATGTATCATGTCAGAACATAATTTCTTGAACGGCCAAGCACCACGTGCTCGTGCGAGTTGAATTATATTTTTGTTCATTTTAATTGCTCATTGAATGAGTCACTTTAGTATCGCAAACTATTCAAAAAACTTTTTCTCTCATTTATTGTTTAAAAAAATATCATATTTCCTATTTATTTCATTTCGTATAATCACGTGCTCAAAATGACATTTTTCTAGGTTTTATTTGCTGTAGAAATGAACTTTTTTAAATCAGAGCTCTTGTAAATGCAAATGGCAACGCGTCATTAAAAGCTGATTATTTTTGAGATGCTCGTGAGATAATAAAATTTTTATTTTTCGCCTACGGATTTTTGTTGGGGCCAAAAACAACATCATGTTTTGATATGATAATATACTGAAAATTTAAAATGCAAATAGATATGCAAATCAAAAGGATATGCAAACTTTATTTCGTTTTCTGACATGTTTTATTAAAAAAAATTGTTGATAGTATCATTTGAAATTTTTTTTGTCTAATTCGGATTTAAGACATAAAATATTACTACGAATCTGTAATATTGCATCTCTGCGCAATTAGTCTCATTGTAAGGAAGGGTGTTTTACAAATAATTCAAACAGACACTGAAGGATGACAAGTCAATGATGCTCTGCTTTGGCGACGAATTCAACGATTGTGGCGACAAAACTCAGGATTTTTTAAATATCCAAAACTCCTGACATTATTGGGCTCTTTCTAGAATTTCCATGCTCTGTAACGAAATGCATAAACAGAAGCACGTACTCGGGGAGTAGAGGTCAAGTGAATTTTTTCTTTGGAGTGTCTTGTCTCTCGTGAATGTTTTGAGAGTTTAGTGCCATTTCTGTTCTTTTATAAAGATTCGTTACTTGCATACAAGGATGGAAATTCGCATATTTTTCAATGAATATTCGAATGAAATGTTTTTTCGCGTTAAAAACATCGCAAAAGCCTTAATATTCTTTCATGTAAAGTAATTTTGATGAAGAAAGTACAAAAAAATAGTTCAAATATTCTTTAATAAAGTTGAATGAAAGGCACAAAAAACGCGTAGTATCGCATTTGAATCAAAAGATTTATAATTTGAATCTTAAAATCCTATCTCAGATGTTTTGTTTCAATAGGAGTTAAATTAAAATTGGCTTATTAAGGAAACATGATTAGGCTGACTTAATCAGTGCAGGAGTTTTAATTTTATAGCACATTCAGGCGGCAAGCTATTCAACTGAAAGATAAATAAAAGTATGACGAACATTTTAAAGTCTATTAATACACTATTTTCCTTAAAACAAGCCATACCTCCTTCATCAACTCGTCCATACCCACAGTTCGACGGATTCTCAACTCACTCCTGCTGTCAGAATATTTGAATATCTAGATACTTAATATTTATAATTTTATGCAACATCATGCATCCTCCTTTCATGATTTATTCATTGAATCAAAGTTTCAAAAAAATCACATTCTCAGTATCATCCAAAGATTAATTCTTTCATTTAATGAGTCAGGAGAGAAGAATTCTCATCATTCATGAAATGTGTTCGTTCTTTATATCGATACCACTTTCCAAATTCCAAACATTCCTTCCCATTGATTTAGCTAATGGAAAATTTCTTTTCTTGCCATAACGAGTTCTTTGTGCACCTGTTCGTTTGCTCGAAAAAGGAGGAATTTAGAGCGGATCTTTTTACTTTTCAAAATTTTCCCTCGCTAACGTTTAAACTCATGGTGATCTAACGTCTGGTTTTTTTTGTTCAAAATTCGATGAATCTGCCTATTGAAAAAGGCTCATCTTTCTACATATTATGCCATTATTTTTCAACAACTGCTCTATAGTTCTATTTAAACTAGAAAATGTGTCTATCAAGACTTTTCCATCTGATGATATTTAGGATACGATAGTCGCGGATTAATTTATGAAAGCTGTCGTAGGAAATCTATTGCACGCAGTCCTGGTGCTTCAGAAATAAAAAAAATATTATTTGTAATGTGCTTTATAT